>ML677507.1:5905030-6002904 GCA_007922305.1 Dermatemys mawii
GGCGTTGGTGCTGCGGGCAGAGTGACCGGCGCGGCACAGCTGTCTGTGTGTCGGCTAGCAGAGCAGCTAGCGGATCAACGGGCAGAGCAGTTCGTGGGACAGCCAGCGGAGCGGAGCAGAGCCGATTGCGGTGAGAGCTGCAGCGGAACCTCACGGAGAGGCGGCGCAGTTGGCCTCGGACCACGTAAGGTGCCCCTTGCCCTACCCTCCAGTTCCACCCAGGCTGGAGGTAAGACTCTGCCAATTGACTTTTGAACTCTGCACTGACCAAGAACAGAGACTCTTGGGCTGTTGGACTTTTGGGGCTATTGAGTGACTTTTGGGGTTGTGGAACTCAAGAGCCAAAGGGAAGGCCACGGCCTAGTTGCTGGGAGGGGGGCTTCTGGTTCATGGTTTGGTTTATTAACCTTGTTTGTGGTGTTTCCCCAATATAATGCCACATTGTTTCTCCCTGTTATTAAAAGGCTTTGGTACACTCAGACTCTGTGCTTGCGAGAGGGGAAGTATTGTCTCTTACAGACGCCCAGAGGAGTGGTATATGGTTGTCCCAGGTCATTGGGTGGGGGCTCGAGCCTGTTTTTTTGTATTGTGCTAGTGGAATGGAACCCCTGGATACTGAACCCGGCCCTTATTGCTGCCAACTCTGATGCGCAGAAGGGTTACACTTATCACACTGTTATCCTCTAGTGTATAGAAATCGTTAGTTTAATAATTTGTCCAGGTATCACAGTTAGTCTCATTTACCTCTGAGAATTGGCTCTTTTAGCCCTTATCTGCACTGGCCATTGGGGCAACAAGTGATGTACTTCACTGAACTCCTCCCACCTCGCTGTCTGGTGGTGTTGCGTGTTTGAATTTAATAGTAACAATAACAATGTGAGAAGTCAAACTAACAAGGTCAAATGAAATTATTTAATCAAAGATTATCAGTCAAAGGTTAATACAGCCCTATACAGAATACATAAAGAAAGTATACTTAACTTTTTGTGAAGAGTAAAAAGCTGACCTCGTTTCCTTCATCTGTAACTGGTGGAATGCTAGCAGTGTTCATTTTTACTCTAACTCACAAAACCTCTTTCCTACTATAGAGTGTGAGACCCTATAATGTTTCCCTTTTGGAGGGAAAAATTACTTTCCCACAGTGTATACTGTTTTTGATATCTCAGTTTACCTCATTACTTAAGGAATTTATTTTGTGGTATCTCAGTTTACCTGATAAACTATAAAAGGATTTTTAATCTAGTCATTATTACTGACAGCTGTGGCAACAGGCAGTTCTTAATGAGCTCAAACAACTTTCAATGAGTCATTATGTCATTCATTTCCAACAATATGTGCAGTAATCACTATTATCAGTTGCAGAACATAAGTGGATTGCAGGCATCTGTTATTAATTAACCACTGTTGTTTATTGTAACATATTTCTGTTGGGTCCCTTCATTAGTTTAGAGGAATACCTTTCTGATGATCTGGACTTTCACAGATTGATAGAGACTGAGACTAAAGGTATAGCCCAATATTTAGGCCATGGGTACACTACAGGCTAAATTGACGCTGCTGTCATCGATGCAACTGTGTCGATTTAACGGGTCTGGTAAAGAAAGACGTTAAATCAATAGGAGAGCGCTTTCCTGTCGACGTCTGAACTCCATCTCCCCAAGAGGCAGAAGTAGACACAGCTGTAAGTCAACCTAGGCTACATTGACTTCAGTTACGTATATAAAGTTGCTTAACTTAGATTGACTTACATCATTAGTGTAGACGAGCCCTTAGTTACCTACATTCCTGAGCATTGATCACACACTAAGTTTAGTTTAAGGACAGAACTTTTCAGCTTCCTAGGTACAGGGGATTAAATTTATAGATAGTCTTTTTTATGTTGTGTAATATACAAAATCGTAGAGGGTTAATACTTACAAAAGGCCACTGCCCCAGCTCGTACCCTCCTTTCCTTCCCTGCTTGAAGGGTTAGGACAAGGTGCCAATCCAGTTGTTCTTGCAATGTGGCCTGGAGATAAGTGGACTGTCCAAAATGAAAAGTCTTCCATTCTGTAAGTGAAACATCAAACAATAATAATTGAGACTCCAGTCTACTAACTAATTAGGTCTAGCACAGTATGGTATTTTATCTTGGCTAATGATAAACTTTTACCAAATTTACACTTTTGCATCCTTTTACAATATTGCTGAACCAATCTGAATATTTTAAACAACTTTGACTGATACTGAGTTTGCTGGATGGGACTTCTGGTCTTTTGTAAAACATGACAGTTCAAAATGGTACTTATTTTGTGCTCCATTTGTATTTACACAATTTTCCAGTATTTCACTGCAACAAACTATGACATAGCCTCCTTTGCAAATAAAGATTTGGGGTGAAAAATCTGAATGATAAGTTTTAAAAAATAAAAGAGAGGGAATAAACTGATGTTTATTTTCCATCAGTGACATTTCAGCCTCTTCTTTACCGTGTTTTTGGCTAAATAAAGTAGCTTCTTTGAGTCATTTTTGATTTTGTCCTTGTATAGCTCCAGCTCTCTGTTAATTATTTCAAACTAGGTTTCCACTGAAACTGTGATAATGGAATTAATTAGCAGCTTTCACATTTACTACAGTTAGAATGAGAAAAAACCACCTAGTGAATTCAACACTGAGAGGACTTAAAAATGTGATGAGCTAACTAGTTTTATATATAGGACCCTACCAAATTCACAGTGCATTTTGGTCAATTTCACTGTCATAGAATTTTAAAAATAGTAAATTTCATGATTTCAGCTATTTAAATCTGAGATTTCAGAGTACTATACTTGTAGGCATCTGGACTCAAAAAGGAGTTGTGGAGTGGTTACAGGGTTATTGTAGAAGGGCTTGTGGTACTGCCACCCTTACTTCTATGCTGCTGCTGGTGGCGATGCTGTCTTCAGAGCTGGGCAGCTGGAGAGCAGTGGTGGCTGGCTTGGACCCCAGTTCTGAAGGCAGAGCCACTGCCAGCAGCAGTGTAGAAGTAAGGATAGCACGATATGGTATTGTCACCCTTACTTCTGTGATGCTACCTGCAGAGCTGGGCCCTCAGTCAGCAGCCACTACTCTCCAGTCACCCAGCTCTAAAGGCAGCAGTGCAGAAATAAGAGTGGCATGGGATGGTAAGGGTAGCAATACCATGATCCCCCTAAAATAACTTTGTGACTCCCCTGCAACTTCCTTTTGGGTCAGGACCTCAAATTTGAAAGAGGCTGGTCTCCCCCATGAAATCTGTATAGGGTAAAAGCACACAAGACCAGATTTCACCGTCTGTGACCAGATTTCACTGTCTGTGATGTGTTTTTTCATGGCCATGAATTTGGTAGGTCCCTATTTATACAGAACCATGTTAGAAGTCCCACCCACCTTCCAGAAATTTCTATCAACCAATCCCAGTCCCACTTGACAGTTCAGAACTCCACCCACTCTTATTTTTTCAAGGACCAGTGACGGTCAGTTTTACTCACTAGCCACTCCCTTCAATCACCAATGACTGCTATGACAGTCTGTACACCTATGTTCACCCCTTTTAAGAGATTATACTTTATACAAAATTTAGTATAGTGTCATTTAAAAACTCATGATTTGCTAATCACTGTTGTCCTGGTAAAATATGTGTGGCAATATTGTATGTAAAGAGAGAAGATTTCACTGTACAATATTACCAGGACATGTTCTGGAATTCAGTGACAAACAAGTTCCCCAGAGACAAAAGGATATCCAGCGCCTCAGCCAGATGTCAACAAGATCAAATGCACCGTCATCTGATTAAGTGGCCACTCTTTGCAGCAGAGAGGGTGTGGGCAAAAGATCTACATTTTGAAAAAAGTAGCATAATGGTTCTGGCCACGTAGTTTTTCTGTCTCCTGAACATCAGCTGGAGATGATGCTTGCACAAGAGAAGGGCTATAAGGGGAAAGGACATATGTCCTAAATCATCTCACCCTTGCTCTCTACCCATGGCAGCATTATGCGTAGAGAGCAAGGGTGAGGAACAAATGAAGCAGCACTGGACTGGGAAAGGTGTGTTGGGGAGAAGATCCTGAATGAAAGAGAGTCAGGCAGTAAGACTGTTGGAACATGTGGCGAGAAAGATCTTTTGCTTTGTATTCATTTAGCTTGTTAAGTGAAGTGTTAGTTGCATTTTACCTTTTATTTTCTTGTAACAAATTCAGACTTTTATACCTCATTACTTTTTGTCACTTAAAATCTTTTTGCAGTTAATAAATCTGTTTTGTTGTTTTATCTCAACCAGTTTGTTGTATTGAAGTGTTTTGGAAACTCCATTTGGGATAACAAGATTTACACATTGTTTTCTATTCATGAAATGATGGACTTTATATGAGCTTGTATTGTGCAGGAGAGTTCTGGGGAGCACAAGATACACGTCTGGGGGAATGTCTGGGAATGGGAGTTTGCTGATATTGCCCTGCAGTGTAATACAAGAGTGGCTGGCTATAGCACTCATCCAGTATAGCTGGGAGTGATTTACATGCTGGGGGCTGTGTCTGAGTAGGCCAGGAGTGGTTGCGCTCTCAGCGAAACAGTGTAAAAGAGACCCCAAGTTGGGGAACAGAGGGGACCACAGCTGTCCATCAGTCCAGACTGACCTTTGGTCAAAGCTCCATTCACTCCCCTTTGTCCTTAGGGTTCTGAACAGTCATATAATATTTTTTCTTTCATTAGTCATAGTAGACATAATAAGAATCTTAGGGCTGATCTACATTTAAAAAGCTGCACCGGTGCATCTGTGCCCTGTAGCACTTTAGTGAAGACACCACTATGCCACTGATGGGAGAGGTGCTTCTGTCAGTGTAGTTAATTTACCGCTGCAAGAGGTGGTAGGTAGAGTGAAGGGAGAAACTGTCCCGCCAAAATAGCACCACCTACACTAGAGGTTGTCGATCTAACTGCTTTGCTCAGGGATGTGGAAAATCCACATCCTTGAGTGATGTAGTTATACCTATATAAGGTTGTAGTGTAGATTTAGGGTCCGGCCAGGTAAGTCGACCTAAGATACTGCAACTTCAGCTACGCTATTCGCGTAGCTGAAGTTGAGTATCTTAGGTCAACCACCGCCGCCCCAGTGTAGCTCAGCCCTTAGTGTTTTAATTATTTCCCTTCTATCTTTCTCAAACAGTTAAGGTTTTCATTTACAGATTGAAATTGGAGTCTTATGTTTCTGTTATGAACAATATTTATATTTGTTCATGCAAATACTTGAAAGTGACAGTTGTTAAAAATGAAAATAACTAAAGCTTCTACGAACAGTGCAGTTCTGGACTCCTAATTACTAGACACAGAGACAACTTGCGGGGAGTTCAGAGAGAAAAGCAACAAAAATAGTTTGCAGCCTGCAGGGACTGATTTTTTTCACTGAAGATCAAAATTTAAATTTGGAAGCTCCATTTTTTAAGACTTCTAAAAACTCAACTGAACAAAATTCTAGTAAACATAGAGTAATGAACAATGCTGCAGGAGATGTTCTACATAAATGTTTCCCAGTTTGGTCTTTGAATCAGTTGTTCACGAAGTGCTTGCTAGTGGTTTGTAGAAAATTGGTTGGGTTTATAACATGCTGTTGGCTTTCCTCCTTGTTTTCAGCTGATCCTGCTACGTTTCTTTTTCTCTGAAACAACACTGATCTTAGTAGTTTGGGTCTTAAAAGGACTTTGTCAACAAACTCGTGAATACTAAAACTGTCTTATATTAGCATTCAAAGAATTGACAAAAAATCCATTGTTTGAGGGAGGCAGTCTAATAAAGGTGGTGCTGCATTGTACTTAGTACTTTCGAAGATACTTAGAAGTGATCCCACTAGACAGGTGACATAGACATGCAGATCATAAGTATAATTAAATTCTGCTCTTGTTCAACTATACATGCTCTTTTTAAATTTCAACACGCTTTAATCAGAGTTCGGTTTAATCAGAGTTCATTTTAGAGGAAAAATTAAGATACTATAATGGGAATAGATGAGGGTAAATATAAATTTTAAAATTCTATAATATATGTAGTTCAAATATGCGGTGTAACTAAAACTACAGTATTAATTTATTTTTCCTTTCCAAACAGCACCCGACAATGCCATCTACTCCTTGATGTCTTCAATTCAACTGAACATGAATTGACAGTTAGTGCTAAAAACAATGAAGACCTAGTCCTGCATGCGGGGGAATGTCAGCGGTAAGTTCTTTTGGCATTAGAGCTACTGCTATAGGTTTATTCTCTCAACTTTTGTGAGTTATTAATTTTTTTAAAATTGTTGTACAGCTTCAGAGACCATAGTGTATTTTTGTTTCTCTGAAGACACGTCTTTGAGTGCTAAGAGTTTCTCGGTGTAATTTATTTTGTCTGCTGTTTTGTTCTAGTAAAATTAATTACAGAGCACAGAGTGATTGTTACTTGTGGAGAGAAGGAATGGGTTTAGCATTGTACAAATGACATGGACTGTTGGCTTGACTGGCTACGTTTTCAAAAAACTTTTATAATATAAAGGCTCTTGATGCACTTTAAACAGCGTATTTTGATGTTGAAACCTCAATTTTTATTCATTGAAATAGATTGAATTCACTGATATATAATCTTTGCACAGAATAGACCTTTCTTCATTCAGTTCACTTCTATCATAACAACCATTATTTGAAAAGGAGAAATAGACAAAAGAAAATGGAAACAGAGAAAGAGAAAACAGGAGCAATTACAAAAGGTTAGCTCTGCACTCTGTTCCCTTTATTCATCTCCTTGGGCACTTATCTAGGCAGGAGCTCTTAGAGGTATTCTCATCCCCTTTCCACAACCTCATCCCAGGTTGTGGGGAGAGCTGAGTTGGTGTGGGTTGGAGGAATGACTCTTCACAGAGTACTTCAGGAGTTCAGGCAGAAAAAGGTTTCCTGGGGTTGATGGTAAGGAAATCTCGTTTCTTCGCTTTCTCTGAAAGGTGTTTCATCACCATCTTCTCCATAAACAAAAATGTAAAATGAGATGCAAGTTGATAACTGACAAGTGTCAACATCAAGAGATGGTTTCTTCAGTTAAGATATGCACTTACTTCCTTAAGAGCCCTCAGTATTCTGTCCTCCTTAAAGGTGAGATTGACAGTCTGCCTCCAAAGGACCCAGCACTTTCCTTTAAGCTTTCATCAGCGAAGAAGGCCTTATGTCCAAACAGGATGTGGAATATAATTTTCTGATCACATCCAGAGCCTCTGTGAACACTGCAGTTCTAAGACCAGATAAATGTTGGCTTTCAACTTCTCAATATCCTGCTTTACTGTCACTGATGTGGGCAATTTAGGTTAAATCTAAGCAATTTTCTCTGCAAAATAACCAGAAATTTGCTCTCAGTAAGGGATAGTCAAATCAGCCCCATGTAAGAAGGCAAACTTCATTAAACAGTTTCTCTACTATATGGAATGGTGGCTCTTCTCAAGAGGTTGCAGATGCTTTGCCTATCCCTGGCGCTGAGGGGTTCCGACTCCCAGCTTGAGAACCTCTGTGGTACTGTGATGGCGACGTTCTCCATTTGGAGACCTGTTGCACTTGGAATAAACTGTTTTGTTGGAGAGTTTTGTGCTTGCTGACCACTTCAGAAATTATGAGTTTGGGAGGGGTGAGGGCAGGATGGCTGGCCACCAAACAATCCAGTGGATGAAAGCAGTGGGATCTTTGGGAAGGAGTGTGTCTTGGCTTCCAATTTAAGGTGGTGATGTTTTAAATTCATTGGAAAGATACTCTCAAGTGCTGCAAAAGATCACAAACACATTTTGCAGCTCATCCAACTTTTATAGCTGAGTTTCTTCCGGCTCTAATGTATACGTTGAAAGTTATTGTTCACGTCATTTGTGGCTTGTGTGAGGGAGTTGTAATTGGTGACCTCCTGGGTAGATTGAGCGATATGTACAGTAGCCTCAGTTAATTAAAATGTTAGTTGTACTAGAATGAAGTGTGTTTATTTTCCTAACCTACTCACTTGAGTACACAGCTCATGATAGTGAGAGAGATGAGCTTTATTATGTGGGGTTTTGGGCAAATTTTCATAAATAACTTTTTTATGTTACTGGAGCCTTCCATTTGCAAAGCTTTTTGAGAATATCACTTGTACATTAGATTCTTACTTTAGCATTTAAAGTGCGTGACTCTGTATCTACAGGAAGATTCCACACTTGGTTATAACGTTAGTAGTATCGTTTTGTAGTCTTTCTCTCTCCCCTAATGCTGTTTAGCTATTACATTAGTTTTCTTTAATATAGGAGATGCTGCTGCTTAACTCTACAGGAGACTATTGAATGTTAAAATGTGATGAATGTAATCAGTAATAACAACTTATTTGTTATAGTGGTTTGGTGGTTACTACAAAATTAGAATAGCAGAATGTATCAGACAGAGCTCTTGAAAGGAACTGTATTATGTATGTTAACAAAAATAATGTATTGCGAGCAGCAGTGATTTTAATTTATTGAAAAACTTAGTAATGGTAATTATTGTGTTTCTTACTTGATTATCAAGCCATTAAAATTAAATTTCATGACAACCCTCGTTTACGCGTAAATCACTTTGTAATTTATGATAATAGATGTTATCTCATTACATGCCTCAAGATATCTAGTTTTCTACAGCATGTCATGCATTGCCTTTGAATTTACATTCTGTGCACAGCATGTCTGGCATTGAAGAATCTCAAACAACATAATCAGTCGAAAGATATTTATCATGGTGGTGATCTCAGTAGCTCAACCCTGTCATCTGTCTTTGTGGTGCACCATAACTGAGTTAGGAAAGTCTTTCATGCATATGAGATAAACAAAGATTCTCAGTCAATAGCTACAGATGTCATAATACTTGCAGAGCTAAGAGTGGTTTGGTTGATTAAATGACTGGCAGTACGGAGATCCATACACTGTTGCTGACCAAGCAACATCTTCGTATGAAAGAATATCTTTCCAAGTATAAAGGATGTGAAAATTTGAATTAAAATTTAAACTGTTAGAGGTTTTCACCTTTATATAATTGTCTGTTCCACTCCTAACAAAGTTGTCATTGTACAAAGAACCACTCTTATTTTTAGAATAGAAGGATCCTGGAATGAAAGCTGAGATGAAGATAGAAAAAAACATTATAAGATGTTATAGAGTAACCCCATCTGGAATGTCCTCTAGCAGCAGGCTGCAGCAAGACAGGAATGCCTGTCTCAATTTCCCTCCTCCTTCATAGTCTCCCATTCACTAATGCAAAACCCAGTTCTGGGCATAGTTTATTCACATACACCAGCGCAATACTCCCCCCAAACCATTTAGAAAACCATTTTCCAATTTACACAATAAACTTAGGGCCAGTGTTTCCCAAATCCCTTTCCAGGGATAATATCAGCAAGTCAGCCACCTGAATCTCAGTAGCAGGACTGTGTTCTCAGGGCTGGAAGCAACACCTGTAATTAATGCCCAACAACTGCCATCATTAGAGATTTTTTCAGTTGCTTTTAACTTTGCTAAATTTAAGTTTGTTGCAGGATGAATTCTTCTGGAAAATTTCAGCCAAAATGGTTCAGCTGTTTCCGAGAACAAAGTCATGAGAAAAGACCTTGTTTCCCATTTAAAAAATTTCTGGCTGCCTTTTCTTTGAAAAGCTCTAGCATCCCCATGCTTTCGAGAAAGGGGTTGAAATTTAGTAAGGGGGTGTCTTATGTCAGGTGTCTTTTCCTGTATCCATCAATATCTGCCAAAATTTGGCTTGATTATAATCCTTTGAAAAATTGCACATTCACATGCTCAGTAGAGATTTCCTACTCTTGAAGATCCCATCCAGGCAGAACATGCTCCTTCCCCTCACAGCTCCTGTTTGCAATTGAACTGCTCATGTACCATCACCACACTGACCAAGTGAGCATGCTGCTGCCCAGCGTGCAGCCCCTACCTGCTGAGAGCCAGTATGACTAAGAAGCCTGTCTCTCCTGTGCTCTGAATAACAATCCCCCCTCTTGACACCCAGCCACTGTGGAGGAGGAAGCCATGTGACTTGAATGCACAGAGGACCAGAACGTGACTAGGAAAAAGAAATAAATTTGGACAAGGAGTTTGGTGAGACTGGGATAGGAGACTGGGAGTTGTTGGGCAAGGATTGGGGCTAGAAGTAAGCGGTTAGAGGGCAAGCTGTGACTTGTTGGGCAAGGAGACTGGAACTGTGCTTTAGAGCTGGGGGTGGTTGGGAGAAGACTAGGACTTGTTGGTCAAGGAGACTGGGAGGAGACAGGGACTGTGAGACAGGTGTAGGGAGAGACTGAGAGTCATTGAGGAAAACTGGTGAAGGGAGAGATGATGGTGAGGGGATGGGAGGTGAAGTGAGTGCGGAGGCAGGTCTGACACAAAGCTGGTGCAGGGACTCAGTGTGTAGAGAGATTAGGATAGGTTGCTAGGTCAGGAGTGGTGACTGATTTTGGGTGAGGAACCTGGGAGGTGAGTCTGGAACTATCAGCCAGTGTGCAGGGGAGAACTACATATGGCTGTGAGGGAGGTGAGACATGGATCAGACCAGGAGCTGAGATGGTCAGTTGGGATTGGGTGGGCAATGAGACTGGACTGGAAATTGGAGATGTGGAGCAGAGGGCTGACTGGGGAATCAGTTCGGGAGACAAGTGTCAGCTAGTCAAGAGACTGGGACTAGGAAGTAAAACCTGAGATATGGGAACTGGGACTGTGTAGGCAGAGAAAATGGGATCAGATCGAGGAGCCAGGGATGAGTAAGAGATAGGACAGGGATATGAAAAGCTTGGAGGGGATGGGGCAGAATGGTCAGACTATGAGGGAATAAGCAAAAGTGACCGCTAGAACACTTTCCTCCAGAGCCTGGAATGGAACTGTGATATCTGAATCTCACGATTCTTCTGCTCTCAGCTAATATTTGTGAAACCCAATGGCAAAGTGTATCTCGTTTCCCCTACCTCATCCCAAATGCTAGTCCATATTGTAACTGAGGCTTGACTGCCAAGATATTACTTATTGGCATTATAATGTAGCATAGGCATATTTCCTGTATTTACACTGTCCAGATACGGAATAAAGATACCAAGGTATCAGTGGTAGCCTTTTAAAAAAAACAAACAGAAACAAAAAAAACAGGCTATGTGTGTCAGGGTCAGATTATGAGAGAGAGAAAGGAAGTTTGGATGGGGAAGGGAATAAGTCAGTCAAGGTCAGAGTATTTATTACTAGAAGCTAGGACTGGAGAACAGGGCATGGATAACTCTATAAAGGAGATGGATCACTCAGTAAAATGCCCTGTACTGTTCATTCCCTTTGCATCTTGCACTGGACCCTGTCGGAGGACAGGGCGCTGGACTAAATGGACCATTGGTTTGACCCAGTATGGTAATTTTTATGTTCTTATGAGGCATTGATGGCACTCTGTTTAGAATCTGAAGATATAAAACACCTAGGATCCAGCAACTTTAAAAAAAAATCTTTCAAAACAATCTTAGAAATTCGTTTTCACTATTTATTCTGAACAGTATTGCCACACTGTAGTGAGAGCAAAGAAACAGCCATTCACATACAATTTTCATATGTATCTTACAAAGACATTTGATTTTTCATTTTTGGTTTATATCTTTAACATCTAAAGTTCCCCATCACCATGAAAGGCATAAAACAAAAGTAAGTTCTTCATCTTTAGTAGGAGCACTTCCTTCCTAAACAGTGTCAGGGAGATCTCAGGGATTGACGGCAGTCCACAGACTGGTTGTTGAGAAATACTGCTCTAATTAATGGGTTGGGGAAAGACTTTCATCAGGGACAGTTTTTCCAGTAGATGTCTTCTGTGGGGTTTCTTATGCCTTCTTCAGAAGCACTTGTTGCTGGTCACTGTCAGGAGTAAGATGCTGGACTAGATGTTATGACAATTCCTCTGTTTTTCTTATCCTTCCCACACAGATTCTAAGGTCAGAAGACACAGCTGTGATCATCTACTTCAGAGGTTCTCAAACTGGGGATTGGGACCCCTTAGGGGGTTGTGAGGTGATTGCATGAGGGGGGCGTGAGCTATCGGCCTCCTCCTCAAACTCTGCTTCGCCGCCAGCATTTATAACAGTGCTAAATATTTTTAAAGTGTTTTTAATTTATAAGCGGGGCGGGGGGCCCCCCAGGTGTCACACTCAGAGGCTTGCTGTGTGAAAAGGGTCACCAATACAAAAGTTTGAGAACCACTGATCTAATCCAGCCTATGTCACACAGGGCATAGGATTTTCCTGAATTAATTTCTGTTTGAATTGGAACACATCTTTTAGAAAATATCTGTTTTTGATATAAAAATTGCCCATGGTGGAGAATCTACCACAATACTTGGTAAGTTTGGTCGATGGTTGATTAGCCTCATTATTAAAAACTTATGCCTTATATCCTGTCTCATTTTGTCTGGCTTTAACTTCCAGCCATTGAATAATGATATACGTTTGTCTGATCGACTGAAGATCCCATTATCAAACATTTGTTCTCCATGTAAGTGTTTATACAATGTGATTAAATTATTCTTTAACCTTGTCTGTCTTATGCTGAATAGATTGAGCTTTTTGAGTTTCTCACTATATGGCATGTTTTCTAATCCTTCAATCATACTTGTGGATCTTCTCTGAACCCTATCCAGTTTAGCAACATCCTTTCTGAATAGTGGACACCAGAACTGGACGCAGTATTCCAGTAGCAACTGCAGCAGTACCAAATTCAGAGGTAATATTCTCTCTCAACTTCTACTCGATATTCCCCTGCTTTATGCATCCAAGATTGTATTAGCCCTTTTGGCCACCACATCACCTTGGGAGCTTATGTTCAGTTGATTGTCCCCCATGAGCCTTAAATCTTTTTCAGAATCACTGAATCCTGAGTGTCTTTTAAATAATATCTTGTAAGTATGGCCTATAATTCTTTGTTCCTAGATGTATAGGTTTACATTTGGCCTTATTAAAATGCATATCGTTTGCTTACACCCAATTTACCAAGCAACCAAGATTACTCTGTATCATTGACCTGTCCTCTTAATTATTTACTACTCCCCAATCTTTGTGTCATTGCAAATTTCATCAGTAATGATTTTGTTTTCTTTCAGGTCATTACTAAAAATGTTAACTAGTGTAGGGCAAAGAACTGATTGGCATTAATTCTGTTACCCTCTATTCTTTATTAATTGACTCCTGCAGCAGCTGTTCTATTACTTTGCTCATAATTGTTGTCAGACTGACAGGCCTATAATTAACCAGGTCATCGTGTTTACCCTTTTCAAATATTGGCACAAGATTAGCTTTCTTCCAGTCCTCTGGAACTTCCCCAATGTTCCAGGATTTATTGAAAGTCAACAGTAAGGATCCAGTGAGTTCTTTGGTCAGCTCATTTACAACTCTCAGATGCAAGTTATCTGGAATGGCTTATTTAAAAATGTCTAGCTTTAGTAGCTACTCGTTAACATCCACCCAAGGTACTGTTGGCATGAAAAAGTCTCATCCTCATCTTCATCATCATCATCATCATCATGGTCATGTGATATGACTACATCATGGTTTTCCCCAAATATAGAACAGAAATATTTACTGAATGTCTGCCAGTTCTTCGTTATTATTGACTATTCCACTCTTTCCATCCAGTAATGGACCAATACCATTATTAGGATCACTTTGTTCCTGATATAACTTAAGGACAATAACAAGGATTATTTTAAGTCTGCTGGCTGTAGAGTTCTCCATCTGTTCTTTTGATTCCCTTATCAATTTTCTGCAGTTCCTAGGTTCTGATTTATATTCATTACTATCCCCTTTCTTCCAGTTGTTTGTTTTTATATATGTGTATATATATAATATATATATAATATATTATACCTACCTTTACGTCTTGTTTAAAGCAGGCTGGCTTTTTAACCAGTGTGGCCTTCTTTCTCAGTTGTGGGATTGTGGCTTTTTTGGCATCTAATTAATATTTTTCCTTCAACCCCAGGTTAGTTTACATTGGCTTGAAAAGGATTGCAAACAGTTTTTTCTTCAATAAAATCTGAGATTCATCATCACATTTATAGTTGCCCTAAATGATAAAATACACAATGGCTGCAGGCTGTTCGGGGCTCAAAGATCAATATGATAGAGTATTTGCATTTTGACATTATCAGAACCCATATTAGTAATAATAAAAAGCTTTCTGTGAAAAAGGCCCATGCGTCCCTTCTTCCCTCCCAGAACACTTGGGAAAGATTGCTTACTACTTTTTATTGAGTGCTGTCAGTGATTTTGGTGCTGGACAGACATGGAAGTAAACAAGTCCTTGTCCCAAGAATCTAACGGTCTAAACTGAACAATACGATAAAGTATAAACAAAAATGATACACTGGGCAAAGTTCCAGTCCTTTTAGATGTTTGCTGTTTTATTTCTTTTTCTCTGTTGGATGTTAGGTGTGAGAGAGAGAGTAAAAAAAGGAAAGGACAGAGGTAAATGAAGCAATTTTTTTCTGTAGTTGGGTTGTACCACAACTGTCTCATTCCTTGAAAAAAGCCATTGTTGAAACTAAACTTCAGATTCTTTAAATTCACACACACATGTCAGAGGAAGGCATTCTGTGTTCTGAATCATGAAATTCTGGCATTGGTAAATTATAAAAAATAGAGGAGGAAGTCAAGATCCCATATTACCATCTCTCCACTGGGGATGTTCTGCTTTTTGAGGAAGACAAAGATTCATGATTGTTTAAAAAATGATGCAGAGAAGGGAGGATGGACAAGGATAGGTACTAAGAATCTGCTACTGTACTGCAGCTGTGGATCTTTGTTAGTAGAAATAAAAGTCCTACAATCTCTCCTTTTTTGCCTGAATTACTCCACTTTTGTGCCAGGCTCATCCAGTGTTCCCAAAGCCAGACACCTTCCATTCCCTTCTCCACATCCATCCACATAATTTAACTTGGTTTAGCGCCTCTCCTATCTGTAGCAGTCTCCTGTGAGCTATAAGAATCCCTATTCTCCTTTTCTCCTGTCTGAACTGTGACACCCACTCCAACCTACTCTCCTATCAGTGGCAGTTTCAACATAACGCTCCTGACTTCCAGTCTTCCATCTAAGAGAAGTATTGAGCTGCCTTCCATAAAAGCTCCCATGTTGTTCTGTCTCCATATTCCTCTTTATAGATACACTGCCTCTTCTTTTGCCTTCCTCCTCACTCTTTTCTGCAATCCCAGTTACTGCTTAGATGAGTGTTAGGCAAGCTTCAAACACACAATCTCCTTTCCTAGCTATATTTTTACTAGATGCATACCTGGGCTCAAGGACCCTTTTGCTCTTTATTACCAATATTGAAAAAATTACACACTTTTTTTAGCACTGTGCCAACTGGTTCTAAAACAAAATATTTTACTATGGAGTCTAATTTTTCATATATATCACCTAATTAATTCTGAGAACCTTCAGTAATGGGGGATTGATTGCTCAGGGGATGAGTAACCAGATATAGCAATACAGATCAGTAGAGCTAGACGTGTACCCAGAAGCCTCCTGCTGCGAGACAAGCTGAAGAAAGAAACCAAGAGAACACCACCAGTCATCACCTACAGTCTTCAGCTAAAACCTCTCTAACACATCATCAGTGATCTACAACCCACCCTGGACGACAATCCCTCACTTTCACAGGCCTTGGGAGGCAGGCCATTCTTTGCCCACAGACAACCCACCAACATGAAGCATAGTCTCACCAGCAACTGCACCCCGCACCAGGAACCAACTCAGGAACCGATCCATGCAACAAACCTCGCTGCCAACTGCCCACAGATCTACACCAGTGACACCATGACAGGACCTAACTGGATCAGCCACACCATCACTGGTTCATTCACCTGCACGTCCACCAATGTAATATACTCCATCATGTGCCAGCAAAGCCCCTCTGCTATGTACATCGGCCAAACTGGACAATCTCTACGTGAAAGGATTAATGGATACATCAGATATTAGGAATGGCAATATACAAAAACCTGTAGGAGAACACTTCAATCTCACATCATAGGGCAAAATAAATTAAGGGCCTGACTAAGCAGGGGCATGAATAGGGAAGTTCAACTTCTTTGTCCTTGCATGATGCAGAAGTCAGATTTATTTTTTGTTGTTACTGATCTTGATTTATTAACTTTGAATACTTCTGAGCCATTTGATGTGAGTATCAGGGCCATTCAGTACACTTACCTGTGGTTGCTTCTGCTCCAGTCTGTCCCTATTACCACCTTCCTTGCCATTAGTTGGGGGACAGTGGGTTGTGGGGCATGATAGGGACTTCTGCAGTGTTACGGGGAGTTGCTAGTCCTTCCTATCTGCATCTGCTCTGTCAATAGCCCTCTTACACAATCCACTGCTTTAATGGTGTCATATCCCCGGCATAGGTGAATAGCCTTTGGAGCACTGTTGTCAAGTTTTGATCAGTAACTACTACTACTCACGTCCTGCCACCACAAAAAGACGTTTTTCCAATCCTGGGCACATGATATGGCCCAGTCCGTAGCACTGGTGAGGTCTTCCACAATATCTTCCTAGTGCTGCAGACTGATAGATGTTCAGTGATTTGTGTTTCACCATAGTTGTTTGTCTGGCTTGTTTGAATAGCCCCATTTCCACATACAGACTTTTGACCAGCCAACTCCTGCTTAGAGGCGATTTAAAGATCTCAAGGTTGATCAATCCTTTTCTGTGTCTGTGGGAAGGCATTGGCACTGTTGATGTGCATTTTCATGTCCTTGTTGAATATTTCAAACTATGGGCACCACACTTCCAGTTATATGGCTGTCAGTAATTTTTTTTTTTAGTGATTCCATTGCAGCAAGGAAGCATTTCTGCAATTTCAGGCAGCTAACTTCTGTGGTATAGCTACCTGGTGAATGTCTGGTATCTTTGACATATCATAATTGTTTCAGTTTGCTTATGAATGCCCTCCTAATATCAGGTGGAGTGATTCCAAGAAGCACATAAAGGTTGATCATGTTTGTTGTTTTTTATGCATCCTGTGATATAGCAGCACTGATAATTGAAATCACAGAACATATTGCTTCCCAACTAATAGAGTTTTGCTATCTTCATTCACTGGTAAATGCAATAAAAATGGAGTATAGACTGACTTCAGGTTTTTACAAATCTATGGACACTGCTACAAGTGAAGTACATTGGAATGGTTGAGTCCTTTGGTCCTCAAGCACTGAGAGAAAGCAAGAGGATGTGGAATGCAGGAAAGAATCAATCTCTCATTTCTTGAACCATATTAATCTGATTTTAGCCTGGTGCCCTGTGTGTCTTTAAGGTCTCCAGGCTATTATTACTGTATTTTTAAAATCAATCCCTTTCTCACAACATACCATAAGTTTAAGAAGGCCCTAAACTCTGTAGTAACTGAGCTCTAAGATTATCCCGTTAGCCTCATTAAAGCTTCCCTCGTGAATTCCTAATAAATCCTTTATGGACATTTGTAAGAAAGAATAGCAGTTAATGAAACACTCCCAAATGATGGATATTTTTATGAGACTCTTTCAGTAACTAAATTGTTTTTGGAGGTGGAGGAAAGGTTCTACCAGATGTTGTGAAAATGAAGTATTTAATCAATGATGGTTCACAAAAGAAGGTGACTTGTGGTAATGAATTCTGCAGGTTAATTATGTGCTGTATAAAAGGTGTTTCTTTTTATCTCTTTAAAGGTGATACCTGTCAATTCTATTGTGCTCTAAGTGTTGTATTATGAGAGAAGGTATATAAGGGGCCCGATGAACCTTCTCTGTACCATACATTATTCTTTATACTTGCAGCATGTCTTATTTTTCTGCTCTCTACACCAAACAATCCCAATATGTATATCTTTCTCCAAAAGAAGAGTTTCCTCTTGTCTCTATCAGCTGGGATCTCTTAGGACCCCTTGTTTTTCTCCTATATCTCTGTTGAGATAGAATGCACCATATACAAGACAATAATATTAGCTATTATAGTATTTTTATTATTTTGTTCCATTTTTTATGCATTCTGACATTTTTGTTTGCTGTCTTGATGGTCACTTCACATTGAACAGATGTTTTCTTTCAGTGTTCCATAATTATACCCAGGTCATTTTCCTGAGTGGTTACAGTTAATTAAGAACCTAACAATGTGTATCCAGTTGATCTAGCCCTGGGCTTCAAGTCAAAATATAATGGCTTGTAAAATATATTGCTGCTGGTATAAGATGGGAGACAAAATCTGACACTTAAACTCTTTTTTTCTTTATAAGGAAAAACATACAGAAAAGGGATATCTGCTTAATAAAGGTACATTTATTAATGTACTCTTTCTAAGTGGTTGTAATTTCAATTTAATAGTTATCTACTGTAGTTAAAATACTGATTGGAAGTATGAATCTGGATATCACCAACACAGATGAGTGTTGTACTTGTGGTATATTGTCTCAGGGTGCTTGATAATTTTCATTTTAGGGTACTTACAGGTTCATTGCTCCTTGGAGCTCACTTTCTTAAGACTGCACAGAGAAGAGACAAATTAAGTAATCTCTTTCCCTTTGTCATAACCATACAGCTAAGGGTAGCCTAGAATTCCCCCTTACCTCTAATGGGGTTAAGAAGCTCAGATAACCTGGTTGGCACCTGACCAAAAGAACCAATGGGGAAAGAAGGTACTTTCAAATCTGGGATGTGTGTGGGTGAAGGCTTTGTTTGTGTTCTTTTTGTGTGTGTGTGGTGTTCACTCTTGGGACTGAGAGGGACTAGACAAAAAATCTGTCTCCTCCACACAATCCTAAACACGACTCTCATTTTACAAAAATAGTAAGTAGGCAAGGTGTGTTAGATTATCTTTTGTTTTAGTTTGTGAATTTTCCCTTTGCCTAAAGGGAGGTTTATTTCTGTTTTTTGTAACTTTGAAACTAAGGCTAGAGGGGGTTCCTCTGTGTTTTTGAATCTTTTGTTACCCTGTAAAGTTATCTTCCATCCTGATTTTACAGAGGTGATTCTTTTACCTTTTCTTTAAATAAAATTCTTCTTTTAAGAACCTGATTGATTCTCATTACTCTAAAGATCCAGGGGTTTGGGTCTTTGCTGACCTGTACCAATTGGTGAGGCTGTTATTCTCAAGCCTTCCCAGGAAAGAGGTGTGTGTGTGGGGGGGGGGGATATTTTGGAGGAAGATAGGGCTCCAAGTGGCCCTCACTGAATGTTTGTTTAAATCACTTGGTGGTGACAGCATACTGTTCAAGGATAAGAGATTTGTGCCTGGGGGAAGTTTTAACCTAAGCTGGTGGAAATAAGCTTAGGGGGTCTTTCATGTGGGTCCCCACAGCTGTACCCTAGAATTCAGAGTGGGGAAGGACTGTGATACCCTTGTTGATGGAATCTCTGTTGTTATTTATCATTCTTCTTTGGGGCATTCAAGATGTTAGATTTACTAAAATTCTCCTCATTGGGTCCTGCAGAACCATTTGCTCTTTTGGTATTACAAAGTCTGGAATTGATGATGATGAAAAATTCAGAGGGCATTGTTGTTAGTGCTTTTAAGTAAATTTTAATGAAAAGTAAAGAGGAGAGACTCAGGGAAAGAATTTCAAAAACAAAACTGAAACAAAGAAAACATGGCAAACTCTCACCCATGGAGCTGATTTCTCTAGTACAGGTTCCATAAACAAATTAGAACTAACAAGATGTATTTCATTTTTTTGGTCATCTTAGACTGTAAATATTTGAAGCATGGACTCTTTCTAAATGTACCTTTATTAAGCAGATATCCCTTTTCTGTATATTTTTCCTTATAAACAAAAAATAAACCTGATATGCTTTTGAGTTTTTCAAGAATGCAAACAAAAAGTAATAAATGGCAAGGTAATGCGAGAGAAAAGTGAAAACTTGGGTCAGCTGAAGTAAATGAGAGTTTTGCCTTGACTTTAAATCCAAATCATCTTCTACTGGAACATTCAAAGATGTTTCTTAGTAATGTCTATTTTTATAGCAAATATCAATGTTCTTAGTCCATTGTTTCAGCTACAAGGCTCTTCAAAAAAGAAAAGCCATATGAATATTTTTAAAAGTATTTGTGAAATTGCATTTTTTTAAAATTCTTTTCTTGAAAACAAGCAGACGACTTGTGCTTTAAACAAAGATTATGACTTTTTTTAAAGAAAATATTAGCCACAAAGATGAATTTTTCAGAAAACTATGACTACCTGAAAACGTGCTCAGAATGGAAACACTTGTGAACATAAAACTATAATAAAATAGAAACATTCATGCTACAATTGCTACAATAAAAGTTAAAAATAACAAATATGCTAATTTCAGATTAAATTAGTTTGACTATTATACTAATATACAATATGCTTTATAATATGTACGTAACCTTTTTATTAAAGGTTAAGGAAATTAGCGTTTGAAAATCTACTTCTGTATATAGGCCTTGATAGCAATATTCATAAGGCTTTGTACATTGTTTTATGTGCAGATGGATAGGAGATGTGCTACTGGTTCCAAAGTAATTTTCTATTGGTCTCATTTGCTGATTCTGACCTCTGTGTTCTATTTTATCAACTTTTCTATACGATTAGAAAGTTGTGTTTTTTATTGTATGTAACTGTCACAGAGTGCATCACTTACTGCTGGTTTGGCACCTCCTTCTGGTCACTCTGAGGATTATCTTGAGGCCAATGCCCCTGTCTGCAGTCTGCACCCTGTTACTCCTTCTCTGCAGTCCATTTGCAGTCCCTCTTGCAGTGTCAGGAACTGCAGCGTCCTCTTTGTGGCTTGGCCCTCCAGCCATGTCACTATCTGTGTTTCCCCTCTCCTTCTAGTCCAGCCACTTCCACAGTGGCGATTGCAGTCAATAGGCCTCAAACTTCTCATTGGCGAATTGGGGGGATCAGGCCTGCCCACTACTCCGTGATCCAGCCCAGGGACCCCGTGGATTGCAGCCTCCTGCGGCACCTCAGATTCCTCTCTCTGCTGCTATGTCTCTGAGGGCCACTTTCCCATGGCTCTAGGACCACCTTCACCCTTCCTCAGGCCTGCAACTACCCAGTCTCAATAGCCAGCCAGGAGCTGCTCTTGCTCCCCTGGTTCCTGCCAGAAGTAGCTCTGTCCAAGGTGCCTCTAGGTCTCTCAGCCTGCTAGAGAGACAATTCTCCCTCCTCGAGCTCCAGCTTGCTCTGCTCTGAGGCTCTTTTTATATGTGTCTGCTGGGCCCTGACTGGCCACTCCTCACAGCTCGTCTCCTATTGGCTGCTTTTTACACAGTCTCTCTAGGGCTCTGTTAACTCCTAACCTGCCAATAACTTTATCCAATATACAATCAAGCTAAAAAGCTCTTTAAGCTGGTATTAAGTGATAGGGAAAAGCTTCACAATTAAAAGTTAAAACGGAAGCTATGGGCTCATACTCTTTCTTCAGCTCGCTTACTTTTAGCATAAAGAATATAATTTTCTTGTGTGCTTTAAATTCTCTCTTTGAATCTGAAGTGTTCTAACATTCTTTACTTTTGAGTTTATATGAATAGAACTCTTAGACAAATAGATCTTTGTCTAATTGCTGAAATTCTTCTCTCTAATTCTCCTACCTTGATTTGCCAGGTAAGGATCTTGCTTAAATTATATTCTAAAATCTAGATTACTTTTGTATTACGCATTAATGCCCCATTACCTTTTTTAAATAGTACCTATTTTTGTTAAGCAGTAGTTGATGTCTTATTCATGTTCCACAATTTATTAAGATACTTTCATTAAGTGCAAAAACTTTGAATTAGAGTTTACAAAGATGAAAAACTCTTCAGGTGCAGGCTTGTATTTTTTTAGTGTTGTACAGCGCTTTCCACAATAGGGCCCTGATACGTGATTTGGAGAGATTATGCAATGCCACCATAAAGGTAATAATAGTAAAGAAGTGGGAAACAAGGAAAATAATCAGACAGCACAAATATTAGAATTTAAAGCTTCTTTCAGTTTTGAGAAAATATTTTTTATTATTATTCAGGACCAAAATCTGTTCTTTGTTCCACCAGAATATTTCTGTTTCTGAAGGCTTGTCTTCACTATGGAGCTAAATTGGCATTGCTACAATTGATGTAGTGGCATCGGTTTAGTTGGTCTAGTGAAGACTCAGTTGATGGGAGAGTGCTCTCTCATCGATTTCTATACTCCACCTTGACAAGAGGTGGAAGCAATGTGGGCGGAAGAGCATCTCCCATCAATATAGCATAGTGTGGACTCTGCGGTAAGTAGCTAAAAGCTATGTCAACTTGAGTTACGCTACAGTGTAACTCAAATTGCGTAGGTTTAGATTGACTGGCAGCAGTAGTGTAGACTTGACCTTACACAAGTGGAGTACAAAGTTTCGTCTATGGCTTTTAGTGTAATGGTGTGCCTTTTTAGATAACTAAATTCACTTCCTATAAGCTCTTCGAACCTAAATCTCCATAGGTTAAAGGCTAGTGATCTGAGATGTTAATATTCTAGATATGAAACAACTCCATAAACACCTTCTGATTCCAGAATTTCTGTAATCGTACAATAACTGCTTGTGGACAAACTCCCTCTGTCTGATTTGCACCTAAGGTTGTGAGAGCTCTCTGAAACTGAAAAGGATTTTGTATAGACTCTGAACTGACAGCTGAGTGAAAGAAATCTTGTTTTGGAAAAAAGCTATTGGGTCATTGCTCCCTTGAGGGAAGCCTGTAATTCTTAAATTACTGCAGCAGGTAGTTTGCCAGGTCATCTGTTTTCTTCCTGAATGACTTATTCTTTCTCCTGCACAACACTGTGTTTTTTAGTTTGTTTTCATTTAGCTACAAATTGAAATATACGTCAACACTGCAGAATAAATGTCAGAACGTTATTAATTCAGTTGGTATTCACTGTAATAGAATCATCCCTTTGGTGTTAATATGTTGATTCTTCTCAGTGTAAAATACTAATGCATGAATATCCGTACTATCCCCAGCAGAAGGCTGCATCTAATTTTCTAAAGATGGAGAAGTTTGGAACTGTCCACAAGACTTATACAATCTCAGCAAATGATATG
Organism: Dermatemys mawii; assembly: GCA_007922305.1. Classification (NCBI taxonomy): domain Eukaryota; kingdom Metazoa; phylum Chordata; order Testudines; family Dermatemydidae; genus Dermatemys; species Dermatemys mawii. The sequence continues at coordinate 5,928,082 of ML677507.1, forward strand.
CCATCTTGGTTTTGAGCTTTGATGAAGCCAGCTGGAACCCCTATTTACTGCAGGTCTTATTTCCACATTAAAGATGAGACCAGCCAGCTACAGGCCACACTGTGGAATTCCATGGGCTGATGGTACTTTGCGTAGTCTGCATAAACGCAGTTTGACAAAGCATCATATATGTGATTCCAGTGCCAAGGAATTAAGTATGCTGAATTTGCAAATCAAGTAATTATGTAAGAAATTATATTCTAATCCTATATCCCATTTGAATTCTAGCACCTGGTGATAGGGGTGAGTCACACATGCCAAAAATGTGTGGAAGAGCATAGCCACCCAGTTACAAGGAACCATAAGCACATCCCTGTTGCATCCCATTTGTATCATAAGCTGCCAATTGTTTTGGCTGCGAATTATGCTCTTTGCTAAACTAACTTTTGATTTTAGGAAAAGAAAGTATTTCGTAACTCAGCGGTTCTCAACTGGGGCTCTGCAACCGAAATCCAGAGAGCCTGAGCCCTGGCACCCCCAGCCACAGAACTGAAACCCCAAACCCCCCCCCCCCCCACTAAAATCTTGAGCTCTTGTGTCCCTCACCACAGGGCTGAAACCCTGAGCCCCGGCGCTGCAGTGCCAGAGTGGTGCCGTCTCAGGAAAGCTTCACACTCATACTTTTCTCCTCTCCCTGCCCCAAGGCTCCACCCCCTGGCCAGGTTGGAGGTGTGAAGTCAGAGTTGGGGCAGTGTGGGCAGCTGCTGCTCTGGCTGGTGTCATGGAGCAGGCAGCCTCGGCATTCCCTTGTCTGCTGCTGTTGCCCGGAATTGTGGCTGCTTCTCAGCCCACAGGGCCAGTAGGAGCCCCCCAGGCAGGGGGACCGACAGAGCCGTTGGGGAGCAGTAACCATGGGGGAGCCCTCCTGGCGCACAGCCCCCCCTAGCTACGCCGTCCCTGCACCCTGAGCTACCCACTACTGACATGCAACCCCAGCTACCCCTCCCTACATCCTGAGCAACCCCGTGCTCTCTCACAGCCCTATCTATCCCCCCCGCCCATACACAGCACCCTAGCTACTCCCTTCCTGCACCCTGAGCTACCCCCCTGCCTCCCACAGCCTATAGCTACCTCCTTGCACCCTGAGTACTTTTCAAACTTTTTGAGCTGAACCTCCACCACAAACAATCCAGACAGGCTGAGTGGCCTGCTGAGGCAAGTTTAGGGGGTGGAAGTGGCATTGCCTTCTTGGATCCTGCTGTGTGGAGCTGCCCCAAGCACCACCGGCCCCTACCCCCAAAAATATGCCTGTGCCCGAGGGCCCAGCCCCAGCTTGGAGCCCCAAATCTTCCCCTTTTCTGTCCGTCCCTGCCCCCCATGCCCTGGAGTTCCTATAGCATGTTGGGAGGGAGGGGGTATCAGAAAGAAAAAAGGTTGACAACCCTGTCATAACTGATCTTTAAACACAAACAAAATTGCTCTGTTTGTGTTGACTACAGTGATCAAATGCAGTCTACTGATATTATTTATAATAATTTATACAAGGCCATATGTGCATGTGGCAGTTTACAAACCAGTTCTGCAGCAGGGCCTGTAGCTACCAACCTCTTCTTTCCTTTTTTTAAAGGAACATTACCACTCACTGTGTGCAACTCTTTATCTTGACCTGACCAAAAGCAACTTGGATCAAGATGAAGCTGTACATGCTGTGAGAGAGAGAGAGAGAACAAGTTTTTTGTGGACTGTATCTTTGTAGTAATGATGAGGGCAGGAACAATGTACTACTTTTTTGTGCAAACCATGCAGAGCCCTGAGTTCTTGGCAAATTGCCAAGGAAACTCAGTTGGCCACAGTTTGACAATACCAAGGTATACTAATAGTCAATTGCTTATGGTTTGCATTTAGGGGCAGCACAGTGAGGAGCAGGTACAGTAATACACATCCTTCTCATTTTTCAGTGGTGCTGTGAAACATCACACAGTGAATTATTTAAAGTCCTGACATAGGCTTTGTCATTCCACAGGTGCAATAGTGAATTCATGCAATTTTGTCATTAGAGAAGTGCTCTTGGTGGCAGTGATAGTCCAGATTTGTCTCTTGTAACTGCAAGAAAGAAAAATAAAAATGAAGGTGCATAAAATTTTTACAATTTTTGATTCATACTGAAGGTTGACGTATATATTTTGAAAAATATTACAAGTTGGTGGTAAAAATATTACATATTAGTAATTTATGTTCTGTGGAAATGCTGAACATTTGTATAATAAGAGAAGAGAGTTCATTACTGAAAACCTATAAAAATAATCATTTTAGTTTCATCATAATATTGCTCAAAATGAAAATCCTTATTGATTTTTTACCTTTTTGTTCTGGTACTATACATGTCTGCGTACATTCCTAAAACACTGCCTCTCTTACCTGCTTCTCTGTTCTTGTGTTTTGAGCTAAATCCTATTTTACAGAAAGTATGTAAAGTGTGGTGATGTGCGGTAGGTCTAATCTGTATACACTTTAAATAAAGCTTAGTTTAAAAGCTTTTAGCAATGAAACTACAAAGTTCTGAGGAAAGAAGGTGGTGAGCTAACACAGAATAAAAACACCATGCATTTTAAAGATACTTGTATAGCAGCTTATTTTCCAGCTGCTACTTGAAATAGAAGGGCAGGGGGAGAAAACACTTTTTTTTTAAAATAGACCGTCAGGTTACCACAGCATCTGGCTTCTTCTGTGACAGATACTGCATTTCTCATTAATGGTACCTTGCAAGTGTCTGCTGTTGCCATAGTAACGATCTCTGAGCCTTACACCTAAAATTTATCCTGACGAAGGTTATTGTGGCAACTGCTACTAATTGGGACTTTGTTCATCTTGCTATTTTTAACTCCCCGTTTTGAAGTTATACATGTTAAACGGATATATTGGCAGAATGGTTGTAGTGAGAAAACGCTTTCCAGGGTAGAAGTAATTGTTTGGAAACTCAGATCTACATTTCGTTTTATAGTTGGCAAGAAGAATATAAGTTATAAATTATATGAACAAAAATTCCTGTTTGTAATACTTAAGAATTTTTTATATACTAAAAAGACATTGTCCCTGTCCCGAGGAGCTGGAAGACACAATATAATGAGAAGTGTGAGGAACAAAACGACAGGGAGGGCTGGGAAAGGAAGGACATATGCAACATCACTAGGAGTGTGGTTACTTAGTGAAGGCTAGTGCACAGCATGTTAGAGCAAAACATTCTTTTAAAAATAAGTATCTTGATGACTTTATCAACTAGTTCCTTCTAGGTGTCATGGAAAAAGTGAGTTTTCGGTAGGAATTAAAGGGACCATTCTTTAACAGTTCTAAAGAATGTTGAGTGACCTCAAATCCCATTGATGTTAATGAGAGCTGAGGGCATTCACCTCTCAGAATCGGGCCCTAGATAAGTGGGAAGATGGTAGTTTTGAATGGCCAGCTCAGGAAGCACATTACATGGGTAGAGAGCTGCATGAAAGTGAAGCTTTAAGTGAAGTGAAAAATAGAGAGGGGCTAAGTTTATCATCTTTGTCACAGTGGAGGGACTTTATGGTGAGTGATATATCTTGACTTTAGCAAAGCTTTTGATATGGTCTCCCACAGTATTCTTGCCAACGAGTTAAAAAAGTATGGGTTGGATGAATGGACTGTATGGTGGGTAAAAGCTGGCTAGATTGTTAGCTCAGCAGGTGGTGATCAAGAGCCCGATGACTAGTGGCAGCCAGCATCAAGCAGAGTGCCCCAGGGGTTGTTTGTGGGGCTGGTTTTATTCAACATATTTATTAATGATCTGGATGATGGGATGGATTGCACCCTCACCAAGTTCACAGATGACACTAAGCAGCAGGGAGAGGTAGATATGATGGAGGCTAGGGATAGGGTTGAGTGTGACCTAGACAAATTGGGGGATTGGGCCAAAAGAAATCTGATGCAGTTCAACAAGGACAAGTGCAAAGTCCTGCACTTAGGAAGGAAGAATCCCATGCGCTGCTACAGGCTGGGGACAGACTAGCTTAAGTGGCAGTTCTTCAGAAAAGGACCTGGGGATTATAGTGGATGAGAAGCTGGATATGAGTCAGCAGTATGCTCTAGTTGCCAAAAAGACCAACGGCATATTGGGCTGCATTAGTAGGAGCACTGCCAAAAGACTGAGGGAAGTGATTGTTCCCTTTTATTCTGCACTGGTGAGGCCACATCTGGAGTATTGTGTCCAGTTTTGGACCCCATCTCCAACACAGGAGGTGGACAAATTAGAAAGAGTCCAGCAGAGCGCAACAAAAATGAATAGGGGCTAGAGCACATGACTTATGAGGAGAGGCTGAGGGAACTGAGCTTGTTTAGTCTGCAGAAGAGAAAAGTGAGGGGGGATTTGATAGCAGCCTTCAACTACATAAAGGGAGGGTCCAAAGGGGATGGAGCTCGGCTTTCTCAGTGGTGGCAGATGACACAACAAGGAGCAGTGGTCACAGGTTACAGTTGGGAAGGTCTAGGTTGGATAATAGGAAACACTATTTCAGGAGGAGGGTGGTGAAGCACTCAAATGGGTTACCTAGGAAGGTGGTGAAACCTCCATCCTTAGAGGGTTTTTAACTCCAGGCTTGACAGATCTCTGGCTGGTATGATTTAGTTGGTGTTGGTCTTGCTTTGAGCTTGGGGTTGGATTGGATGACCTCCTGAGATCTTTGCCAACCCTAATTTTCTATTATTTTAAATGTAGTTATGCTATCCAACTTTAAATATACCTAGAAGTTTGGTAATCTTAAGGAAGATAACCTCATAAATTAGAGAGCCAAAATAAGAGCAATACAAGCTATACCAATAGGGGGAACAGAGGGAAGTGACTTAAATCTTCAATTAATAGGAAGAGGGTAGGTAGTGCTCAGCATTTATTTTACTCTAAATCAATTTATGCTGTCCTTTCATATCTTATTTAATGACTCAAGATTGTCGAAATAGGTTTAATTGGTATTATTTAATCTAAGATTATCAGGGATTAGTACAGCACTGTACTGAATATAGAAAGTAATAGGTACATTGCCACCCTTTGTTGTCAGATTAAGAACTGGATATGTGACTCTCTTGCATCTGGAAGGGATGCCCAGTTTTCATCTCCCAACTAAGTTCCCATATTAGTAGAAAAAGGGAACTCATGGCCAAGAACATTCTCCGAGAAACATGTTTGTGATGTAATTTCTATACATTCTCAGTTTGTGATTTATATGTGAAGGCATAATTATTTACAGCTGGGAGACTAACAATTCTTCAAGATAGTATATCTCAGTGAGTCCTTCTTAGCCCACAATCATTCTCCCTGTTGATACCCCCACAGGAAAATCTGTTATAATAGTCATCCTTTATTAGTTTCCTAAGTTTCCCAGTCCCATCCAGATACAGCAGAGATCCTTCTGGAACCCATAGGGAGTTCCCCCAGATTCGAGGGCCACTTCTCCTTGATGCTGGATAATAAGGAGATTATGATTCCACCTGACCAAACAGAAACTTTAGTACTTCTGTATAATATCTCCTCATTGTCTCCTGCTGAGGGTGCTGTCTTAGAGTTGTCTTCTCTAGTCACCAGGACTACAAGGCAAGAGCTTCTGAAGAGGGATGAAAAATCAAGGCAAGGTTGGGTTAATTCAGCTCCCAAGGATGAAAAACTAAAAAACCCTTGATTTATTTGGGGGAGACGTTTTTTCTTCTTCCATTTTACAATTTAGAGTAGTTATATGCAATGTTGTTGTAGTTGAGTTGGTCCCAGAAACAAGGTGGGTGAAGTAATATATTGGACCAACTTCAGTTGGTGAAACAGAGAAGCTTTGTGTAAGCTTGAAAGCTTGTCTCTCACCAACAGAAGTTGATCCAACAAAAGATATTACCTCACCCGCCTGTCTCTCTAATTTAGAATTGTGATTCACCAGGCGCTGCTTGCCAGCTATGACTATTCAAACTGGAATGTAGTGTCTAAATTTCAGGACAAACTACCAGATGATGTGAAAGAGGAATTTAAAGCCTTTATAAACGAGAATGAGTTGGTTGCTTGATCCTCCCTACAGGATGGCTAAAGCTGTTGTGCCTGGTGCTTCATGACTGGAAGCATCATGTGTATCAGAGCACGACAGAGACTTGCCCTTTTATGTCCCAAAATTATTTTTAGGCAAAACAGATGAGGCTCTGCACTCTAAAATATTCCAGTTGACCCTGAAATTGTTGGCTGTTTTATATTTCTGCTATTAAAAGGAAACAACTTCAGCCTCAGATCCAACAGAAGTATCTGTACTACTCAGTGGGATAGCCCATCAGCTCACAAAAGTGTCGCAAGTATTAAAAGAAGAGATCAAAACCTCTACCTACTTACACTTTTCCTACCTCAAGATTACTTTCAACTTCCAAGCAGTCTTTTGATTCCTTCGTGGAGCACAGCAAAACATTCCTAGAAATCTCCCTTTAACAGCACTTCCTACATGCTCGTACCCACATTACATCAGACCACTGGGGTCTGAGGACAATGGAACTGGCGTATACTCTGCAATTCGTCAAGTGATTGCACATGTCCATCCCACTGTAAGTATGTCTGTGCCCTTCATGAGCAGTTGTTAGAGAACTTTTTCTCTGAGGTATCCATCAGGGCAGCGCAGTGCCTTACTGTCACCAGATGCCATTGTGTGCTGGTATATGAGAGTTGAGTGTAAAGCCACCTCTGACCTCCCTCAGTTCCTGCTTACTGCATGTGACAGTTGTAAGAGCAATCTCAGACCTGTCATAAGTGCTTCTCTTGCTACTTTATATATGTAGTTCCTGTTATTAGGAACTAGTTAGTGAAGTTCATGTTCGATTTAGCTTGTTTTAATGGTAGATTTTAGTCTTAGGTCTTTTTGGACCAGTTTTTCATCCTTCAGTACCGGGATTGGTACTGGAACAATGCCATGCCCACCAGGTTTTCAGTCCTGCTGGACTTGCACTAAGCCTATGCCAATGAGTGACCCCACACCCGGCCTGCTTGAAATGTTGGGGAAAATCCCCCCGTAAGTGACAAATGCCATAATCGTAAGGGATTTAAGCTCCACTCAAAGAAAGAGTGGTGAGACTCAAATGTTCACTCACAGAGCACCCCAAGTATACCGACGTTTGTGTGGAGCACATCGGAGATATCTGCAGCTCCTTGGTCCCATTCTAAGAAAAGGTTTAGAGGCATTAGTCTGTCTCCCATTCAAGACAGAGGGCATAATCTTCATCAGAGAGTTGGGGACCATGTGTCATGCAACAATCAAAGCACTGGCCTCCTAAGGGGCGGATCCCAGGCCCATATCAATGGCTGTTATAGACACCATGAGGTGTTCCACTTAAACCACCCGACAGTCATCTCATTCCTTGTCATCGAGATTGCTCTGGAGCATTGGCACCAAGAGCATCATTCTCTAATACCTGGTACTGAGCAGCCAAAAGTCACTTCGATGACTTCACCACCACAAGTTATGGAACAGGCACCATCTCTGAATACGGTGATATACTCTTCCTTGTTGCCAAATAAAGCTGTTGATGTTCAGGCAAAGGAGGTGCATGAAAGCTCTTGTGAATTGGTGAACAGTCTGGTGTCGATGGCCCCTCTTAGATGGTTCTGCTGATTAATGAAGCCATTATAGAGACAGTTAAGGCACAGTAGCAGACCATCATTCTCCTTCAGCTGAAATGGGGTACTACGTACCCTTTAAGGGTTATGAGAATATTTACTCTAACCCTCCCCCAGGTTTCTTGGTGGTTGTAGCTGCTAGTGAATGGGAGATACGAGGACACCAATCATTGATGCCAAAGGGCAAAGATTTGAGGAGGTTGGACACAAATTTTATTCTATCGGGAATGTGCAGCTCAGGATTCCAAGCTAACAGGCATGCCTGAACTTCCAGAATTTCATTCTCTGGGAGAACATTATAAAATTTAAAGTAGGGCTGTCAAGTGATTAAAAAAGAATCATGACTAATCATGTGATTAAAAAAATTAATCATGATTAATTATGCTATTAAATAATAAAAGAACACCATTCATGAAAGTATTTTTGGATGTTTTCTACATTTTCAAATATATTGATTTCAATTACAACACAGAATGCAAAGTATACAGTGCTCACTTTATATTTATTTTGATTACAAATTTTGCACTGTGAAAAACAAAAGAAATAGTATTTTTCAATTCACCTAATACAAGTACTGTAATGAAATCTCTTTGTCATGAAAGTTGAACTTACAAATGTAGAATTATGTAGAAAAACCCAGCATTTTAAAATAAAACAATGTAAAACTTTAGAGCCTATAAATCCTTTAGTCCTACTTCTTGTTCAGCCAATCACTCAGACAAGTAAGTTTGTTTACATTTGCAGAATATAATGCTGCCTGTTTCTTGTTTATAGTATCATATAAAAGTGAGAACAGACATTTGAATGGCACTGTTGTAGCTGGTGTTGTACGAAATATATATAATTTGCTATAAGAATAAAGCTTAACTCCATCCTCAGCCAAAATTTTTCACGAAGGTAGTCTCTAATTTTCATGTTAACCCAAGCAATCTGTTTGTTGATATTCTTCCTGAAACCCTGTGCACATAGAGATGAGAACAGACTTCAGTTATTGTACGTGAGCAGGGCTTTAGATTTCTGTCTGGAGTGTACTAACCGTTTTAGATTCTCCATGCAGTTTTTGTTGCAGTTGAGGACCGAGCTAAGGGCAAACCAGTTCCCAGTGATATATAAGAACATAAGAATGGTCAGATCAAAGGTCTGTCTAGCCCAGTATCCTGTCTTTCAACAGTGGCCAACGCCAGGTGCCCCAGAGGGAGTGAACAGAACAGGTAATTATCAAGTGATCCATCCCCTGTTGCCCATTCCCAGCTTCTAGCAAACACAAGCTAGGGGCACCCTCTCTGTCCATCTTGGCTAATAGCCATTGGTGGACTTATTCTCCATAAATTTATCTAGTTCTTTTTTGATCTCTGTTATAATCTTGACTTTCACAACATCCTCTGGCAAACAGGTTGACTGGGTGTTGTATGAAGAAATACTTCCTATTGTTTGTTTAAAACCTGCTGCCTATTAATTTCATTTTGTGACCCCTGGTTCTTGTGTTATGAGAAGGATTAAATAGCACTTTTTTATTTACTTTTTCCACACCAGTCATGATTTTATAGACCTCAATCATATTCCCCCTTAGTCGTCTCTTTTCCAAGCTGAATAGCCCCAGTCTTATTCATTTCTCATTATGCAGAAGCTGTTCCATATCCCTACTCATTTTTGTTGCGCTTTTCTGAACCTTTTCGAATTCCAATTGGCTATATATATAATAAACCTCTCTTGCTCGAGTATTGGCACATTCTACTAGAGCTCAGGCAACTTGGTCATTTGTCCACTCTTTTGCTTGTCTTTATGCCATTTCCCATCAGTCCAGAGTCGGTGCCAATTTCAGACAGATTGTCCTACAATCATTGTTCAGGTAGACTCTGAGCCTACTTCTGTTTCTCTGGTTGTGAGTCACATACAATGGAAGAGACATGTCATATTCTGTCATAGTTACATGTCTGTATCAAATTATGAGCACTGTTTTATATTGGCTCCCATTTTGTATACTAACTGCCATTTTGTATTCTCTGTTGAAAAGCCAGACTGACTTTTAGAAGGCCAGTCTATTCCAGACATGGACCGTCCAGGGAGGGACATGGGACAACCCAGATAGGACTATAAATGAGGGAGCCATCAGCTTTGAATGAATGAAAAGGCACTCAGTACTCATGCAGATAATAAAATACAATGTCTACTCACCTGAGAAATCTGACTCATGACTGAATCAACATAACAGGTTGTGAAAACTTGGACGTGTTCAGCTGATGGTAAATTATCTAGCCATAGTGTATTCATTCCAAGTAATAGTAATATCTCCTCCACACTAAGACTGTTATTCTACGCTAACAGGTAGTTTAAACCCATTTTTTTTCTTTCGTAAAAGGATACATTTTATTTATTTTTAAATTAAATTAATACAGTTTCATTTGGAGTTGAATATTTCATCAGAAGAGTTTACAAACAATGTTTCAGTGTTGGTTCTAGTACAGGAGAATCAGAGAATGAAACTAATTACATACTTGCCACAAATAAAGTGAAACTGCAGATACAATGGTTTTTCTTTTGCAAACTGACTGAAATACATGAGAAAACAGAATAATAGTAAAAATACATTGAAAAAATTATTTTTATTTTTTAATAATCTGTTGCTTTTAACTACATAGCGAAGGGAATTTTCTTTAAATATGTGATCCTAGACTTTGAAAAAAGTGTTAAATCAACATAACAGTGATGAAACATTCAGTATGTGTAAAGCAGACAACTTGGAGTTCATTCTGAGATCTGAAGTTCTTCTCATTTTAAATGGAAAGTTGTTTTAAATATCTGACCTACATGTGTTCTCCTGATTATCCCTGGAAATATAAAAAGTTTTCTGAACTGGGAAAACCCATCTTTACTTGAAACCACTAGCTGTTTAGAAGAATCAAAGATATTAAGCTTGCTCTTATGCTGCCCAGCATGTTTCTGTGTTAGGGGTTAAGTATATTTTGGACATGTTTCCTTGTCTCATGTTGTAAAAGGTGACTTCCATTTCTGTATGCTTATCAGCTTAACACTTATTATTTAAAAAGTTTGTAATTTTGCATAGGCTCAGAACATCAGTAGATTTGGTGTACAATTGCGAGAGTATACAGTTTGTGAAGAAATGGAAAGACTTTGGTCAGATTGTGAGGCAAAGAGACTCTAATGATGGTAGCATTGCTAGCTACTCAAATTCTCTCTTAGCTTTCAAAGGAAACCTTGAGAACAGAAAATTCTGGGTGAGTTTTACTGTATATCTGCATAAATCTGTCAGGAATTAATCAGCCAGTGAGGCCTCACTAATTATCACTGGTCTCACTTATTCTAGCTCTCAAGTCAAGTGTCAAATTTAAATTTGACCAGTGGTGGACTTCAGTTTGATTTCCACTACTTTAACACAAATATAGGATGGCAGTGCTTGGCTAGAGGTTAATCAGAAGCAGATATATACTATTTTGTATAGAATTAGAGAGGTAGCTGTGTTCGTCTGGATTTGCAGAAGCGACAAAGAGTCCTGTGGCACCTTAAAGACTAAGAAAAGTATTGAATCATAAGCTTCCGTGGGCTAGAACCCACTTCATAGGATGCATGCATCCAACGAAGTGGGTACTAGCCCACGAAAGCTTATGCTTCAATACTTTTGTTAGTTTTTAAGGTGCCACAGGACTCTGTCAGTATTTTGTATGTTTGCTGTAAGCCTAACTCTGAAACATCTCCAAATAACATTGCAACTCCCCCACCATGTAATAAAAATACAGTATTGTTTCAGATTGCTGTAAGAAATTGTGTCCAGGGCTTTATACATTACGCAAGACATACTTATGATTAGTAGCATCTGAACCAATACAGACACTAGCTCTTGCATCTACTTCTATTGAGCCTGAGGACTTGTATAGAAACTGCATAAAAATCAAATGGCTTTCTTCACCCTGATCATTAAATTTTCTTCCCATTTTTGTAGACGAGATTTCTAGCATATACTGATTAGAGGACTGTGCCATGACTATTGGTGTTCTCTCCTGAAGGGCCTTGAATATGAAGACAAGAAACTTGAACGTGATTTGGTGAAAGAGAGGGAACTAGTGGAAGGAATCAAGATGACTGGTTCTTGTGATACTTGATGGAAAAAGGGTCCTTACGATTTGTCTAAGCATGTGTAAAGTAACCATAAAATGAGAAGAGATTCCTATTACATTCTAGCAATTTATTGCAGGAGTAATATGGAATTTTAGTTAAATATTCTGTTTAGTCATATCCATATATGTGCTATTTTATGTTCTTATGCCATATATCTTCAACCAGACAAAACAAGTTTCCTTAAAGACAGACAGCATTCTAAAAACACTTTTTAACTTTTTATAAGGATAGAGCATGAACTTGTTAGATTGTGGTTACCTTTCTGTAGACTAAATTGCAAATATCTTTAAAAGAAACCATCATTAAGTATAACAACATGATTAAAAAACACTACTAATGCTAAACTTTCTAAATGTATAGTGCATATGTTTAATATTCAGTACATTGACTTTCTTCCCAGTGGTAATGAACTCAGTTATTTTATCTGCATTACTTTGCCTTGCTACAACATGCTAAATATTTGCCTTATCAGTTCTATTGATGAGAAGCACTTCAGGTTAATTTTCAAATGGTAATTAGTATGCTACCTTTCCATCCACGGTACAAAATTACTCTTAATATTGGACTGTTGTGAATTCAGTCCATGCTTCTCTTGTCAGCAGCTATAGCTACTACCTTCTTCCTTTCCTCTCCCCACTGCAGCTAATTGTCGACTCAGCCAGTGTTCAGTTTGAACTTCTTTTCCACTCCATTTCACTAGACATATACCAGCTGTTTGTACCCTCCTTTGCAGTAGTCTGCCATTTGTACAACATTATCAGCATGTTGTGCTCCACAGCTTAGGTATTGTGAAACCCTGATAAGAGTGCATCTGTTTAGATTGTATAATGGATGGGATAATAGAAATTAAGAAATAGAAAAGGACCTGTTCAGTTCATTTTGTCCATTGCCTGTGAGCCTGTGCAAGAGTGTTCCCGATGCCATTGCTTTGTCTGATTTATTTTTTTAATGGGTTGTTTTGATGTTCCTTTTTACTATGATACATCTGTATGTGCCCACACTTAAAGCATAAGAAAAATACACTATTCATTGAGTAATGTATATATTAAATTAGTAGTAAATGTATATATTAAATTAGTAGTACAGTATGCTATGTATACTGAATTATTCCAGTAGAATTTTTCTCCCCATTGTTTAAGATTAGCAGCCGTGTTAGTCTGTATCCATAAAACGAGGAATACTTGTGGCACCTTAGAGACTAACTAGTTTATTTCAGCATAAGCTTTCATGGGTTATGACCCACTTCATCGGATGCACCTTTTCAGTATCTCCTATGTTGGTTGCAAACCTCGTAACATTCTAGTTTTCCTTTGGTTCAAAATTCAGCAAAAAAAGTTTGATCTTGTTAGAAGTTAAAGTTAAGGCTCTTAATTAAATGTAGTGTGACTTTAATAGTAGCTCCAGATACTCAGCATCCTTGAAAATAAGGGCACTTCTCTTTAGGAGTCTAATTATAGAGTTAAGATTTAACTTTAGCTAGGTTTGACTATGTTGACTTGTGTCTATATGATTATGTTTATGCTTGGTTTATATGAATTTTGCTCTGTCACAAAGAAGGCATTGGATTCTTCAGTTTCACAATTCAGAGAAACACTGTTAGTATCTGAGCCTCAAAAAGTAGCTCTAGTTAAAATGATTGTTTTACAAAATTTGGCCTCAATCCAGCAAAGATTCTCTTTAACTTTATGTACTGTGAATGATACAGTGCTTAAATGTAAGCATGTGCGTAAGTCTGCATAGTCAGGATCTTTAATTGTAGTTTGTTTATAGTCAGGTCTAACAGTCCCCTAGTCTTTTAAGTAAATCTTCTATTTTGGGGGTGGCCTGAAGCCACATGCGACTCTTCAGAAGTTAATATGTGGCTCCTTGTATAGGCACAGACTCTGGGGCTGGAGCTACGGGCGCCAACTTTCAAGGATGCTCAGTGCTCAACCCTTGGCTGGGCCACAGGCCCTGCCCCCACTCCATCCCTTCCCACCCCTTCCCCTGAACCTGCAGAGCCCTCTAACACACTGAGCCTCCTGCATGCCACGAAACAGCTGATGGGCAGGCTGGTGGGCTGGAGGTGTGTGGGGGAAGGGGAGGACGGGCGGGCTGATGTGGGGCTGCTGGAGTATTACTGTGGCTCTTTGGCAATGTAAATTGGTAAATTCTGGCTCCTTCTCAGTCACAGGGTGGCTACTCCTGTTCTATTTACTTGACTTAACCAGTGCCCGTGTAACATCATCTAGGGAAAGACTTTCCCTACGTTCATAGACTGATCTCGCTCTTGTTTCCAGTTCCCTTGTGGTCAAAGAGTTGGGCTCTTTATCTCTGAAGGTGCACAACAGTGTTTCCGAAATCAATATTTCCAATGATCTTAAAGAAAATAAAGCATTTGTGCAGGGAATAATGCCAAAGTAACATTCAAGTTAATAATAAAATGATAACCAGCGGAGACTGTGATAAGCATAGCATGTGAGGAAGTATTTAATTATATTATATTTTTTAAGCGACACGGTCACCTCACCATAGTATGAAGTCCTGTGCCTAACATCAGTAAACTGTTTCTCTTTAAGGGCCAACTCTTGTGAGAAGTGCCTCATTCAAGGCATTGAGAGCCTTCATTTCCCGTCTCTTGAATCCCAGCATTTTTCTCTGGGTCTCCAGTGGCCCAGTGCTGGAAGTGGCTAATGGAACAGTTTTGATCTTCCTCAGCACTTCCCAGGATTTGACTCCAGGATCAATGCCTTAGTTAGCCTTTGTGTACCTTGACTCCTTTATGGACTGTTCACATTTCTCCCTGGTGCAGTGTGTGCAGATGTAAACCATATCAGCAGTCTGTTTCACTGTGTTATTGGCAATACACAGCCACAGTTGTATGTCTGAAGTTGGAATCTGGTTATTTCATCATCCTTTCTGTGTCATGTCACTTTTGTAATCAGCATTTGGGGTATATTGTGTGACAAACTAATTTTTCACAAACTAATTTGTATTGTGAAAATTATATAGGGAGAATATATTTAATATATATTAAATATATATTATATTTAAATTTAATTTAATAATATATATTAATATTTAATATATTAAATTAATTAGTCTGTCTCCCTTTCTGTCATGTCACTTTCCTAATCAGCATTTGGGGTATAGGTTATTTGCTCAGTTTGAAAAGTTATTTTGATCCTCTGTTAGTGGTTGGGAAATCCATTAGTAAGACATTAATTCTAGCTGCTGTTAATACAGTTGTTATTTTCAAAAGGCAACCACCTTTTTGTGTGATGTCTGATCACCGAAAGCAAAGGTTAATGGAATATTAATTTGTTTCTCACTCTAGGAGGCATCTTTGTTTCACTTACTGAATTGTCAAAGAGCAGAATATTTCTCTGACATTTTATAGCTAATACAGTTCATATAAGACATCTAGCAAGAGCCTGCCGCGGTACTAGGAATAGCAATACTTTATGGTTTTAGGTTTGTTTTACCTGTGTTACCATGCAGTTATAGTCTTCTCAGTCTTCCAGTTAAAACAGTTTTGTGTTCAGTTTTAAAAATGTATGTGCAATGTGTACACTCCAAGTATTGCAGAAATCTGTTTCTCCATGAAAATTGAATAGGATCTCTCTCTCTCTCTCTCTCTCTCTCTCTCTCTAATAAATATGGGAACTGCTATTTTTCAAATATTAAATTGTATCTTAAAGAACTTTTAGGCAGAATCATGTCTTTGCAAATTGAGATGTAATAGAGCCTCGATTGTGATGGGGACTCAGAGTGCTATTGTAAAATAAATAATAAAAATGAATAAAATGCAGTAAACAGTATAAATGATGAACATAAGTTTGATGCTAAAATCACTTTTAATAATGTAAGATAGCATTAGTATTAAAATTAACACTTCCATTTTTTAAAAAAGTTTAAATACTGATAGATCTTTAAGAGATCACTCTTCCTGATTTGGACATTGTTGACTATATTTCAGATGTTTCAATGAGACAGATAGACACTATATGACTGATCAATGTTTGTATCAGTTTTTAAAATGTATATTCAAATATTTAATCATTGTAACACTAGAATATTAGCATCACTTTCCTCATATGTCAAGAATCAGAGAGGTAGCTGTGTTAGTCTGCAATTGTAGAAGAGACAGAGTCCTGTGGCACCTTAAAGATTAACTAAAATTTTAGTTAGTCTTTAAGGTGCCACAGGACTCTTTGTCATTTCCTCACATTGTGACTCACTTGGAATTGGTATGCTGTAATACTGTGGGAAATTTTATTTGAGATCTTTAATTCAGTAAAAGCTGGATCTGAGGGTTAATCAGAAAATCTGATAATTGTGAAGTACTAATTGCTCTCAGTATTCAGGTTGAAATGAGGTTGAGGCTGGAGCAGGGGCTTGGATTAGGGGTATTCTTGTCTTTGTATTTGAATGAAACAGTTATTTATATGATCATAGAATCATAGAGTATCAGAGTTGGAAGGGACCTCAGGAAGTCATCCAGTCCAACCCCCTGCTCAAAGCAGGACCAACCCCAACTAAATCATCCCAACCAGGGTTTTGTCAAGCCTGACCGTAAAAACCTCTAAGGAAGGACAGTCCAACCCACCCCCCCTCGGCCCAGGTAACCCATTCCAGTGCTTCACCACCCTCCTGGTGGAAATGTTTTTCCTAATATCCAATCTAAACCTTCCCCACTGCAACTTGAGACCATTACTCCTTGTTCTGTCATCTGGTGCCACTGAGAACAGTCTAGATCCATCCTCTTTGGAGCCCCCTTTCAGGTAGTTGAAAGCAGCTATCAAATCTCCCCTCAGTCTTCTCTTCTGTAGACTAAACAATCCCAGTTCCCTCAGCCTCTCCTCATAAGTCATGTGCTCCAGGCCTCTAATCATTTTTGTTGCCCCCCTCTGGACTTTTTCCAATTTTTCCACATTGTCCATGCAGTGTGGGCCCCAAAACCAGACACAGTACTCCAGCTGAGGCCTCACCAGTGTCGAATAGAGGGGAACGATCACGTCCCTCGATCTGCTGGCAAATGTGATGCTTATTGCATTTTAATATTTACTATTTATTCACATATTGTCTTTGCCTGTTCCCAAATATGGGAGATCCATCTCCAGTGCCAGTGAGCTTTGGCGTTCTCAAGAAAATAGTGCTCATTGAACCCATATGAGTGCCCTGTCACAGCACTGAATGTTTGGAACCAAGATGAGAAAATTACCATGCAGTTGGAGTCATCTCAGTTTCTTTTCAAGGTTAGCTGCAGATTTAGGTACCTCTGCTCTGCTAAGTTGCTAGGAGATTAAGTCTCTATGCCCTCTCCTTCAGCACAGTTTGTTTCCCTTTACACCACCTTTAGCCAGAATTCCTGATGGCTTTTTTTGAACCCGAGGAATAGGTTTTAGTGGGTGACTGGGACTAGTCTTTTCCTAAAGGTCAGGATGCTATTGGGGCATCCTCTGTATCTTCTGGTAACAACATCTCCACCTCATTTATGTCACCACAGTCTTCTAGTCGTCAGGACCCATTACAGTGTCACTGGAGTTTGAGACCATTATAGTCTGGAGATATTTTCTCTCTTAGGTCTTAGCATCTTTGCTGTTGTGGAGGCTAAGGAAAATGTAAAATTATTTTTCTGATTAATAGAAGGTTTCTGGGCATAGCCCAGAACAGTCTAGCTAATATCAATTCCTGTGGTCTTTCAGGACCTGGGAAAATTGAGATGAAAAAATGCAGTCATTTGCTCGTAGTCACACAACACATCGGAAGCAGAACTGGGCATAGAAATCTGGTCTTTTGATTTCCAGTCCAGTACCTTGTCCACTGGATCACACTGTCTGGTTTGTTTTCTAATGTGTTCCACCTTCATGTTGTAACTGAGGTATTCTTGACAACTGATAGATAAATTCTGATACCTGCTCATTAAAGGCGCCATTAAAGAAGTCTACTAAAAATAATTCTTGAGGTAGGTCACAGTAGTAATTTCCTTTATCATCATGTTGATTACCCTTCCTGAACTATGAAATATGTAGACTATGACCAACATAAGTGTTTTGAAAGCACCTCTTTTCTTATAATTCTTCATGCAAGTTGGAGTGTTAATGTGACATAGTCAATGTGGTATTATGTCTAATCAGTACACGGTTAGTGATTTTCCTTGCATACATAGAAGATGTAACATCTAAGCCAGAAGTCCCTAGAGTGTTCCTCTAGGGTGGGGGCATGGAGAACCATTAGGGGGTTTGTGCGGTTGGGGCTTGGGGAAACTCCCATAGGCAAGGAGGGGACACTATCCAGCTTTGATCCTGGCTCCAGCTGCCACTTTGCACCCGGGGCCCCAGCTGCCGGCCTTGGACTCTGGTTGGGATTCTACTCCACTCCCAGCCTTGGCCCTAGATGTGGCCTCAGCCCCATTGCCCTGTCCACATCTCCCTCCCCACTGATCTATGCAGTAGACTATCATGTATCTCTTGTGGGGAAATATGGACTTGCAGATAGATCACTTTGCCGTATTATTAATGCATACATTTTTATTACATTTAAAGTAAACTAGACTAAATTATTCTGCAAAAATTGGAAAGTATACCACTAAGGAGTTATGGAGAGAATAACAACATTTCAATCTCTTTTGGGTGTCTATATCAGTGTATTTTATTAGATTATATGGTAAAGCAGAGCTGCAAAAATGGAAAGAAGGAATATTTGGTCTGATGAAATCCTAAGTATTTTGGTTTCCTGATATGATTATCTTATAGACAATCAAATCATTTCCTTGACTGAAGAGATGAAGCCAGGAGCTGTGGAAATAGTTCAAAATTTATAAATTATAGTAGTTGTTTTGTGCCATAGCTGTCTTGAGATACTGCTTGGTGTGTATATATATATGTGTTCTTTAAAAATATTTCTTGTAAGTGAAATGTTTGAATGTATACATTTGGGAGTGTGTGGGAGGCAATAGTATTTTTGGAATGTGTTCATTATAGGCATAAACATGCTCTTCTAATTAATCACTATCACAAACTGACAAGATGGGGGTCTGTGTGTGTGTGACAGGTAATGTATGATTCCGTAGTTTCATTTTTATCTTAATCTGCACTTTACTCCAATATAAAACAAAATGCTACCTTTTATTATGTGTGAAATAATGTTTGACAAAACATTCTGAGAAAGGAAAAGACACATTTGTGTTTGGGGGGCGGGGGAATACACTGGGGAAGAGGTAAAAGGCAAATACCATTTAAGGATGTATCAAATGAACTATTTCCAGTACAGAAAGGGAAGTGTTAATACCACTGTGAAAGGCTTCACTGCTAATATCATATCTATAATACTGTGTACCGTTTTAGTCATCCGTGTTCAAGAAAGATTTAATTCAAACAGGAACAGGTGCAGAGATCAGCTACTAAGATGATCAGGAGAACGGAGAACCTATCTTACAAGAGGTGACTAAAAGAGGCTGGCTTGTTTAGCCTAGCAAAACAAAGGCTGAGAGAGAATATGGGTTTTGAGTATAAATCACCTGGTAAATCTTTAGCTTAAAAAGCTCTTCTCCCTCCCCAGGAAAATATTGGCACAAGAATGTATAGGTATAAACTGTCCATCAATATATTTAGACAGGATATTAGAAGAAGATTTCTAATCATCAGAACAGGTTCTGGTACAGCTTCTGAATAAGTTTAGTGGGGGCAAACAACCAAATATTTTTAAGATGGATCTTGATATTCTTATAAATGAGATCATCTGGCAAGGGAGCCTATAGGAAGCCCCCTATAATAGGGGACTCAACATGGTGACCGAGGAGATCCTTTCTAGTCCTATGTTTAAATCTCTTCCTAATGAGGAATGAAAAAGTGAGTTTTCAATTAAAAAAAAATTTTCTTCATTTAAGAAATGAAGCTTCTTTCTTCATTTAAGATTTTATTTTTCATTGGAAAACATGAAAATAAAAATGTTTTTGTAACCAAACAAGTTAAAAAAAAAGTTGAAAAAATTTCTGCCAAAAAAAAAATATCCATTTTCTGACCAGCTGTTATGGATAGCTCTCACCAAATAACTATTAGTGGTATATCTGACATTGAAGTAGATTCTCAGTAGATTCTCTCAAGACCTATTCATGCACTTTTGCATGTATGAATATGTGGAAGGCCTATAGATTAGTCTTTCATGTCTGCATCTGGGCTGCAGGCTGCTGGTTGTATCTGTTTTAGTTCCCGGTTTTACTAACAACAAGATGTGTAGTAGTGTAGTGTAAAAGCAAACTATTACACTTTTGAAGTTATAAATACCAAATGATATCCATTTCAATTTCTCACTTATTTCAAGAACTGTCACAATACAACAATTAAGAGTACAGCTTTGCTGAATCCTCTAAAAAACAACAAACTATCAGTATGTAGGAGAGCTCATTGTTTGAAAATCACCTTTTCACCCCAAGTCTGGTTTGGTTGTTGAAAATGGAACTATTCATATTCAAATATAGGATATAATAGTTTTTTCACTAATATGATAATGAAGTGTAAATATTCAGCTAAAATCCCAAAGGTTATTCTTGCAGAACAGTGCATGTTATGACAGTACTATTATTTGTTCTGTTTTCAAATTTAAAAAGAAAAAATATTAGAATTGTACTTTTTTACATATATTTCTTTGTCATCTTTTTGATGGTTTTTCTTGCTTGGATATTCTTAAGAATACTGTTTTAGATTTCTTGTCACACCAGATAACAGTCTGTTAAAACTATTAATTAAATTAAAACAAATTATTGTCAATGTGGAAAACATACAGATGTCACTACTAAAGAAAAAACAGTTGTATAAACTAAGAGAAAATCTTATTTCACCTATATCTTGTATTATTTCAGAAACAACATTAAAAGAACATCAGGGTTTCCATATAAAATGAGGATCATAACAAACAGTCAAGATTTCTCTGACACCTGAGACTAGAATCTTAAATCACACTTGCACTATGCCAGTGGTCTGAAGAGAACCTAAAACTGCCATGAGGCATAAACCGAAGATTGTTCTTTGAATAGTGTCCCTATCGATGATCCATTGTAGATGTGTCTGCGTCCTTCTCCGCTGCACATGTGCTGCTCTTTGCTTGCCTGAGGCTAGCCAGTGTGTGAGAATTCCCTCCTCAGTTCCTTCTCAACCACCCTGTCTAGAGCTAAGAGCTGTCCTCATTTACTCCCTTTAGTTTTGTTAATTTTAGCTTCCTTTGAAGCCTTTTGTTACTTTGTTTTTTGTTGGCCATGCCAGAAAAAGAAGAAAGGGTTTGCCTCCTGCCAACCCTGGGGGTGGGTGGGTGGGTGGAGGGGACTCCTCCTGGACAAAGATATTGAAGCCTGGAGAGTCAGGCATAAGTGCCTTAGTTGCAAGGAATCTATTCCACTGATGGACAGAACTTTGGAGTGTGTTTGCTGCTTGGGAGAGAAGCATAATCCCCAGAAGTGTGGTTGGTGCCAGCAACTAAATCCCAGGTTCAGGAAGGACAGACTTAAGGTTCAAACTCTTGCTCATGACGTTGACCCTTCAGCCCCCGGTTTCCCGGCAAGAACTCTCTCTCTGCAACCTTCTACTTCGAAGGCAAGTGATCCTGAGAAGACGAGCCATTCATTCATGACCGATAAGGAAAGCTCTGTGAGTCCTTTATAGTGAGTCCCGATTAAGCTGTAAGTGACGTCCAGCTCCATTGGTACTGACTGCACTGAAGCTGCCTAAATCTGGTACCCAGCGCTTGTGCATTATTGAGCCAACAGATCAGTCAGTCCTCCCAAAGACCTGATGTGCACAGGCAAAGAAGTATCAGTACCTTTGGGGTCATGAAAGACAAGGAAGATCCACTCCAGGGAAGGCTACTTCAGCACAGATATCATCACCAGCATTGACTCCAGTGCACATGGCACCAATAAACCATACAACCAAGTCCGCATCTTTGACCACATCAGTAGAAGCCTCTCGACACTGACAACCGCCTCTGGTACCAGCATCATCTGCATCACTGGATTTTCAGTCTGTGACAGATCTCTTGTTATCTGACACGCCGGACTCGCCCCATTCAGTACCGGGGCACCAGTACTGAGTTGTCTCAGAGCACTGGTCTTGATTACATCTCCCTGCCATTCACTGCCTTTCTCATCATCGGAGTCAGAAAGTGAGCAAGAGGACTTGGGTTCCCACCACTTTTCTTACCTGCCATATGGAACCCAATTTTACTATGGGCACCAGGCATATCGTCTATTTGACCCTCAACCTCCATGGTATGGCCAGCCGTGGTACTAACCACTAGCCCCTACCTTCAATGGCCATACAGAATCCTAGGCAGGTCCAGAGGGAACAAGCCTCCAAGGCCCCTAATGTGTACCAACAGACAAGGAGATACCTTCCTTCAGCTGTGACTTCAAAAATTTCAGAACTCCCTGAGCAACTGGGGGACAAAGCTGAGGCAGAGGAGGAAGACACTCCTGAAGTTCATTTCTTATTGTCCTCATCAGATGAGGTAGTTATGCACCCTCTGCTATCCATGGCTGTTGACATTAAATCATTCTAGGACCTAGCTCAGAGGGTGGCAGAAGCCCTGCAAATACAGTTGCAATAAGTGCAGTGAGCTTCACCACAAATTGGTGGACATTTTACACTTTTCCACCCATGCTAGAGAGGCCATCCTGGTTAATAAGGCACTCCTAAACCTCATCAAAGTCATTTGACAGGCCCTGTGTTCATCCCGTCAACATGTAGGTGGGTGGACAAAAAGTATTATGTGCCGGCGAAGGGCATGGAATTGCTATTTTCCCATCCGTGTTCCAATTCCACCATTGCGAATGTGGTTAATTCTAGGGGCTGCTAGTGCCAGTTTGAATCCACCCTGCATGACCCAGATGGGAAACATCTAGATTTGCTACCCTCCAATTCTGGGTACCAAATTACCAGCCCTTACTGGCAAAATACGACTACTAGAATTATACAGAACTGGGATCCTTTATTGAATAGCTTCCAGACTCTAATAAAGACCAATTTAAGGATATAATCAATGATGGCCAGCTAGTGGCTAAAATGTCCTTCAAGTCCACATTAGACGTGGCCGACATGGTGGCACGCTCAGTTTCCGCAGTCATTGTTACGAGTTGCATGTTGTGGCTGAATTTGTCTGGCTTTCCTAAAGAGGTCCATACCATGGTGGGATGACCTCCCTTTTTGAGGTGATGAAGTTATTTGCAGAAAAGACCGACACATCTCTTCACACGTTGAAGAATTCACGGGCAGCTCTCTGATCCTTAGGGATATATACGCTGGCCTACAAGAGAAAATACAGCCTTCAGCCACTGTTTACGCCCCAATCATCATAATACCTGTCTCAATATGCATCTCAACGAATTTACAGGGAGCAGAGGAAGAAACTGAGGTTCTGTAGGTGGAAGCAGTTGGGACCCCAACTGACTTATCCCAGCTTTCCACTTTGAAGTGGCAGTTTTGACAGGCTGGTCAAGGCACCTGTAGAACACCCTCCTTGCCACCTTATGGTGAAAAACTATGCCCATCCTTTAGGAGACTGCCTTTCCCTATTCCACAGCACCTGGCAACACATAACCTCCAAAAAGTGGGTGCCGGAGATCATCCAGAATGTACATGCTATTCATTTTTCCTCTCGACCCCGTCCATCTTCAGTGACCCTTTGGATGAGAGTTTACTACCTCAAAAGGTGAACCATCTTTGTCAGCATAGGAGCTATAGTACCTGTGCCCATACATCTCACAGGCAAATGTACACTCGCTACTTTCTGATAGCAAAGGGAGGTTGGAGACTCATACTCGATCTCAGAGAGCTCAACAATTCAAGATGGTCACTCTATCAATGGTAATTCCGGCAGTAGAGGAAGGAGCTTGGTTCTTGGCCCTTGACGTTCAAGATACATACTTCCATACTTCCATCATATCAAGTCACAGGCATTAACTCAGATTCCAGCTAGATCAGGACCACTACCAGTACAAAGTACTGTCTTTCAGACTCTCATCAGCTCCTAGCGTATTCTCCAAGCTCCTCTCAGTAGTAGCAGCCCACTTACACTCTCAAGGCATCATGATTTATCCTTACCTGGATGATTACCTTCTCAGGGCACGGTCCTTCACAGAGGCCTGAGTCACTCCGGCCACACGGGACCTGTTTTTGAATCTTGGTCTACAGATCAAAGAACAGAAATTGATCTTAACACTGGTCCAGAAGCTATAATTCCTAGGAGATGACCTCAACTCCATTCAGGTGAAGATGCTTTTCCGACATCACAGATTTTTCAGTCTCTCCTCATTGATAATACATTCCAGCCCACAAATTTCAGGCAGACGCTGCCTGCAGCTTCTGGGGAATATGGCTGTGGGCACATCGGTTATTGCTCATGCTAGATTATGTATGAGAAGCCTCTAAGCATAGTTCAGTTCAATGTACAGGTCTAACAGAGACAATATTAACAAACGTATATACAAACATATAATTTATATGTCCAGCAGGGTCAAAGAATTCTTCGACTGATGGAAGGACCCGGTAAATATCTGTGCAGGAATCACATTTGTTTAGTCTTCTCCATCTCTGCACTGTTGAATCAATTGTGTCACAATATGGGGCAAGTGGTCTTCAGGAAGAGATATGACTCCACATCAACCCACTGGAGCTCAGAGCAGTCAGAAATGCGTTTGCTCACTTCCTGCAGGTTATCAAGGCCACAAACACTAGGGTCACCCAGACATGCCAAACCCATAAAAAACCACAGAAATTGGGCTCATTTTTGGCTTTATTGGCTTATGAGTTGCTTCCTGGCTAGGTTTTGGCTTGTAGCTTGTTGCTGCTTTTTTTTTTTTTTTTTTTTTTTTTTTTAAATTAAATCAGCTCCTGTCAAGCAGGTGTAAGGGGGAGCAAGTGGAAGTGGGGAGAGAGTCTGGAGTGCATAGTGTGCCCACCAGTCCCAGACTGCATGCTGGGGGCATCTATAGTGTTGGGGTTCTTAGGGATTGGCTTGTTTTGGTCTTGTTTAGAAATGGCATTAGCTTGATTTTTGTCTCATTGTGAAAGTTTATTTACCGCGTGAAGGTTGGCAACTGTGGTCATGACAGACAAGAAGGCCTGCATGTATTGCATAAACCGTCAGGGAGGTGCCAAGTCTCATTCCCTGTGCATGGAGGCATTAAAACCCATGCAATTGGTGGATCTCCCACAGTTTTCTAATAGCAGCAGCCTACCTACTAGGAATACAGAACACGACAGTTGACAATCTCCCCACAAATTTCCACACGACCACAGATGTAAGATACTCAGTGATACTACATGACATATTCCAATAATGAGGGACACCAGTAATAGACCTGTCTGCTGCCTACCAGAATCAGAAATGCCCACATTACTGCTCCAGGGTGGGGATCAGACAACACTCCATGGGAGATGCTCTCCTCCTTCCTTGGGAGAAGAGCCTTCTTTATGCTTCCCCCCCGCCATTCTCCCTATTATCAAAGGTTGAAAATGATAGAGAAACCAAACATCAGATTGATTACTCTCCCCTGGCTCAGGCACACGTGGTGTCCTTTCCTGACACAGCTGTCATTATGTCCACCAATGACTCTTCCTATCACTCTTTACCTCCTGTTGCAGAAAGAGCAATTCATTCTTCATCCTAATCTGTGGGTTTTGCAACTCCAAGTATGGCTTCTTCATTGTTTCATCACATAGAGACGTCTTGCTCTGAGGAGGTACAGGCGGTGCTGTTACAGAGTAGAAAGGAACTACTTATCGTACCCACCTTCATAAATGAAAGAGATTTGAGATCTGATGTCAACCCATTGGTGTCACCCCTACTTCAGCTACCTGACCAATTGTCCTAGGCTACCTGTTGACTACAGAAATCAGGACTTCATTAGTTCACTGAAAGTTCATCTGGTAGTAGTTGCAGCCTTCCGCCAGCAAGGAGAAAGATACTCAATCTTCTCCCAACTGACTACGAAGTGGTTTCTCATGGGCATAGCAAACCTCTTCCCACAATCCAGTGTCCTCACTCCCCAATGGGATCTCAATCTAGTGTTAAAAGGACTAACTAGACTGCCGTTTGAACCTATGCCACTTGTTTACCAACTCATCTTTCCATGAAGATGGCGTTCCTTATTGTCATCACTTCTGCCAGAAGAATAGGGGAGATAGCAGCTTAGATGGCACATCCGCCTTTCATGTGTTCTTCCCTGACACTTAGACCACATCCAGAGTTTACTCCCAAGGTGACTTTTGCATTTCACATGAACTAGCTTCCAGCCTTTTATCTCGAACCTCCTGGGGATAACAGAAACCATCCTCCAAACACTTGACATGAGAAGAGTCTTGTCCTGTTTTTGGACAGGATATGGTCTTTAGGGAAATCTCCAAGCTTTTCCCCTGTGTTGCAGATCGGTTGAAAGGTACAGTGATCTCAGCTCAGAGACTCTCCAAATGGTTCTCCATCTGTATTAAATTCTGTTACCAATTGTGTAATACAGCACCCCCATCTTCAGTAAGCACACGTTTTACGTTGTTGGTCTCCTTATCCGTCACCTTCTCCAAGAGTATCCCTATATAAGAAAGCTGCATAGCAGTTACCTGGACATTTGTGTATACCTCATAAGAGCACTATGCCATCCTGAGGGATTTGGCTGAAGATGCCAAATTCAGTGTCACAATACCATCAACTATATTGGACTTGGCTCTGAAGTCCCAGGCCCCAGTGGTGGGTACTGCTTGGGAATCACCTGCAATGGAGCACTCATAGGGACACTAGTTGAAGAAGTAGTAGTTACTCACTTGTGCAGTAACAATGATTCTTTGAGATGTGTCTCTCTATGGGTGCTCCATGACCGACTCTTCTCTCTTCTTTGGAGTTCTAGTAGCTTACTCCATGATAAGAGAAGGAACTGAGGAGGGAATGCACATGCATGCTCGCTAGCCTCATCGCAGGCAAGAAGCAGTGAATGCACAGGTGGGACAGACAGCTACCAAAGTTTTCTGATCAGTAGCACAGGGGTGCAGACACACCTACAATAGAGTACCCATAGGAGGACACATCTCAGAGAATCATAGTTACAACACCCAGTGAGTAACTTCTTCCTCCAGCTTAATGGAATTCTGCACTAGCATAGAGCTGCCATAGTGGCAAGGGGGAAATGTTGGAGGTGGGGCTGGAGTGCAATATAATTTTGGCTAGTAGAGTGGCTTACTGAGGGCTGTTATTCTCTGGTGAAAGTTAGAGCAACTGAGGCTATACTAACTAGTCAGGTTGGTTTGACTCCATGGCAGCTACCAGTTCTGAGGAGTAGAAAGATAGTATAAAGCATCGATGCTCCTTAATCTTAAATTCACCAAGCTGGCACACCTGGGGATCCAGCCCATGTAGTTACACATCTGGAATGTAAGAGATGTTAGCTTTTGTTCTGTGAATCTAATCTTTTTTGGCTTCCTTGAAGTTGAGGTTGATAGTAGAAACTTGATTTACAATGTGAACATCATTAAAATGCTAAAAAGTGTGTACTTTCTCATGCCAAGGGCTGATAAAAACCCTTTCACAAAGCTGTATTGTTTGGCTGTAAGAAGCATGCTGCCTCCTTTATTTAATGTCAGAATGAAGGTTTGAAATCACTTACAAACTTTACATGAAAAGACCAGATAATTAGAAATGGCAAGGGACTTTCTAATGAGACATCACAAGTTACACATGCCTTTGTCACCTTCAGGCTAACACACACAACTTATCACTGTTCTTCTTAGTGATGAATACTTCTGCCCTTGATGAGAACAAGGTGGTCATGTTAGACATTTACTCTTACATTTTGCTTGCTTTGGGTACAATTCATGGTGTTGGTGATGATCTTTAAACCCTTAAATAGTCTTGAATCTGGGAATTGATACCCCAATCTCACTTTATAGCTTCCACAACTGAAGGCCCCATCACTGAGCCTTTTTTGTCAGAGCCTGAGTCTAATCTTCCAAATGTGATGCAAGAGGCATTTACTTTATTTAGTATTTGATTATATTTTTTTTATCTTATTTTGTTCATTATCATTTTCTGAGTTTTTCTTCTAGCTACCATGGCAATAGGTGCTATAGAAATTAGCCTGGCAAATAAGACTGCCATGTTCTTGTTGTTACTGTATTGTTACAGTAGTATTTAGGAATCCCAGTCAGGATCAGTACCTCTTCATTTTGCTATGCCCTATGCAAACACAAATTAAATGAGTGGTGCCTAGCCCAGTGATCTTAATATCGAATTTTAAAAAATGAAAAAAATTGATGTAGAAAACAAGTGGAAGGAATTACTGAGGCTGAATGAGGGAAAGAGTTATAAAGACATAGTTACTTACACCGTCTATGCAGTGTCAGATAATTTTGAGACTATCAGGTATAAATAAATGTCAGTTCCTGCTGGCCAGCTAGCTGTTATCTGATTAACACTGGCACTATAATAGGAGTGAATCTTATGAATCTGAAGGAGGAAAGGATAGTGGGTTTCCAGACTAGTTTGAGAAGGATATTCGTTGAATAAGGGGCAGCTTGGAAAACAAAGTTGTTTTATGAAGAAATAGACAATGTGAATAGAATCTGGTACTGTTGATGGCGGTGGGGTGCTGACCTTGAGGTGTGACACATGATTATATAAACTGAGTTGGCTACATTGTGAAGGGCCTTAAAAGTACAGACAAGAAACTTGTATTTGATGTGGTAGTGATGTGACCTGGTCAAAATAATAGCTCAGGAAGATGAACAGTAATTTGAATGTCCTTGAGAAAAATGATATGGGCATTAGAACACAACCTGGGTCTAGAAGGATGATTCAGTTAAAGGTTACAGACAGATTATGAGTCTGAGCAGTATGAACAATGGTAATCTTATGAACAGTAGCAGGGAAAAGGAGGAGTGGGAACGTATTAGGAGGGAAGATAAAGAACTCAGTTTTGACACAGTTAAGTTTAAGATGGCAGCAAGACATCCAGGAGGAGATATGAGAATGGCAAACTGAGATATTGGAAACAGGTCAGGAACAGAGAAATAGCTGAAACTTTGCGAGCAGATGAAATCACCTAGAGAGGATGAGAGAATAAAAGGAGTAATCCTGGGAAAGGGTTTTATGGAACTGCTATGGCAAGTGGGAGAAAATAGGGAGGACCCAATGAATGTAATGCTGAAGAAATGACCAGGGTTGTAGGATAAGAGCCTGCAGACTGTGGTGTCATGAGGGACAAGATTTCAAGGAAAAGGAATGAGACAGCATCCAGTGGTTAAGGCAGTAGACTTTAATTAGGTGACATTTGTTCTAGTTCTCGTTCTGCCACTGAACGGTTCTGAGATCTAGCATAAGTCAATTTTCTTCTGTGTACCTCTATTTCTCTTGCACTCTTTTTGTATGTTTTGTCTATTTAGTTGTAAGCTCTTCATAGAGTCATAGAATGTCAGGGTTGGAAGGGACCTCAGGAGATCATCAAGTCCAACCCCCTGCTCAAAGCAGGACCAATCCTCAATTAAATCATCCAACTGGTTTTGCCCCATATCCCTAAATGGCCCCCTCCAGGATTGAACTCTCAACCCTGGGTTTAGCAGGCCAATGCTCAAACCACTCTTCAGTAGAAGAACAGCACCTAGCGCAGGGGTGGGCAAACTATGGCCCACGGGCCACATCTGGTTCGTGAGACCATGCTGTCTGGCCCCTGAGCTCCCAGTCGGGGAGGATGCCCCCATCCTGTCCCCTGCATTCCCCTTTCCTCCGGAGCCCTGCTGGCAGCACTCTGGCCCGCTGCTACTTCTGGACAGCACTGCAATGGCATGGCTGGCTCCAGTGGGGCCTGAGCTCGTGCCGCTCTGAGCAGCATGGTAAGGGGGCAAGGCTGCGCGCTCCTGCGGGGCAGCGTGTCCGGCTCCAGCAGGCTGCGCAGACACCAGAGACCCTGCTCTGAGCGGTATGGTAAGGGGATGGAGGTTGGGGAGGGGTTGGTAAGGGGCAGGGAGTCCCAGGGACAGGGAGCAGGGGTCATTGGATAGGGCGGAGGTTCTGGGGGTGGGGCGGTCAGGGAAGTCAGGGGACAGGGGAGGTTGGATAGGTGTGGGAGTCCCGGTGGTTTGTCAGGGGGTGGGGGTGTGGATAGGGTTCGAGCACTCGGGGGCAGCGGCAGGAGTCCTGGGGGGCAGTTAGAGTTGGGGGTCTCAGGAGGGGGTGGTCATGGGGACAAGAAGTTGTGGGGGGGATTGGATGAGTTGTGGGACCTGAGGGGGACAGTCAGGGCAGGAAGGGGTAAGGGTTGGATAAGGTGCGCGACCAGGCTATTTGGGGAGGCACAGACTTCCCTAGCCAGCCCTCCATAAAATTTTGCAACCTCGATGTGGCCCTCAGGTCAAAGTTTCCCCACACCTGACCTAGTGTAAAGGTGACCTGATCTAAATTTGGGTCCCTTGGCACTAATGCAATACAAATAAGAAGTAGCAAAAAATATAGCTCAGCAATGTCAAAAATAGACACAGACTGAAGAGGATGTAGATGGAGTAGAGACCTTGAGATTTGTTCATGAAGGGGTTGTTGGAGACCTTGTTGAGACAGTGTAGTAGTGTGGGAGGAAACCAGACTGTTGAACATGAGGAATGGAGCTGTAACTTGAGTCAGCAATGGTATATGACTCATTTAAAGAATTTAGAGGTGGAGAGAGAAGTGGGAAATGAAAATTGTGTTCTTTTTTATAATGGGGAGAAAATAGTATGCTTTTATTTAGACAGAGTAACCTGATGAAATTGAGAATTTAAGGAGAAAAGTAAAGGAAAGAATTGAAAGTGAGGGCAAGGAGAGCTGTTGAAGGAGAGGGGGTGTTGCTAGTACAGTTGAAAGCATTAGAGGAGGAAAATAGGTGAGAGAAAGGAGTGAGTGAAGAGAGGAGGATCAAAAGTACTTTTAGAGATCATAACCATTTGATAAATAAGCAGGAGCTCCTAGAAAGTCAAGACAAAATGGTGCTTGTCATGAGCTTGGGGATTTCTCCTAGTTAAGGTTCCTCCACTGACTGTTGAATATGTATGCCATATGCATGTCAAAGCAAAATTGCTTCATACTAAACATTGTGTTAGTATACCACTAAGAAAAAAATATTGGGAAGTCCTAGGGAGAGAACAATGCTCATAACTTCTCCCACCCTTCCTCTTGACAGTATTTTTTTTCTCCCATCCTTTGTGAATACTAAAGAATAGTCCATCCTGCTGCCCAGTCTCCCAATGTCTCGGATTTCTATTGTTTGCCTACTTAGATTGTAAGTTGCTCAGTATAAAGGCTGTGCCATTTTTTAGGTTTAGTACTTTTCTGATAAAAGTCTGCACATAAATAATATTAACCATCTTTCTTGTCTAACAAGTAAAGGTTGGATGTGCATCCTCTGACAGAGAAGAATTTAAGTTTGAAAGTTAAAATATTTTGATTTCTTCACCATCCCCCATTTTGAGTCGCATCTTTTAGGGCAAAGGAGGAAGATTTGCTCCCATTTAAAGTGTTGAGTGAGAAGAACTTGATGAGTTTTATTATGTTTTCAACAAATTTGCATGTTAGTCATCAGGATAAAAACTTAGTCTTGTGGGATGAGGAATCAGCGTCTTGTTAGTGAAGATGAAAAGAAATATGTTAAGAAATTAGTGATGACTCAGAATGCACCTGATTATTATGGAGATTTGTGTTACAGGTTTCTATCCTCTTCTTGCATGTTACTGAAGTGAAACTGTAACCACTAGTCAGAAGTAAAGTGCATAGAATATGACTTGAAAGAAATATTCAAATTATCTGAGCTATTATATTTTACATTTGGGTTAAGTGTCCCCTGCTTAACATCATTCGTAGATTTTGTTTTCTGTTTTTTTTTCAGCATGACAATGTGGATTTTGGAAAGCTGTGTGTGTTCATTGTTTTTTGTAATTTCTTCTTTTTTCTTTCTTACTTGTCTAGCTTCTTACCTTGATAGAACAGTTATACCTGCAAGGAGCTTATAACCATGAATGGGATGGCATTAAAAGATAAACGCATTTGTATTAGGTCTCAGTATAAATTGTGACAAAGCTCCAAGTCTGTACTTGTGGGTCCTGCGCTTCCTGGCAGATTTAGGGGCCTCAGAAACTCATCTAGGCCCCAGAGTGACCTCCCTTTCTCAGTATAATTGGCAAGAGTCACAACCTAGTGAGTTACCTTCATCACAGGCCAGTATGGAA
This sequence comes from Dermatemys mawii, assembly GCA_007922305.1. Classification (NCBI taxonomy): domain Eukaryota; kingdom Metazoa; phylum Chordata; order Testudines; family Dermatemydidae; genus Dermatemys; species Dermatemys mawii. The sequence continues at coordinate 5,960,050 of ML677507.1, forward strand.
GATGGAAAAGGGGGGAGCCCGGGCCCGCCCTCTACTCCAGGCTCCAGCCCAGGGACCCTAATAGTATCAGCTAAGATGACTGACCTTTTATCCACAAAACACAATACAATTCCCTGGGCTACTTCCCCACAGCAGTCCCTGCTTCTTCAAACTGCACTTCACCCTTACCTCAGGGCCTCCTTCCTTCAGTATGATATGTTGTCCAACACTCAGTCTCACCAACAGCATAACTTCCTTCCACAGCTCCTGACACCCACACCCACCTGACTAACTGGGAGGTTTTTATCTGGTTTCAGCCAGTCCCTGATTGGCTTCAGGTGTCCCAATTAGGCTAGCTGTTTCTACTCCTTTCTGGAAGGTTCTTAATTGGCCCCAGGTGTCTTGATTGGGCTGGAATAGCCTTTGTTTGGCTATCCAGGGAACAGGGACCTGCACATCCTGAGACTAATGTACCTGCCTTCCAGCACTCTCCTGTATCCTTCTGGTCTGACTCCGTCACAAAATGTTTGTCTTCCCTAACATAACTTGAATCTTTATGCTCTCTTGAGATATTCTTTTGTGCCTCTTCCATGCTAGGGTTGGTCTTCACTAGGGGCGGAATCGACTGAAGATAACGCAACTTCAGATACGTGAATAACGTAGCTGAAGTCAGCGTATCTTCAGCCGACTTACCTGCTGTCCTCATGGCGGTGGCAGTCGGCGGTGCGCTCCCTCGTCGACTCCGGCTTGTGCCTCGCGTCAAGCTGGAGTTACGGGAGTCGACGGGGCACCGCGGGTGATCGATTTCTCGCGTCTTCACGAGACATAAGAAATCAATCGCTAAGAGATCGATTGCTACCCACCAATCCGGTGGGTAGTGAAGACATACCCTAAAAGCCCTTCTTCAGGCCCACATATAGTTTACTCCAACACTTGTGAAGTCCCTTATATCTGCTCCTAGGTTGGTGAGAGGGAGTTGATGGTAACACAAGATAGCATGGGTGTGAATGAGTGGTTTAGCCATCTGAATAAACAGGAAATATTGAATTTTGGAGATCTTTTGTAAGAAGCAATATGGCTTTGATACTACTTGGATGTGAAGCAGGAATGGTTAGATGACACCAACTTTTCAAACTTTCATAACTAGGGGAAAGGAGGTGTTAGCACTAAACACAAGGGGCATAGGGAGACAAATATGCATCTATTAAATAATTGTGGGAAACAAAGTTTTGAGTTGAGATGGAAGGTGAATTTATTTGGAACAAGAAGTTTAGTTGGGTGTTTTAGAAAACTGAATAGAAATTTTTTAAAACTTTAAACTTTTAAAAATATTTAATGCAGCGGTGTCCAATAGAAATTTGTAATAATGCTACATAAAATTATGCTGTCAAAATTCTTTAACTACCAAAATAAATAAATAAAATAAGACTCCAGGAAGGGAAACAAAATCAGCAAAGTATACATAATATTGGGTTTAAGAATTGGAATCATTAAGTGTTGAAGATTTTTCTGTAGTTAAATTATTTGAAAATTAATGGATAAATAATTTGTTTGACTTTCCACTGTGTAGGTAAGAATAGTGAACAGCAGGTTTGTTGTTACAGGTTCCTAGGTACTTTCCCTTTTCATTGTGTTAATACACTTTCAGACACATAATAACTGTACTGATTCATACAAGTGATTGTTCAAGTACTTGGATTTTGCAAAGGAGAAAGGATAAATTACAAGTTGATGCAAATGACTTGATAGAAAAGCTCTCCAACTGCAGATGATAAAATCTGTTTGTGTGTATATAGTAGTTTTAAACATTTTGTTCCTGGCATATCAAATCCATAGCTGAAAATATTTGTGTTTTTGTTAATTGATGGAGATTTTAAATGTAATGGATTAGACTAAATTGACAAAATTACCCTTCAGGTAAATTGTGGTACAAAAATAGATATCTTCAGTTGTTGAAAATATAGTGCATTTTGCTTGTCTGCCTCCTTTTCCCCTGATGGTCCCATTGTTTTTATACCAGCATTGTGGTTATCAGCAATGAGTTTCCGTTGTCATTGGTCAGTACTGAGCATTCAGTGATTGTCAAGTAATAACTCTGTTGATCCCACTTCGCTAAGTATTATTTATGATTCTGAGTTAAGAGTTTTCAAGGATGAGAAAATCTGAGGTTAGTCTCCTCAGCTTCCACTTGTGTGGCCTGCTGCTTTTTGTGCCTTTCGTGTTCTAAGTTGTGTCTGGTGCCTGTGTATCTGATTTTTGGTAACACTGGATGTATGGAATCCACAGCAGCTCATCTCACATCTGTTTTGCAGTCAGAGCATAGTGACATCATAGATTTATATTTAAGGATGTGTGACGGAGTCAGACCAGAAGGATATAGGAGAGTGCTGGAAGGCAGGTATGTCAGTCTCAGGATGTGCAGGTCCCTGTTCCCTGGATAACCAAACAAAGGCTACTCCAGGCCAATCAAGACACCTGGGGCCAATTAAGAACCTTCTAGAAAGGAGTAGAAACAGCTAGCCTAATTGGGACACCTGAAGCCAATCAGGGACTGGCTGAAACCAGATAAAAACCTCCCAGTTAGTCAGGTGGGCTGTAGGTGTCAGGAGCTGTGGAAGGAGGTTGTGCTGTTGGTGAGACTGAGTGTTGGACAACATATCATACTGAAGGAAGGAGGCCCTGAGGTAACGGTGAAGAGGAGTTTGAAGAAGCAGGGACTGCTGTGGGGAAGTAGCCCAGGGAATTGTATTGTGTTTTGTGGATAAAAGATCAGCCATCTTAGCTGATACTATTAGGGTCCCTTGGCTGGAGTCCGGAGGAGAGGGCGGGCCTGGGCTCTCCCCTTTTTACACCTTCCATACTGGCCTATGATGAAGGTAACTCACTAGGCGGTGACTCTTGCCAATTATACTGAGAAAAGGGAGGTCACTCTGGGGCCTAGATGAGTTTCTGAGGCCCCTAAATCTGCCAGGAAGCGCAGGACCCACAAGTACAAACTTGGAGCTTTGTCACAGATGTTATAAATAACTTTATACTTTTTAGAACAGATTGCACTTGTTTTTGCAATCAAGTCCCTTTTGAATGTTGGCTTAACTTTATTTACAATCGGCAAGAATTACCATTATTAGGAAATACTAGCTAAAATCTTGTTCCTTTCTCTTAGTTAGCTTGCTGAAGCAAGTCTGTGTAGCTTTCTGGATTGCCGTCTGCAGTCATTGGCATTTGAAAGATTTCCACTCTGAAGAGATTTTGAAACACTTCATTGAAGGCTATTTCAAGGGTATTCCTAATATGGCTGTAAACTGCGGTTTAAAATGTTAACCAGTTAAACAATTAAAGTTATATTAGTTAACCAATTAACCATTTTAATCAATGTCACTCTGGCGATGGATCAGCTCGGCCAGAGCTCCGGCCACTCCAGCCAGGACCGGAGGGCCACTCTGGCTCAGCAGGGGCCAGGATCCCACTGGCCCGAAACACCTGCGGCCGAGGTTCTGCCGGACTGGCGTGGCCAGCCGTGGGGGTTAATGTTTAAGTTCTGGTTAATGGTAAGCCTAATGCTTACCAGTTAACTGTTCAATCTTGTACATCCTTAATTCCCTATAATGCCCAGTATTTATATTATATTACAGGAACTCCTCACGTAGTCGTCCCGGATAACGTTGTTTCGTTGCTGATCAGTTAGGAACATGCTCGTTTAAAGTTGTGCAATGCTCCCTTCTAACATCGTTTGTCAGCCACTTGCTTTGTCCACTGTTTGCAGGAAGAGCAGCCCGTTGCAGCCAGCTGATGGGTGGTTGAAACCAGGGTGGATCGGCAGTCCCCCTCTCAGCTTTCCCCTCCCCTAAGTTCCCTGTGCAGCAGCCGCCCAGCAGGCTATCAATTGCTTGCAGTTCAGATGTCCCTCCCCCACTGCCATATGCTGCTCCTGCTTCTGTCTTGGAGCTGTTCCCCGAGACTCCTGCTTACTGTTGGGAGGGGGAGGAAGGAAGAGTGGAGCTAATGTCAGGGTGTCCCCGTCCCCCCGGTCCTGAACCCTGCTTACCCCATCTTCCATGGAGCAGGAGGGAGCTGGCAGGCAGCAGCTGGTCTCTGCAAGCTGATCTACTTAATAAGGCAGTGTACTTAAGAGTCGGCATATTTAAAGGGGAGTCTCTCTCTTTCTCCCTCTCGCAGACGCACACACACATACAGTGTGTGTCTCTGACTCTGCCCTCCCTCCTTTCCTGCAGCCTTGTAGAATGTGAGAGTTAACCCTTAAGGGCTCAACCAATTTCTAGTTCATTTAGCAGTAAGGCATTTCCTGGTAAATATCCCACCCTCTGACTCCTCCACCTCAACCAAGCTTCACAATCATCATCACTGTGTACCACTATTCAATTGTTTGTTTAAAAAGTTATACTGTGTGTGTGTGTGTGTGTGTGTGGTGAAAAGAATTTCCCTGGAACCTAACCCCCTCATTTACATTAATTCTTATGAGGAAATTGGATTAGCTTAACATTGTTTTGCTTAACATTGCATTTTTCAGGAACATAACTACAAAGTTAAGTGTACTTATATTTCAGTTTAGAATAGCATCTTCTTTTCAATGTAACAACATTGTGTTTTTTCCAATGTTTTTGTTAGACATTTGTTTTCATCAGAGTGCAGAAAAATCTTCATGGTTATTTGAGCTCTGGTTATACCAGCATTAATGACTACTGTCTCCAGGCTGCTGAACATTTTGCTTTCTTCTCAGGAACAGTATTACATCTCTTATCTTCTCTTTTGTTCTGATTCCTATTCGCCTCTCCAGTGATGCTCAATGAGCTCTTTACCACTAAAGGAAGTAAATGGAAGCATAAATCTCTTGAAAGTGGTGTTTTTGAGTTTGGGTAGATGGTACATCAATCCAGGTTCTTTGTTTTTTGCTCCCTATACTGGAAAGCACAGGTATCTGCTACATACTAGTAAATTATGCTAAACGTTTCTCTGCAAAATATATTTAATCTTTGCACTGTTACATTTATGTTTTCATCCCCCCACTGTGTAGTACTGCTGATCTTTAGTAACAATAATTTCACTTAGAAATAATTTCCTAATGAATATACAGGTTTGAAGGATGGCAAAGTTTAATAGTACAGTATTAAATGTATGGCTCAGACACCAGAAGTCTTCTATTTGTTGATATACAGAAAAGGGGCTATTTAATTTTTGTAAACACAGGCATTCTGAATTTATCTGTGGTATGCCCCTGAAAAAGATATCTGTGCCTTTTAAACTTATGTCAGACAAGTCTAGTATATATAAACAGAGAAACTTTGGGCCAGATTCTGTCTTTTACATCTTGTATTGTCTCATTGACAGGCTTACGTGGAATGTAGATTATGGTGAATTTTGTAAAATGTAATTTAAATAGAAGGCTGTTAAAGCATTTCCTATTCCAAAATAATTGCTCCCAATAACGTAAATAATCCATTTAGTTTTGCAGGAAAGTATCTGTCCTTAAAATGATAACTAGTTTTCATGCTCTTAACATGGTTTCACCTTAACTTAACAAGGTTCATTAGTAACTTCAGAACTTGGTAATCAGGATGATTACTGATTAAGCGCTGCATACAGTACACAACTTTAGATAAAACATAAGAATCCTAGGCTGTTAAAATGGCAGGTCTATTTTTAAAAGTGAGCATTGCTATTTAGTGAAATGCTGAGTATGGGAAATGCAGTAAGGGGTAATCAGAAGCACTTATCACCTTTGACAGGTTACAGTATTTCTTACGGCTTTGTTTCAGCCTTTAGCTCCTTTCTTCAGTAATCAGATACGTTCTGTACATCTTTGAAGGGCAAACCTTAATTTCTAAAAAGCACAGTAAGTACAAAAGTACAGCCAGAGGAGCTCTAGGCTCCCTCAACCATGGGTACAAATCCTAGCACATTTGACTTAGCTCTTCATATTTTCCATTATAGATAAATTGATCACCATGCATTTAGGTGTGTGTAGAGACCTTACAATCTGATGTTCTGTGTGAAAATAAGATTTAATGTACTTTTTGTAAGAGTACTTACCTACTTCTTGCCCAAATTTCCTTTTCTCCACACAGTTGTAATGTGTTCTCCTTGCCTGGATATGTACCTCCACCCCAAAGGGTAGTTGTATTTCATAATATATTTTGTGAAGAATTTTAAGATGGTTTGGATGAAATGCTGAGTATAAATATAATATTGTCATTGTCAGATTCTTTCCTTTCTGCATTGTATAGAATGGAAAGAAGAATGTATTTACCTTTAATCATAATTTCTTTTGGATATTTGATAGAAATAGGAAAGTCAGTCTGCAGGGCTGGCTTTAATTTTTTTTACCACCCCAAGTGCGCAAAAAAAAAAGAAAGAAAAAGAAAAAAAGTTAGTGGGGGGAGGGAGGAGGAAGCCAGAATGTGCTGCCCCAAGTTTGGCCGGAATGCCACCCCTTAAAATGTGCTGCCCCAAGCACATGCTTCGTAGGTTGGTGCCTGGAGTCAGCCCTGTCAATCTGTTACTTCTTAGAAATTTGAGATATTTCATTCTGCTTGAAAAATGCCTTTTTAGTCACTTGAACCATTTTTGAATACTTCGTTATTTTATCAGATGCTGCCAACCATCAGTGTTCAAATCCTAAAACAAATCAGGCATAGAAAAGTCATGTAAACCACGGTGCTGTACAACAAGTGTTCAAAACTACTGAAATTATTATTTCTGTATCTCAGAAGATGGGGATAGGAGGGTGGCGAATAATATGAAATATACAAATGGCCCGAGATGTCTTGTCCCTGCTGGTACCTGCAGCACCACCGACGTCGGTTCCACGCTGCAGAGGCAAGCCACCGCTGGGCTCTCTGCAGTTGCATCCAGTGTGGTACCGGTCATGGTTGAGGAAACGTTCCGAACGCTGTTCACCATCCAGTGTAGGGCTGGGTGCCATCGGCCTGGGACTCCAGGCAGTGCTCCACACCGGGGAGCCTACGCCAACGGGACTGCGAGGGATGTCGCCCAAGGACCTGGTCTAGAAGGGGTTACTGCTGCTGGTCACAGCACAGATGTTGTTGCTGCTCCTGCTCGGAATCCTGTTCAGAGTCTCCTCCATGGCTCTGACTCCGTAGTCCTGGATGTCGCTTGTTGGCACCGCGCCATCGCGGGTCAGCCCGTCAGAGTCATTCCGGGAGCAGCAATTACTCCCAGTACTGATCATCCAGCTCCACATTGCGGTCCCACGGATGACGTCATTCCTGGCACCATCGTTCCTCCCAGTCTCGATGCAGCGGAGACTCGTTTATCAGCTCGTCATTGGCTAGGAGCCATCCCTCCATCAGCCAAGCCAGCCAGGTGGAGCTGTCCGGGCCTTTGGTGCTGCAGGAGGTGCAGTGGCACTGGGCCTCGTGGCAGGGGCAATGGTACCAGTGGGCACGGGGGCCCCCGACGCAGCCCCCAAAGGGGCTGCGCTCATTGGCTGGGGCCTCGGAGGCACCATCAGCCTCCCTCTCCAGGTCCCCATATAAGACGTCGGTGGACGCACGTCTTGGTGCCTGGCCTAGAGGCCAATCAAGTGGCCGACCCTCCGGTGCTTGCCTCCTCACCTTCCCAGGAAGTGGTGATAGCAGCCCTGCCCTGCTTGGCTCCTGAGGAGGACTTTTGGGCCAACCAGGAACTCCTCAAAAGGGTACCCTGAAACCTTCACCTCCAAGCGAAGGAGGTGGTGGAGCCTTCGGACTCACTGTTCAACGTGTTGTCCTCTTCTACCCTGGGCAGGGTGGCCTTGCCTCTCCATGATGGGGTGGAAAAGATCTCGCATGCCCTGTGGCAAACGCCAGTTTCGTTGGCTCCCATATTTAAGAAAGCGGAGCGCAAGTACTTTGTACCGGCAAAGAGGTATGAGTACCTGTATGCCCACCCAGCACCCAACTCCCTAGTGGATGAGTTGGTCAGTCATAGGGAGCAACAGGACCAGCAGGCCCCTACCCCAAAGAACAAGGACTCAAGGAGACTAGACTCGTTTGGCAAAAAGATTTATTCGTCCTTGAGCTTTCAGCTGTGGGTGGCGAACCACCAAGCTTTGCTGGGCAGATATGAGTTCAAGTTGTGGGGCTCTCTGCCAAAAGTTCTGGGTACGTGACAGGAAGGAGTTCCAGGTGCTGGTGGAGGAGGGTACAGCAGCTGCCAGGGCGACCCTGCAAGCAGTGTCCAATGCAGCTGACAGGGCCATGAGGTCCATGGCCTCCGCAGTCTCTATGAGAGGGGCATCGTGGCTCTTGCTGTCTGCCCTGTCCAGTGAGGCTCGGGCTGCCACCCAGGACCTCCTGTTCGACGGCAGGGACCTGTTTGCAGAGCAGATGGATAGTAAGCTGCATGGCATGAAGGAGTCCCGCATGACTCTCCAGACTTTGGGTCTCAATGTCCTGCCTCCAGCTAAACCCAAGTTTAAGCCACAGCAGGTCCCCGTGCAGCTCGCCCATCAAAAATTGGTGGCTGCCTATAAGTCATTGTGAAACTATAAAAGGCAGCCCCACAAACAGTTGTGACCGGCCCCGCAGGCTGGGCCTTCTAAGGGCAGGCGGGGAAGTCCATAAAGTCCATGTTAGTCCTGGTACAGTGCATAGAGTTTATCGGGGCCCTCCTGGATTCCTCATTGGCCACAGCCTCCCTCCCAAGGGACAGGTTCGAGTCCACAAAAGGGCTCATTGCCACGGTCACAGGGTGCCTGACAACTACAGTCAGGGCGTGCCTACAGCTCCTGGGCCATATGTTGGCATGCACTTATGTGGTTTGCCATACCAGGCTCCAAATGCGATCTCTCCAGCTCTGGCTGGCCTTAACGTTTTCCCAGGCCAGGGACAGAATGGATAAGGTCCACAACATCCCTGTCTCAGTGATCGCCTCCCTGCAGTGGTGGTCCTCCCCCGAGAACATGCTCCAAGAGGTCCTGTTCAGGGATTTCTTCTCCCAGCATTAGTGGTCTCTCCACTCAGAAGTGGTTCACCAGCTTTTCCAAGTGTGGGGGACTCCTCAGGTGGACCTGTTTGCAACCCATCAGAACCCGCATCTCTTCCCGGGAGGAGGGGGGCCATCTCAGACGCTTTCCTCCTGTCATGGTGGGGCTGATTTCTCTATGCTTTCCCCCCATTTTCTCTGATAAGCAAGGTGGATAAAAAGGGACAATGCCCAGGTCCTGCTGATTGCCCCAGCGTGGCTCAGACAGCATTGGTATGGACCTTCACGAGCCTGATGATCACCCGACCGTTGCCACCTTGCCTGGACCTGCTCTTGCAGGACTGGTGCCTCTTCCTCCACCCCGACCTGGCAGCCCTCCACCTCACGGCATGGCTGCTCAGTGGTTAGGTAGGGAGGAAATGACGTGCTCAAATGAGGTCCAGTGTGTCTTCCTGGAGAGCAGATGGCCCTCCATGCGCTGTGCCTACTTGGCAAAGTGGGCACAGTTCTCCTTATAGGCAACTGAAAAGGGGGTCTCCCCAGCAGCCGCCCCAATCCAGCTGATCCTGGACTACCTCCTGCACCTTAGAACCCAGGGCCTGGCACCTGCGTCCATCAAGGTACACCTCGTGGCCATCTCGGCCTTCCACCCACTGGTGTGGGGCCACACGGTATTTTCCCATGCCCAGACGGGACGGTTCCTCAAAGGACTGGACCATCTCTTTCCATATGCTCAGCCCCCGGTTCTGCAATGATACCTGAACCTCGTATTGTCCCACCTCATGGGGCCCCCGTTTGAAGCTCTGGCCACGTGTTTGTGGTACCACCTCTCGTGGAAGGTGGCCTTCCTGGTGGTGATCATGTCTGCTAGGCCGGTCTCAGAGCTTCGGGTCCTGACGTCTGAGCCTCCCTACATAGTTTCCTATAAGGACAAGGTCCACCTTCTCCCACACCCTGCTTTTCTCCTGAAGGTGGTCTCTGCCTTCTATGTGGGCCAGGACATCTTCCTGCCAGTCCTCTGCTCCAAGCTACATGCATCCAATGAGGAGCGTTGTCTCCACATGCTAGACATGCGCAGGGCTCTGGCTTTCTACCTCGAGCGGACCAAGCCATTCAGGAAGTCCTCACAACTGTTTGTAGCCTCAGCTGAGTGCATGAGGGGCCGGCTGATCTCCATGCAGTGATGCTCCAACTGGATCACATCGTGCATCCATACCTGTTATGACCTGGCGGATGTCCCCCCGCCACTGATCGTGAAGGCGCACTCGACCCGGGCACAGGCCTTGTCTGCAGCCTTCTTGGCCCACGTCCCTATCCCGGACATTTGTAGAGCAGCTACATGGTCTTCGGTTCACACGTTCTCCTCGCACTATGTGATTGTCTCCCAAACCAGGGATGACCCTGGGTTCAGCAGGGCAGTCCTCCGTCCCAGGATCTTGTGAACTCCTACTCACCTCCAACAGATATAGCTTGGAATCACCTACTGTGGAATATATATAAGCAATCACTCGAAGAAGAAAAAGACTGTTACTACCTTTTGTGAAAAAGACTGTTACTACCTTTTGTGTAGTAACAACACATCTCGAAGAACTGGTGTTCTTCGAAATGTGTTGCTCATGTCTATTCCATATCCCACCCTCCTTCCTCTCTGTCAGAGTGGTCTGACAAGCAGGGTAAGGGATGGAGGGTGAGGGTAAAGGAGCGTGCAGCTCCTCTTATAATGTGCCAGGGCTGCACTACTCCAGGGATCTGACAAGCAGGGTAAGGGATAGAGGGTGAGGGTAAGGGAGCGTGCGGCTCCCCTTATAACGCACCAGGGCTGCACTACTCCAGGGATCTGACAAGCAGGGTAAGGGATAGAGGGTGAGGGTAAGGGAGCGTGCGGCTCCCCTTATAACGCACCAGGGCTGAACCACTCCAGGTGTCACAGAAAGTGGGGGAGGAGGAGACCCTTCCCCCTACAGGTACTGCCAAGGGAAAAAACTTCTGGCACCGATGCACGTGGCGAGCATGCACACCTACTGTGGAATAAACATGAGCAACACATCTCGAAGAACACGTTACGAATGGTAACTGCCTTTTTTCAGTGCTAAAATTTATATTTAACTTTATTGCCTATTGGCCAGGAAATTAATCTATTGCAGGTTTGTCTTAGCTTTCTTCATAAAAACATTTAGATCCATTTTTGTGTTGATTGAATTGTGATAGATATGCTATAAATTCAGTCCAAAAATCGTTCCAGATGAAGCAGTTTACAGTCTTTGTCCTGTAATTATCAACTTAGTATGAAAAGGGCAGTTAAATACCATAATTCTGACACATTCACAGAAATTTCATATCTTTCTTAATGTGGTATCCATATGTGCAGCACTGAAAACAGACCTTATCAGATAAATACAAATGAACATCTGTAAGACTTAAAATTTTTGGACTCTCTTTGTCTAAATACAAAATATATCTTTAATAAACAAAGTTTAATTTCAGGTAATACAGACAAAAACAATGTTCAGTATCTGAACTGCATTTCAAATAATTCAGATATTTCAGCATGAACACAACTCAGCATAAATTAATGGCTACTATACTTGTAGGAGTCAGCTATGAACTAGTGACAATACTTTCACCAGCACCATCTCTTCTGTAGAGAGCCGCAGAGTTATTCCCTGTGTGGAGTCTGTTTCTTCTGTTCCATGATCATCTGGTCTCCAATTTCAGAAATCATCCGTAGGCCTTTTATGGCCATATAGAGTGCATGGTGATTTTTGGCTCTTTGAAGTTTGAGAAGCCAAGTGGCATATATTAAAGAGGCAGTGGGCATGACTTTCTAGTTAAGGCTGACTTCTCTTCTGCAATTAAAGTTGGTATTAAAAAGAGATGAAGTTGCAAATCCAGCTTCACTGACCAGTGTGCTCTGGCTTAGTTTCATCAGTGAATCTACTATTTAAAGTTAAAATAAAATGAATAAAGATTGATACTAAATATGTTCAAATAATTAGAAATATGGCACAGTAGTATTCCTTTTGGATGTCGTCTTTAGTGTTCATGTAGGAATTTTTTAATAGTTTTAAAAACTAGGGAAATTCCAAAACACAAAACCATGTTACAATGGAGTTTAATGTTGGAAGTGTATCTATCAGTAATTTAAACTCATTAAAAAAAACCAAAACAACCCTCCTCCCCAAAATTCCAGGGATGTTGTAATTATTCCAAAAGCAAGCTTTACAATCTCAAGAAATTCATAGTTTAGGTTATACTTAGAAAAAAAAATCCAAACATGTTAAAGAATGGAAATGCATACTTAAGACGTCCAAACAAATTTAACTCTATCTTGTACTGATACCATAAAATCATCATATAATTATGAGTAAAGCGTTTTTGGTATGATTGTATGATTTGGTTTGATGGTAGTTCCAGATTAGATTAAACTAATTTTTAGACATGTTATGAGATTTTTGTTTTTTCTTTTCCCTTCTCATGGAATCATGGCTTTGTTTTGGAATTTTTCATGCCAGAGTATCTTATTCTATCTCATGTTAAGATATTAAAGTATGTTTCTACTGTGAAAAGCAACACTGTAAAAAATGGTACCTTATAAGGGGCAGATCTGTTCACTCTGTGTACTTAGTGTCTAAGACACTTATTTTGCTATTAAAATAAGTAAGTTTTCTCCTTTTTCACTCCTATTAATATTGCAGTCTAATGGGGTCAGCACCCACATCTTGCTAGCGCCTCGCCCCCGGTTGGGTGCATCTGCGTTATTTCACTACTGGTGATCCTTTTTGGTGGTTTTCAGGCAGTTTTTTCAGCGACTCAGCCTTCCGGCCGAGTCACACACTGTCTGCATGTTAACCAGAACAGACCCCTTCGGGGATATACGTCTGTCAGGGCCTATCTCCATACCCCTCTGATGGTGTCTCTCTACCGCTTCCTGGATCTTGGTCTTTAAGTAGTCTAACCCTGCTATGGGGCTGTATCCCCAGGGCTTCCTCCCTGGAGACCTATCTTCCTGCAGCTCTCCCCAGGCTCAGTCCCTGCAGCCAGCCAGCAGCTCCTTCAATGCACCTTGGGTCCCTTCCCACACTGAGCTGCCTGTGGCCCTTCTGCTCGTCCAGGCAGCCAGACCTGCAGCCCTTTCTTCTCCAGCACCAAGCAGCAACTAATTGCTGCTCTGTCCTGCAGCTCCTTTTATGTGGCTCTCCTGGCCCTGATTGGCTGCTTCCTGTGCAGGCATTCTAGCCTGTTTAGAGGACTTCTCCACTGCTCCTTTCCTGAGATGGGTGTGGCAGAACCTTGAGGCCTCCAGAAGTGTTTGACCTAGTCCACCACATCGCATGGAAAGACAATAAAGTGTAAAGTGAAAAATAAAGAGAGACAGCTGAATTTCAGTCCAGCTCATGCACCATCAATACAAATGTTAACGAAATTCCATTTACATGGCAAATTCTGCCCTTGCTTACACAGTGAAGTTGCACAGGTGTAACAGGGCTGGATTTAGCCTGCAAAATGCTCATTGTTTCTGATGGTGGTGAATGAGTCAGATTGACTTTCAGATCCAAAGCTGAGTTTGCTGGTTTGAAGATTGGAAAAAATAAAGTGTTTCATTTCACAAACTGAGCATATTTGATTTGGAATCACTGATACAATAAACAGAACCACAAGATAGCTTTTCAGCGTACACTTTGAGTTGAAGGATTTCACAAAAATCAGGCTGTTTCTACAAGTAATGAGGACTGGTGGAGAAATTGTAAAATTAGGGGAAGGTTTAGCTCTAATTCTGATATACAGTATTGATTTTAAAAAATAATTGACAGTAGAACTAAAGTGGAGACTGTGTTGGTCTTTTTAGCTAAATATACAGGAAATTTATGCCCATAGTACAAGACGTGAAATCTTTTGCACTTTTTGGCTGATAAATACAAAGCTGCATCTCAAATTGGTCACACAGGAGAGTAATACAAATGTTTAAGTAGTCAGACATTTAAAAGTCATGAAGTTTATCAGATTTGTCACTCTGAAAAGGAGTTGAATAATAATTAGATATTTCTCACTTGGGGATGGGATAGGGATGGAAGGAATGAAGCATCACCTGCTATTCTAATGGTGTTTCATAATTACCTTCTTGCCATTTTTCTTTGCTGAGAAAATATATATTTGTGTTGTTTGTTTGCTTATTTGGTATGTAGTACTAATATAAATGTATTCCCTTCAGAGATTTGAGCAGTTCTCATTGTTTTGAAAGAGAGAGAGTAAATAAATCCCATTATATGGACCCATCTCTTAGAATCACTGTATTGTCACTTTCCCCTTTCTCCTTCCTCCCCTGAGTCAGGTTACAAAAGCCATAATGTGTCTTTAAAAATTAGTTTAATCTCTTCTGGAACTACAAACACTAAAATTCTGTATTGCATAATACAAAGAAAAACTATGTTAAAGTAACAGTATTGCGGTTGCAAAGTGAAGCCCTCAAAAACTAGGGAATGCTAGAATTAAAGTTGCCTCTTCATCTAATATCAGTTTCTCCTCTCACACTGTCTCTGGCCTCTCTGACCTGGTTTCTTTACCCAGAGAGTCCAAGTTGTCCCCTCACAGCTTGGCTCTTCGCCAGATTTGTCTTCCGCCTCCCTGACATCCCTGCACCTCCCTGTTTCCCAGTCCCAATCTCCTTGTCCAGTCTTTTCCAGTCCTCCCCTCCCCGTACAACTCTGTCCCAGTTTCCTTCTCCCTCTCATGAGTCTCCAGTCTCAGTTCTCCACTTCAGGTTTCTTGTCCCTAACTGTTCCCCCATCCCCCTAGTTCCTATTCTTGTAGCCTCTGCACTGAATCAGTTTTCTTTTCTCCTTGCTGTGGGGGCTCTCAGCTGAGGGGCATCGAGAGCACAGGAGAGCCAGGCTCCTTGCTCCTTGCTCCTCTATTCCTGTGCCTGGCTCTGGAATAGAGTACAGCAGCCCACAGTGGAAGAGGGAAAGTCCTGCTTAGCCCAAGACTGGAACATGCTCAGCATGGGTGGAATCTTCAGAGACTTGAGCTGAAGTCAGGCAAGTCTCTACTAAGCATGTGTGAATTGGAATTTTTCAAAGGCTTATTATTTTTCCAAAAGTGAGTGGATTTTCACAGTGACAGTAAAAGTTACATTTCTGATGCAAAGGCTACCTTCTGCTAATTTTCAAGTTCTTTCTCCAAAGCACTGAGACAGTAAAGCTTCTCAAAGAAAAGTCCACCAGAATATAACAGGGGCAAACCAGCAAATTTTTCCTACCCTTGTTCTTGGAAACAGGTGAAGTATTTTTGCTGAAATAAAAATAATTTCAGCCTGAAGAAAATGCCTTGGATGTTAAATTTCAGCACACCTGGTTAATGTTTGACAAAATTATAAGCAATTGAAAATGTGTCATATAATAGGAAGTGTCAGGTTAATAAGAGGTGGTGTTATCATCGCTGTCTAGAATGAGGACCTGTGATGGGGAGAGAGAGATTATTCCCCTATTTTCATGGGAATGCAAACAGTTATTAACAAATGTTAAAATAATTAAAAGTACCTAAGTTCCACTTACAAAAGTGACTTCGTTAGTTTGGAGCCTAAGTTCAGTTGACTTTTGTTGAGACGTAATCTTGTAAGTGCTTAAGTCACATCTCCCCAAACCCCCGGTCCCTCCAATTGTGCAGCAGCAGTATAGTGCCCCTGGTGTCAAGCATACTTGAGGTACTGGGCATCTGGCACACTTCACAGTTTTCACCAATAGCTCACTTTAATTCAGTCCACTGGTGAATAGTTGTGCCACACTAGCTAGCTGTGGTTATAGGATATGCATTTACAAAGGACATTAACGATATCAATATCTCCCAATGGTTCTTTTTTTGGTGGTATTTTTATGTCGTTAGAGTGTTGTTTTTCTGCAAAGAGGCCAATTATCTTTAATTTTCAGGAAGAGCTTCTTATCTTTCACCTGATGTTATCTGAAAGTCCAGGCAGATCTGACTCCTGTATTTTCAAAGACACGGTGACATTAGACAGTTGATTGTGTCTGCAGTACTTGTCCTGAATACATACTCATCAAAACAAGCCCTGGTTTTTGTCTTTTAAATCACCTCTTTCAATTTTCATTACTGCCTTCAACTACATAACACTAATTCTTTTCCCTGTCCATCTGGTAGTCAAGAATTGGCATATGTGAATAATTTAAAAATGATTAAACTACTATACTTTGTTGCAAAACTTAGAAGTCAGTGTTCCTTTTTGTGATATTTTTAAACAATAATTTCTCATTTTTTAGAGACAACTTAGATCACGTAACTTATTCTGTCTGTCCTGCATTTCCATGCTGTTCAGTTAATTAAGAATTCATCAAACTGTTTTCCTTGGGCCTTTCTCATTGTTGTTTAGTCAGTGTGTTTATATACACAATAAAATGTGCATATAATGTGTAAAGTATTTACCTAGTGTCAATGAAGTAGTAATGATTTAAACTGTGGTTTTTCAACATATTTCTTGCTACTTAGGAAGCATGTGCCAAAAATTGGAATTACCAGAACGAACAATACTGAGAATAACTGTTGTTCATCACATAATGGAAGGCATATGTTAAAATCAAATGTGATAGGTAAAACCTACCAAATACTATACAGTCTATGCAGTTTAAACAGATGAAACAGAAACAAAGGATGTGAAATAAAGGGATGCAACGTAAATAGAAAAATATTTGAGTGGTTCAATATGGAAAATGGAAAAAGTTGTTCGGAGATACTTAGAATATAAGAATGTCCATAATGGGTCAGACCAATGGTATTTCTTGTCCAATATCTTGTCTTCTGATAGTGGCCAATGCCAGGTGCTTCAGAGGGAATGAACTGAACAGGCAATCATGGAGTGATCCATCCCCTGCCATCCACTCCCAGCACCTGGCAGTCAGAGGTTAGGGCCATCCAGAGCATGGGTTTGCATCCCTGAACATGTTGGCTAATAGTAATTGATGGACCTATCCTCCATGAACTTATCTAATTCTTTTTAGAGCCCCATTATAGTTTTGGCCCTCACAATATCCCTTGACAATGAATTCCACAGATTGACTGTATGCTGTGTGAAAAAGCACTTCCTTATGTTTGTTTTAAATCAGCTGCTTATTAATTTCATCAGGTGACTTGTGGTTCTTGTGTTACGTGAAGGGGTAAATACCACTTTCTTGTTCACTTTCTCTACATCATTGATGATTTTGTAGACCTCTATCATATCCTCCTTAGTTGTCTCTTTTCTAAGCTGAATAGTCACTGTTTTTTAATCTCTCCTCATATGGAAGCTAAGTTCCCTATCTCTAATAATTTTTGTTACCCTTCTCTGTACCTTTTCCAATTCTAATATATTTTTTTTGAGATGAAGTGACCAGAACTGCATGCAGTATTCATGGTGTGAGCATGCTGTAGATTTATATAGTGGCATTATGATATTTTGTTTTTTTGTTAATCCCTTTCCTAATGGTTCTTAACATTCTGTTAGCTTTTTTCCTCTGCTTCTTCATACTAAGTGGATGTTTTCAGGGAACTATCCAAAATTAGTCCAAAGTCTTTCTGAAGTGGTAACAGCTTATTTAGATCCCATCATCTTGTATACATATTTGGGATTATGTTTTCCAGAGTGCGTTACTTTGCACGTATTAATGTTGAATTTCATCTGCTATTTTGTAGCCTAGTCACCCAGTTTTGTGAGATCCCTTTGTACCTTTTCAAATATGACTTTGACTAATATGTATCATGTGCATCCCTTTGTACCTTTTCAAAGTATCTTGACTAATATGTATCGTGCAAATTTTGCCACCTTAACTATTCAGACCCTTTTCTAGATTTGACATGTTGAACAGCACAGGTCCCAGGATAGGTCCTCGGGGGACCCCTCTATTTACCTCTCTCCATTGTGAATATTATGGCCACTTATTCCTTCCCTTGTTTCCTGTCCTTTAAGCAATTATTGGTCCATTAAAGAAAAAAAACAAAACCTCTCCTTTCTATCCCATGATGTGAAGGAAGAGAATGAGATTGTTTGATGTACTTAAGGAAGAAGGTTCGGGTGTTGCCAGTGGGAAGAGACGAGTGGTTAGCAAGGTGGTTATTAAATTAAGTTTGTCAAGTGTGTCAAGCTCCAAAAGCAAATTATGACTATTCCCAATTGTATGTGGTGGGGGAGGAAGTAGGAAACGACTTATTTATTGATGTAAACGCACGCCTTTTTCTACTGTGAGTTCTGAATTTATAGGCCTGATTCTGCAAACACTTCACCTAAGTGACTGCCATTGAGGGCACTGACACGCATACCTTTTTTATAGAGGTCTGGCTATACCCGTCATGGTTTCATATGACCATAGCTATTCCGTAATGGCTTTGCATTTTAATAATTCTAATCAGCATAGTTTCCTTTCATGAACTGAGAGCTGCTGTTTAGTGACATCTGACAATATCTACAGTAGACTCTCGATTATCCAGGATCGGATTAACCAGGTTGTGGATTAACCAGGATGTCCAAAAAAATATGTGCAACTCGCAGGACCAGCTCTGGCTTTGTTACCGCCCCAAGCACCAAAAAAAAAGGAAAAAGAAAAGAAACCACCAGGGCGCAGGGTAGCCAGTGAACCAACATCCCTCTGCCCCCGGCGCAAGTTGGCTGATGAACCAACTCCTCCTTCCCCATATTTCCTATGGATGATGATTATCCGGGATTTTATTAACCAGGATTAATTTTTTCCCTATCATCCTGGATAATCAAGAGTCTACTGTATTCAATTCATCCTTTTGGATTGCAATGGGAGAAATATACTTTTTGCTTGCGCTGAAACAGTCAGTCCCCTGATTTTGGAACATATATAACTTGTCATGCCTATGAGAATTTATTTTGACCTTTTTCACAATGACTCTAATTCCGTCTCCTCAAAAAATTTCATTTAATTACATGCATAACGCAACTTTCCGCCTTTTATTTATGTGGTCTTGCATACATTGTTTCTGCCTAGTAGAAGATGATTTAGCAATTTCTAATTTGTGGATCCCCTAGGGAAACTAAATCATGTTAAATGGGAATAAAAGCCTCTCCACTACTTTCTCCTTGATTTACTGCTTGGTGCTCCCTCTCTCTTTATGCATTACTCTGGAAAGATAAGAATATAAATTAGACTGAAAAGAAAACAAATGACAAAAGACCATGTGGTGAAAGATTGGGAAATGGTGAGAGAACCATAAGTAAGGGAAAGAGAAATTATTTGCTGATAAGTTTTTGAGAAAGAAAGCGGGCGATAGGGCTGGCACCAGCGCTCTAAGCGTGTGCTTGGGGCGGCAAGCCACGGAGGGCGGCCTAACATTCGCTGTCAGGGTGGAAGTGAGGCTGTCTTTGGCGGCATGCCTGCAGGACGTCCACTGCTGCCACAGATTCGGCGACATTTCGGCAGTGGGGACAATGAGGCTCTGGAACCCTTGGACCTCCCACAGAAACGCCGCCGAATCCGCTGTACACCGGGCCACCTGCAGGTGTGCTGCGGAACTTCCACGCTTGGGATGGCAAAAACCTTAGAGCCGCCCATGGCAGGCCATATATGTTTTTGGTTTTGTACATTTTTGATTTTGTTACATTACTTAGAGTGGGAACTTTGTATTCTAAGGTAGTGTTTGAAATTGTAATAAATCAGAGCAGGAGTAGGAAGCACCAAAATTAAGTAGTGGTAAGTATCAGATAAAACAAAATCAAAGAAACTGGATGAGACATGACCTTGTTATTTATTAATGATACTTTTGGAACATTTTGTATTTGACATATAATATCATTTCATGGCTTAAATACTTTTCAGTTGTAGGTACCAGCCTCTGGAGTGCAAGGAAAGAATGCTTTGGTTTTAGTACTGGTTGTATTTTGTAAAACTCAAGAAATTAAGTAAGTAATACTAAGATAGTTGTGTTGCAGTATTTCTGTTCATTTAGTAGCTAATACATAAATCCAACTCTATATCTTTAGACCTACAATATTACCTAATAAGTTAGATGATTTGGGCCAGAACTCATGTATGAACTTTTTGTAGAGTTGTAACCTCCATGTCCTTACATATTTTATTTATCTCTTTTTGTCTGTCTCATTCTTTGCATTATAGATTTAAAACAAACATCCAACAAATCAGGTACATCTTTGGTTCTGTGGATGTTTGATACCAATATGTAGCACTTACCTCACACTTCTCTATTTTCAAAGCTCTTAACAGATATTGACTGAGCAAACTTCACAATGCTTCTGAGAGACATAAGTATTGTTTGGCATTGATTTGGTGCCCTTCACCATTTAATATGGGTGCCTTATAGGGCTTTAAGGTAGGTACTTTTAGCCCCATTTTGCATATAGAAATAGAAGCATAGAAGTTGTGAATTGTTTAATGGCACAGAGAAAGACAGAGTCACAGCACAGATTCATTCTCTGGAGTTCTGCTCATGCTACAGCTTTATCACTTACAAATGTTGTATAGTCTCATATTGCATGAGGTTAAATGACACGCATATTAAAGCCTTATGGTTCCTCCATGAAAGAACTGAGTTTGGCACTCACGAAGATAATTTGCTTCATTTTCAATACTTACAAGCAAAAGGAGGGTACATATGGTAAAATAGCTCTAGTAGGACAAGGAAAAAATATTGGTGCAATTATTAATTTTAGTGTGAATGGATTCATCAATATAGTATTCCTAAATATTGATATAAATCATATTTGTAATCATAAGCCCTTAAAGCCCCAAGAACATTTCCTCGTTACTCGCAATGTGGCATCAAACATAGACGATACATATGTGCTTTCACTGTATACAAAGGGAGATGTATTTCCTGGGGAAAGAGATTGAAGGTCTCCTCAAATTAAATTTCAAATGCACATTTTTCAGTTTAAATACTGAAGCCTGTAACTGCAGTTCTGTAACGTGTTGCATCTGCTGCACGGCTTCTGAAATTGCCTGTTTTTCCAAGAGAAGTTTCTGCAAGTAGAAATTTCCTCCTCCTACCCCCATCAGTGTCAGAGGTGGATAGCTGGGTATATGTTTGGACCAACAGAGGGGAGAAAACCCTTGGCTCCTTTAAAGAATATACCTGCCCCCCTTTTAGGCAATTAGACTCTGTGTGGCCTAGAGGAGGAGGGCCTTTGTGGCTTATTCTGGATTGCTGGACAAAAGGGTACAAGGGTATAAGCCCTTCCCCCCGTTCTAATGTGTCATTCTGCCTTAGGAAGAAAAGCTCAGTCCAGTCTCACGCTGGGATTAGAGTAGGGCCCATGTTTTGCTCCTTCCTCTAGTTATTCTGCTATTCATCTTTCTGGGCCTAGAAAGGAATCTTTCACTAAATGCCACTTGGGCTTAGGCAGTGAGAATTATTTCAACTTTCCCTCAGCAGCCCAGGGACCCAGTTGGGTGGGTGAGTTGTAAAATTCATTTTGTTTCAGCTTGGTAGGTACCCAGTCCAGGAGGCTCTGTAGGGGTCTGGCTCTGTGATAAAGAGGAATTAGAAGTGGATGAGAATAAGCATTTCCGAAAGCAACATCTCCTGGGGTTGGGGTTCTTACTGCCTGGTACAGTGAGGAGACAGTTCTTCTTCCCCACCCCATTAACTGTTGGGCAAGGGGAGCTTGTTGGTGTCTCAGTAATTGTACTGGGACCAGGTTAATGGGGAAGACTGATGGTAGCTCTCCATCGGGTGGAATGGATTACGAAGGACTGATGAACTGTGGCCTAGTTAAACCATATTTCTGGTGTCTTGTCTTGTCCTGTGAGGGAGAATGCTTTTCTCTTTTTGAAACCACCTTATGTGGGTAACAATAAGTGTTGAGTTTTTGAGGCTCATAGTGTAAGCATTTCACAATTTACTGTGACATTGCATCCTTGTGTTCACCAAAACTCACTGCTGGAAGAAAGGGGAAATCTCAGCACACAGATGACATATGGCCATTGGAAGGTATATGGCAATAATAGGCATTGGAAGGAATATTGTAAGTAATTCAACATCCTTGTAGAATAATTAACTGTACTGTTTCTCTGTTTTACAGTGATAAGACATGAGATGCAGATTACAGGGTGTACTCTCAAAGAGTTTACTAATACTAGTTGCTAATTTGAGACACATAGTGACTGACTTGAAAGAGTGCTGATTTTCAGGGGTGCTGAAAACCATACTTCCATGGAAGCAAATGAGAGATGTAGATGCTTGACACCTGTGAATATCAAACCTTGAGTGTTTCAAGTTAGAGCATCCAAAAACAAAGGCACCTGATTTTAGTAGACACTTAAAAGTTTTGGCCTAAATGAATAGCTGATGGCCACCTACTGACTCAGTGGCAGAATTAGGATCAGAACTCATGAGTGCCTGACTTTTATCCCTGTCCTCAGTTTGCTAGATCAGTTTCTCTTCAAATGACTAAGGTAAAAATGTTGTATAGAAATATAATAAATGTTAACATGAGCAAGTTGTGAATAAAAGCCCATATTTCCAACTGTACTTCTGATTAAATGAATCTGTGGAGTTTCACTCTACTCTGTAATGTGGTATAACTGATGGAAGTGAGCCTGAGTCTTGGTTTGTAGCATGGATCAAATCTGATCTGTTTGCCTGGGTAGGAGATGAAGATGGATTAAGCGTGTGCTGACACTGATAATGGAATAAGAGGAGAATTGTTTATTTTAGAAGATATTTTTTCTCCTTCATCTGTAAACAAGTGAATTCATTTGTATTTATAAATGGCTTATTCTTCTTTGAGTGATTGTTCATATGTACAGGAACTCATTTAAAGTCATCCTGGTTATGTTGCTGATCAATTAGGGAACATGCTTGTTTAAAGTTGTGCAGTGCTCCTTTCTAAAGTTTGGCAGCTTTGTCCACTGCTTGCAGAAAGAGCAGCCAGTTGCAGCTAGCTGGTGTGGACTTGGAACCGGGGTGGATTCGCAGCCCCGCTATCTGCTCCCCCCATCAGCTCCCCACTCTCCTAAGTTCAGCTGTCCTTCCCCCCGCTGCCATGTGCTGTTCCTGCCCTCTGTCTTGGAGCTGCTCCTAGGAGCCTCCTGCTTGCAGTGCAGGGAGTTGGGGGGAAGGGGAGGATAATGTCACGGTGTCCCCCTCCCCTCTGCTCCTGCATCCCACATACCCCTTCTTCATATAGAGCAGACTGGGAACATGGAGGGAGAAAGACAGAGAGAGCTTGGGGCAGCAGCTGCTGTCTCAACTTCCTGATCCACTTAAAAAGACAATGTGCTTAAATATGTGGTCAGCTTACTTAAATGGACAGTGCGCATCTCTCTCTCTTTCCCACACATACGGTGTGTGTCTGTATTTGTCTGCTATGCCATCTCCCTGCTCTAGAGTGTGAGAGGCTACATTAACAACAACGTGTTAACCCTTGGGGCTCAGCCAAAAGCTGGTTCGTCATTTAGCAGTAAGGCATTCCCTGGAAATATCCCACCCTCCTCCTCCTCCACCTCCTCCACCTCAACCAAGCTTCACCATCATCATCACTGTGTACCAATATTAAATTGTTTAAAACTTGTTCTCTCTCTTTCTCGTTTGTCTGGTGAAAAAAATTTCACTGGAACCCCCTCATTTACGTTAATTCTCATGGGAAATTGGATTCGCTTCACATCGTTTTGCTTAGTCGCATTTTTCAGAAACATAACTACAACGTTAAGTGAGGAGTTCCTGTATTCCACTTCTGATGTGCATGCAACCTGAGATCTGGAGACTGGAGTATTTTGAACAGCAATGCCTGTTTGTCCCAGATCTGTGCTTTCTTGCTGCCTTTGCACCATCCCTCCCCAGGGTACAAAAGGGCATAAAGGGTCAACTGCCTCTCAAGTCCTTCTTACACAGATGAGGCTGACAGGTCAAACAGTTAGTAGCATCCCTTCTTTAAAGCAGCCTTAACCTTTAATATCGGACAAGATCAGAAATGAGGATATTTGTAGACTAACCCAGCAACAGTCTCAATCAGCAATGGTTGTATTTCACTGGTATTCCATCCTAATAATATGCCCTTTCTTGCTAAGGGCATATTATTAGGATGGAATACCAATGAAATACAGAGCATATTTACCAAGTTATGTTGCTATATGGCCAGTGATCACATGCTCACCAAAACCTTTGGTGGTATGATAAAATTACCACGGATGGACATAAATTAAATATCCCACAGGCTACCTTAAGCATCTAGCTAGAAATCAATGAAAGTGGTGCTCGATTTGCAAGTAGTACGTGTGCGGTTGGCATTTCTCATGATGATAACTTTTGATGTTATATTTTGTTACATATAGATAAGTCCAGGCCTTGGGATTTGAGTATTTTTGTGTGTAGCCAACACTTCTTTTTGTCATTGTGGTGTTTTGTCCAAGAATGTATTAAATAGCATAGTTATAAGTATACTCTGAAAGAAAAGGGCCAAAAAGATTAAACTTACTGGATAGAAAAAATATTGTTCTGAAAGTTTACAAATGAGAATCTTAAATGATCAAACTTTGTTTTCAAAATATAACTACCAGTGTTGGCATAAGGTTGCCAATTTTTTGGATAAATTGTTGAGAGAGAGTTGCAATTGTTAATCAGTGAAGGACAACTAATCCTGAGAACAGGCCTTTAAGCCACTATAGATGTATCAGACACCATGGCATGTTCAGTGGTGACTGTTATAACAATGAGAGGTTCATCATGGCTTCAGTCATCTGGTATTTCATGAGAGGTACAAAATGCTGTAGAAGGATTCAGACCTTTTGGTTCAAAAAAGCAGGTGACACCTTGCACATCTTAAAAGATTTTTGTTAAACTTTAAGATCATTGGTAGTCTGTGCCCTGCAGCTAAAGAGAAGACAGTACTAACAACCTCAAGCAAGATAACCTTCTTAGCCTTTTGCATACTCATATCAAAGGTGTCCAGAACATCTAAGAAAGAAGCAATAGTATTGCCTGAACTTGGTATTTTGTTCAGTTCTAGATTATCACTGTCCCTTATCCACATGGACCTCTCTCATGAGAGGATGCTACAATAAAAATTCAATCCCTATTGCTTGTTGGAGCCGTAGATTAGGTTTCTCTACAATATACAGGAAAGGATTTTTATTTTCATTTCCATGGTCTACAGGACTCATGTATATATACCCACCAATTCCCTTAATACCAAGAATTGTAAGAAAGATGAAACAGGTCTGCAAAGATAATTGCTTAAGCTTGGCACTGGCAGTTTTGGTTTCCAGACCTCTTAAGACTGTTAACTTGACCACCAATATTTTTATCTCTAATTCTGAATCTGATTTCTCAAGATGAAGTTAACCTGGAGGAAGGATCCTATCTGTCATCCCTGAATTTTACAGTGACCGTATGGAAATGGAGAAGACTTGCTCTAGGGTCATCCAAAATATTTTGACAGGAGAAAAGATTCAGAGAGCTTTGCTTATAACGCTAAACAGAAGAGATTTTTGGTCTGGGCTGAAGATCACCATATTTCACCATTTTGAGCAGATGTTCATTTTATTTCATATTAACTACGCTCCCTCAAGTCAGCAGCTTTTTCAGTTAGTTCTGTGATGGCTCACCTGACTGCTATGTTTGCTTTCCATCCATGTATTAAGAATTATACTGAATTTTCACACCCCATAGTGGCTAGATATTGAATGGATTTAACACAGGTGTTCCCTCCAATTAAACTATGTCTCTGCTGTGAGCTAGAGGTGTGATTCCCCCCGCTTACAAACACTTTTGCGTGAACTCAAGATCGCACAAATATAAACAACAGTCTAGCCATGGTAGCATGGATAGCAGCAGTGGAGTCCTGGATTACCTGTGCTGAGTACAAACCTGCCTGATACCTATTGGCATGTACTTGGCATGGATAACCCATGCTTCCAATGCTGCTACCCCATGCTGCTGTGGCTACGCTGCTGTTTATACTAATGCTAGTTTGATGAGAGCTAACACAAATATGTGTGATAGGCAGGGAAATCACACATTTGAACAGTGTAGATATAGCTTTAGAGAACCTCATCTCTCGTGGTATTTGTATATACTAGTAGTGAGGCACATGGTTCCATCCTGTGAACCATTAGTCAACATCCTTCCATGAGAACCTCATTTCTAGTTGTGATTGCATCAGTGCAGAGAATGGGAGAACATCAACCTTTAACAGCAGGCCCACCAGATGCTGATTTTCATAGAGAGAAATTTTTTCTTAGGACTCAACCTAGTTTATTCCAAAAGGTGTATCAGATTTTCATAATAATCAGACTGTTAATTTATCTGTTTTCATTTAAAAATCATGCTCATAGCATGTAAAGGAAATTACACTCCTTACATTTATTACAATCTTTATCCTTTAATTAATGTAGAGCTAAATTATTTAGAATCTCATCTAGATTACTTATCGCCTAAAATACTGAGGGGGTGAAAGGGAAGACTGTTTCTTCCTAAAGAATAGCTAAATTGATCTCTGTATCAGACATTATCTGGTTGCTAAACAAGGTCGTCTTGTTCAGGTCAAGGCTAACTCTACTAGAGGTCATACTGCTTGGACAACTTCTTTTAGAAATGTTCTAATTCCTGAAATACATATAGTAGCCACTTGGTGCTCAAGTCATACTTTTACAGAGCATTATGCCATAGGGAAGGCTGCCAAAGCAGATGCTACCTTTGGCAAAGTAGTTATTTAATCATTAATCTCGTGGGACTCTATTGTTCTACTCACTTTGAGATCACTGCTTGGGACTCATCAGCATTGTAATACACAATGATAATTACTTGAAGAAGAAGAAGGAGGTTACTTACCTTGCAAATAACTGGTGTTCTTCGAGATGTATTTATATGTATTTCACAACCTGCCTTCCTATCATACCATATTGAAGGTTATACTCATTGGATGTTTATTTAATGAAGGAGCTGATCTTCATTTGGCCCACTCCACCTTTTTATGCACTCGGGAGGAAAGCGCACGAGGACAGGTAGGATACAAATGTGGACCAGTGGGCACTGCTAATCAAAACATTCCGATCTCTGGCATTGGGAGCACACTCATGCCAAGAGTGAAATACATATAGACAACATATCTCAAAGACCATCAACTGCTGTAGGATAAGTAACTTTTTTGTTTTGTACGTATACCCCATGTCATGGGACAGAGAACAATTTGGAAGCTTAAAAAGATTAATTAAAAAATTGGAAATTACATGTGCAGTTTCTGAAAATGTTCATCAAGTGGCTAGCATTCCAATAAGAGAGTTATGAGGTGCTACATATAGAGAATGGGTAAGATAATTGTCTAGGTTCTAGCAAAATAAATCCTGATGTCAGTAATCCAAATACAGCTTTGACATTGCTGAATAAAGATCAGATATACATCTATAGAGATATGCATCTTCACTTAATATAATGCTAACACTTTTCTAAATTTCCTAATGAAGTGAATGAGCTTTGATTATTAGCTTCATTCCCCACACTGAAGAATGTTTGTATCTAGCGTACTGGTGTCATAATATGTACATTAAATAGCAAAATCTGAATTTCCATAAATAGCTAACATTTTTCCAGTGGGTCTTTTATTATGAAAGGATAAGCAATTTAAATGGTCAAGTGAAAAAAGGGAGAAGTTGGAGCTAATTTGTTCTCTCTCCTCATTTGCTATTTAGGGCTCCTGTGTCTGGACTGAGGACTTTTTAGACACAACAATCACAGTATCCATTATATAATCTGCTTCAAGTTGAGCATTTAAATAGCTAACACTCTCTCTCCTAATGTGGCAGCATTTTTAGATATTACATTATATACAGTTGAACTATTCTTTCTTAGCTTGAATTTTTATTATCTGAAATGATTTGGATCAGATATGTAGATGCCGCTGAATTTGAGACTTCAGCATTAGGGCTAACTTATCTTTCATTTCAATTATTTTAAGTAAATATTTTTGTGAATTTAATTGACCTTTCAAAGATGAATTGAAAAATTATCTTATCCTCTGCATAGTTCAGATGTTAATGCAGTCCTTTTTCTTCATGAAATCACTTGTGGGCTAGAAGGGAGATCATTCCTGTGGGCTGGCTGAGTCATTTAGTTTTACCATTGCACTTTCATATAAAATATGAAGTATGGATTTTTTTTTAGTAATTTAAAAAATAGAAATCAGCATGATGGACATAAATTTAGAATACTAGTCTTACTAAATATCAATGATTAAATATAAGGGGGCAATTTCTGAAAGTCATTTAATATATCTTTAAAATTTTTGTTCAAACATCATTATGTCATTTATATTGACCTTATAAGCCAGGGGTGGGCATACTAAGGTCTGCAGGCCTCATCTGGCCCGTGGGACCGTCCTGCCCAGCCTCTGAGCTCCCGGCTGGGGAGGCTACCCCCGGCCCCTCTCTTGCTGTCACCTGCAGCCTCTGCACCCTGCGCCGCCAGCACTCTGGCCTGCTGCTCCTGGGCAGTGCCGCAACAGCGTGGCTGGCTCTGGTGGGGCCTGAGATCCTGCCACTCTGAGCAGCGTGATAAGGGGGCGGGGCTGCGAGCTCCAGTGAGGCAGTATCTCTCATTCCAGCAGGCCTGAGAGGTGTGGTAAGGGGATCTGGGCTGGGACCTTGGATAAGGGGCAGGGAGTCTGGGGAGTCTGTCAGGTGACGGGGATGTGGATAGGGGTGGGGGCAGTCAAGGAATAGGGAGCAGGGGGAGTTGGATAGGGGGTAGGGTTCAGGGAGGCAGTTAGGGTGAGGGGGGTCTCGGGAGGGGGCAGTCTGGGGACAAGGAGCAGGGAGTCTTAGATGGGAGGTGCAGTCCTGGGGGAGTGGTTAGGGGTGGGAGGGTCTCAGGGGCGGGGATTGGATAGAGGATGGGGTCCTGGAGAGAGTGGTCAGGGGACAAGGAGCAGGGGAGGTTCGATGTTTTGGGAGTTCTGGGGTGGGGGAGAAGTGGGAGGGGCTGGATAGGGAGCAGGGGCCAGGCTGTTTGGGGAGGCACAGCCTTCCCTACTCAGCCCTCCATACAATTTTGCAGCCTTAATGTGGGCCTTGGACCAAAAAGTTTGCCCATGCCTGTTGTAAGCTGTTGGGCTTGTATTTGCCACGTTTTCTTATATAAAGCTTTATATAAAATGTAAAATTAATTAGAAGGTATTTGGATGTCAGCTTTTCTGTAAGGCATTTTTTATTGACCTTGTTTTCAGCCATTGCAAAATTTGTGTGCCAGTTAGGTAGTTTCTAATTTCTACTGGCTCTATTTTCACTATTTTTATGGAAAATGACAGATACTATAGAAATATACAGTGCACACTGAGTCTTACAATACTAATATTTTCATTTTATTTCAAATTCTTTTTTCAGTAAAAATCTGCCTGTACTGTAGGTTAGGTTCTTGTGACAGAAATTAATATACCAATAAAGTGACAGTACATATGTAGGAAAGTGAAATGTCTTGTGTCTTTAACAATGCTGTATCATCACTTTTGTGAGGGTTGGTTTATTGGCATTTAACTAACTACTCTCTACAGTTTTGGAAGGTTTGTTATAATTTCTTTAAGTAACCCTGACAAGTGCCATGGCACAGCACCCTGCAGATATTTCCATGTTGCACATGAGCTGATTTTCATTTCCTAGTCATTCATTTAATTTATATTTGACTAATTTGCATCCCTGTAATACTACTTTATCATCTGAGCAGCTGTCACAGTAATGTGGACTTATTTCATGACTAAAACCAGTAGCTTCAAAACACGAATGTTTCATTATTCATGAAAACTGTTGTCAATTCATTCTTCTCTCCCTCACCAGCAAGGTTATCCTTAGAGAAATAAAAAGGGGGAAAAATCCATTTTCCATGTGCAGTGTAGGCCATGGATGTTGTTTTACATAATGCAGTATTTTTATGCAAATATCTCATGAGTTATTAAAACACCTTTCCTCTCAGAAAATTGGATTGCTACATTCAAGATAAAGTAGGTTAAAATGAAATTCTAGTTTCTTTTTTCAAAGCAAGTATTCATTTTTTTAAGTTCTGGGATTTGGGGGTCTTGTTGACTTCAGATTTCTGTTTTCCCTTGAACTGCGATTACTGGTAAGGACATGGTTTCCTGTATATCATAACTAGGCTTGGAAGGATTACGTTTTTATTGTTAAATGTTGGTAAACATCAATATCACCATTTACAGACAAACCAATGAAAAAATATTTCCATTGATGAACGTTGAAATTTAAAGGTTGGCAAAGGAAGCAAAATGCTGCTTGTGAACTTGAGTTAATTTAAGGATATTAATATTTGTTTTAACTGTCATAAAATTAATTTTTTAAATCACTATATCTACTATCATTAGATAGGTATAAGATTAGCAGCCGTGGTAGTCTGTATCTGTAAATAAGACGAGGAAAACTTTGTAGCACCTTAGAGACTAACCAGTTTATTTCAGCATAAGCTTTCGTGGGCTATAGCCCACTTCATCAGATGAGTAGAATAGAACAGAAGTAAGATGCATTTATACACACAGAAAGAAAAAAAAAAAAAAGAAAAGGTTGTACATTAGCATATCAATTCTAAGAGGCTGTTAATTTGGATGGGCCATTATCACCAGGAGAAAAAAGTACCTTTGAAATGGATATCTGTGTCTGACAGAGATACAACTATTGAAGGTAAATTAACTAGGGAAATGCAGTCAATTAGTGTAACGAGCAAACCATTTGCAAGTTCTATTTAGTCCTTGGTTAATTGTGTCCAATTTGAAAATTAATTCTAGTTCCTCAGTTTGATTCACATCAGCCACACCATCAGAGACTCATTCACCTGCACATCGACCAATGTGATATATGTCATCATGTGCCAGCAATGCCCCTTGATGTACATTGGCCAAACCGGACAGTCTGTACACAAAAGAATAAATGGACACAAATCTGACATCAGGAATCATAACATTCAAAAACCAGTAGGAGAACACTTCAGTCTTCCTGGCCATTCCATTAAAGACTTGATGGTGTCAGATCTGAAACAGAAAAGCTTCCAAAACATACTCCAATGAGAAACTGAGAAACTGGAATTAATTTTCAAATTGGACACAGTTAACCAAGGACTAAATAGAACTTGCGAATGGTTCGCTCAATAGTTGTATCTCTCCTGTCAGACACAGATATCCATTTCAAAAGATACTTTTTTCTCCTGGTGATAAAGGCCCATCCAAATTAACAGCCTCTTAGAATTGGTATGCTAATGTACAACCTTTTTTTTTTTTTTTCCTTTTTGTGTGTGTAAATGCATCTTACTTCTGCTCCATTCTGTGCATCCGATTAAGTGGGCTATAGCCCATGAAAGCTTATGCTGAAATAAACTGGTTAGTCTCTAAGGTGCTACAAAGTCTTCCTTGTCATTAGATAGTTGATTGACCCACTCCATAATTTCCAGAGATGAGAAAATTTTAATGGATACAAATAAAAAAATATTCAAAATAAAGATCAATATTATCAGTCAATTAAAGAAGATAGAATTATGTCAAGCCTAAGCATAACCTTGCAATCTGGGCCTTTGATGCAGCAGCTTTTGACAAAAAAATGAATAACTGCTGTACAGCCATTTTTCCCCTCTTCCTCTTCTTGTTTGTACTAAGGTACTAGTACGCCTTTCAAAATGCTGACAGATTTTGAAAACAAAGAGGGACGCCAGTGCAGTGACTCTCACAGCAGATAGAAATGATAAACTAAGTAAGGATTCTGAATCTAGAATTAGAGAAAAGCCTAGATACGGTACAATGTGCCTTAGTTTCATTGTATGCAGTGTTGTAACCGTGTTGGTCCCAGGATATTAGAGACACAAGGTGGGTGAGGTAATATCTTTTATTGGACCAACTTCTGTTGTTGAGAGAGACTTTTGAGCTTACACAGAGCTTTTCTTCAGGTCTGGGAAATATACTCCCGGTGTCACAGCTAAATAAAAGGTGGAACAAATTGGTTAGCATAACTAGTTGACACATGTTTCAATGAAGCATTCTAGGTGAAGTGACTTATTAACACCTCTACAGTCCAAGCATAGAAAGGAATGAATGGAGGAGAAAGGCAGTTGGGGATGGGGAGGGTTGTTAGTGGGTTGTAGATAATTGTAATAAACCGTACATACAGTATCACTGTTCAGTCCATGTTTTTTAGTGTCTAGCAAAACTATGAGTTTAAGCTGTTGCTAGACACTAAAATCATGGGCTGAATAGAGGCAACAATCTATAATCCACTAACAACTCCCTCTCCAGCTTCTTTCCTCCCCGCCATTCCTTCTTCCCCCTCCAACCCTGATCAGTGGAGGGTTGTTAATGGGACACTTCACCTTGAGTGGTCACTTGAAATATGTTAACTACATATCCTAAGTGATCTGTTCCATGTTTTATTTAGGTGTGACATCCAGACCTGATGTTTCCCAGACCTGAAGAAGAGCTCTGTGTAAGCTCAAAAGTTTCTCTCTCTCACCAACAGAAGTTGGTCCAGTAAAAGAATCTACCTCATGTATCTTGTCTCTCTGTTTCATTGTTTATTTCATAGTGCAAGGTTCAAGTAGAAACTAAGTGCAATACATTCCCCTCCTATATCTCCTGCTTTTCATTTGAAGGCTATCAATTAGTGCAGGGGTCTCAAACATGTGTCCCGTGGGCCACGTGCAGCCTGCAGAGTTTTCTGCGGCCCGCCATAGGCGCCGACTCCACTGGCAGCCAAGCTCCAAACATTACTGAGTGTTTATATTTTATTAAAAAACCTCTTTGAATTACAGTTTTAAAAAAGTTAATACATTGGCTTTTAATAGCATATTATATTACTCTTCCTTTTTTTCATTTTCGGCTACACCAGGGGTTGGCAACCTTTCAGAAGTGGTGTGCCGAGTCTTCATTTATTCACTCTAATTTAAGGTTTCGCATGCCAATAATACATTTTAATGTTTTTAGATGATCTCTTTCTATAAGTCTATAATAAATATAACACTAAACTTTTATTGTATATAAAGTAAATAAGGTTTTCAAAATGTTTAAGAAGCTTCATTTAAAATTAAATTAAAATGCAGAGCCCCCCGGACTGGTGGCCAGGACCTGGGCAGTGTGAATGCCATTAAAAATCAGCTCGCATGCTGCCTTTGGCACCCGTGCCATAGGTTGCCTACCCCGGACTACACTTTCGTATCATTGTATGAAAAGCTTTCAGTGATGCGGCCCTCGGACCAATGTACTAGTCCTCATGAGGCCCTCCTGGTGATTTGAGTTTGAGGTCCCTGAATTAGTGCATCTTTACAAAATCACTTCAAAACTAGAACATCTTTAAGTTCTGAAAGTAATAAGCGTAATACAATGCTCTCTCTTTATCTATAAAATCCAGAACATATTTGTTCGTCCATTTGTTAAGGCAATGGTACACAGATGGTAACATACAACATTTAAAAGTCGACAGGTCAAGGTATGTTGCGGTGGAAATACAGTCTGTGTGTGTATCTATAGATTTTCTTCATAATGTATAGTAGATGTGGTGTTGGAGGCATTTCCTTTTTATAGATTTGATTTTTAGTAGATTTAAAGCCTTCCATTTCAGTAAACAACAAGGAGTAAATGGTAAAGGAGTTTTAATGATGCAATATCAGGCAAGTGAGAGATCTTGACATATATTTTTTTAGTAATGAGAGCACTGTAAGGTTATGTAATGTAAGAATATTTGAAAGATTCTTTCCTTTGTCATGGCTTTCTAACACAGTGGCTGACAACCTTTCAGAAGTTTTGTGCCACTTTATTATCTCTAACATTTAAGGTTTCACATGCCTATAATAAATTTTAACATTTTTAGAAGGTCTGTTTCTATAAGTCTACATTTATTAACTCTAATTTAAGGTTTTGCATGCCAGTAATAGGTTTTAATGTTTTTAGAAGGTGTATTTCTATAAGTCTATAATATATAATTAAACTATTCTTATATGTAAAGTAAATAAGGTTTTTAAAATGTTTAAGAAGGTTCATTTAAAATTAAATTAAAATGCAGAGCTGCCCCAGACCGGTGGCCAGGATCTGAGCAATGCGAGTGCCACTGAAAATCAGCTCATGTGCTGCCTTTGGCACACATGCTCCTGTGCTATGTGCATTGGCCAAACCGGACAATCTCTATGCAGAAGAATAAATGGACACAAATCTGACATCAGGAATCATAACATTCAAAAGCCAGTAGGAGAACACTTCAACCTCCCTGGCTATTCCATAGAAGACTTGAAGGTGTCAATTTTAAACAGAAAAACTTCCAAAACAGACTCCAACAAGAAGCTGAGGAACTGGAATTAATTTTCAAATTGGATACTATTAACCTAGAGCTAAATAGGAATTGTGAATGACTTTCTCATTACAGTAATTGATTGCATTTCCCTAGTTAATTTCCCTTTGGTAGTTTTTATCTCCTGTCAGACACAGAGATCCACTTCAAAAGTTGTTTTTCTCCTGCTGATAATGGCCCATCCAAATTAAACAGCCTCTTAGAATTGGTATGCTGACGTACAACTTTTTTTTCTTTTTGCTTTCTGTGTATATAAATACATCTTACTTCTGTTCCATTCTATGCATCTGGTGAAGTGAGCTATAGCCCATGAAAGCTTATGCTGAAATAAACTTGTTAGTCTCTAAGGTGCCACAAGTCTTCCTCGTCTGATTTATTTTTGTGTACAAATTCTACAGTCTTACAAGGGGTGAATACCTGATATAGACAGGAAAGACAATGAAATCATAGGATACTTAAATAAAAAGTGGAAGACTAATGAATGGAGCTAGGGAGGGTCTCATAAATTTGATATGATTTGTCAATTTAGATGAGTTCCCTGAGGGCCATCACATATTGAGCAAAACGTTATCATTAACAGCAATTTATCATTGATAATCATTTCATTGAAAAACACCCACAAATAGCTCAAATCTTTCGTGGTGTCTTTATCTTATATATTTTGGGTACCTTGTCATTAAAATAAATGATAACAAATTATATTCCTTAGCATGGATACATTTCCACAACATATTCATTTCACATGTTAATGAGCTGAGTGCTAGTTTTGTATATGTCTAATCTTGGTCATCAAAGCATTTGAAGAATGTTTTTTTGCTCTTTTTACTGTCTAAATAGCAGAAGAATATTTGTTTACTTCCTCCAAGTTGATTTGATTACCTCAGCTTTTCGGCAAGTTATTTTTGCCTCCCAGTTGAAGGGGAAGGAATTTCCTTAGAAATTGAATTTGATTAGAGCTGTGATAAGGCTAAATAAAACATTGATTTAGTGTAGAAATTTCTCAGTCTTTTAAATGTTTTGATGGTCATTGTGGCTGTGGAGTGTTACAAGTGCTTCAAGGTTGTTAATGCTACTAGTGCTGCTATCCTTGGGGCTCTGTTGTTAGCTGCATTAGCACAGAGTACAGTTTGCTAATTCAGCAGACCACAGTGTTATTCATAAAAAGAGACCACAGGCTTGGTTCAGTGACGAAGATGCTCAGACAGGTTTATTGTTTACAAAGGTCAGTGCTAGTGTCCCATAGGAGCTACAGGTACACTAATACTTGTATGCCTGCAGCAAGGTACCAGTTCAGTCAGCATAGCAGTATGCTGTCCCCATGACCAATACAAAGATGCCCCTCTTATGACTTCTACTTTTATACATTGATACAAACAAGTTAGGTATTATACTCCAGATGTTGTTAGTCAACACCTTATACCTTGTATTTGCTATTTCAAACAAAACATACTGATCCATTATCCTGTTATCCCACCTTTATTCTATGAGGAGTTGATGTGTTCTGGCATCATCTCTTCAGAATTTGTTTACAAAGCTACTTGAGAACTCTGGGTGTTTGTATACCATCCTCTCAGGTCAGGAATGTTGACTAATACTTGGTTGACATATCCTAGTGTATATCCAAAAGTACAGGGAGTAACTTTGTTGACATATCCTGGTGACATATGCAAAAGTACAGGGAGTAGCTTACAGTGATAAAAGTTTGAAGTCAGGTCTACTCTGGTTCACAGCCTTTGGTTCATACTGTCAGTTATGTCTAGGGTTCCAGCAAGACCTATAAGGGTGCCACTCCTATTCAGGGGCATCCTGCAGGATCAATAACTGCCACTATTGGCTCGTTACCCCACCTATGCTCTTTGACTATGGAGAAGGATCATGGAGCATTAACAGTTTCTCCTGTAAATCTTCCTTCATTTGGGTTTAACTTAATGCCGTTTTCTGGGTCCCTCTTTCCACTTCAAACTTTTATGACTGTAAGTAACTCCCTGTACTTTTGGATGCTGCAAAGTTTTGTCCTACATTTATCAAGTGCTAGAAATAAGACTGAATTGTCTGAAATAAACCTTTATTATACAAAATATTTTCTATTTTGTAGGATTTTTTTAATTAAAAAATTAAACAAACATCACAAATTCAATAAACCTCCCTCTCCAAGAAAAATCTGTAAGCTCTTTACTTCAGTTACTTCCATTTTTCTACATTTGTCTGTTTTAGTACATCCATGAAAAATATTCCGACATTTGAAATTTGCTGAGGTACAGAACAGAAACTAATACAGGTATAGTTCTCTCCAACCTTAGGAAATACACTTGACACTCCTGCTCTTGGGTGAGTTGTATTGCCACAGGAATTATGCTAAAAGCTGGTCTCTTTCATTCTGTCTTACCTAGGAGCAGTCATCGGCGGTCATTCTTTTATTGTTGTTGTCCAAAGTAATGTATATTAATGCTTTACTAATTAATTTTCCATAGCAGTCCATTTTAGAAAGTGTTCTTATTCATGATACTTTGACAGGAAACACATTTTATTGGATCCAGGAAAGCCCATTTCACACTACAGTCAGAAAAGTGTAAATTCTTGGTTTTTTTAATCTAATTGTTGTTTATAGTTTTTAATATCTGATTGTTTAGCACACACTATAACATAATATTTTGATTTGTTTTCATGCCTCACCTTATGTTTGATAAAGTAATTATTTTAGTAATTATTTGTTTGTATTACTATTACCACAAGATGTTGCAAATACTGTCTACTAGTGTCTGAGGTACATTGAGAGATGCTGAAGCTATGGACTTTATAAGTTTTGCTTACAAATGTTTTCATGTGCAAAATCTGCATGGGTGCATGGAAATTGAGTACTTTTGCAGTTATCTCACGTGCATGAGTAAATGTAGGTTTTGCATTTGCAAAATTTGTAGGTTTATATTAGGAAGATTGTAAACATTTGTGTGTCTGTGCGTGTGTGTTAAGCTACTTTGGCATAGTGATATTAAACAGCATGTCCACACCCTGGAGTCTCTTATTCATGTTATAAAGTGACTTGTTGGCGTACTGGGGTCGTCATTTGTACATCTATGTTCAGGGACATGTCAGTGTTAAGTGGCAATTACATCATTTTTTTATGTCAGGTTGGGGAACACTTTTTCTATCTGGGGCCACTGACCCACAGAAAAAATCAGTTGTGGGCCACACACAGTCCCATGTCAGGGGAGCAAGGGAGGGAAGATTCTTGGGGCTTCCCCTAGGCTCTGGAGTGGGGCCAAAAAGGCGTTCAAAGTGCGGAAGGGGGCTCTGGGCTGGGGCAGGCAGTTGGGGTGTGGACTGTGGCTGGGGGTGCAGGCTCTGAGTTAGGGCTGGGACCAGGATTTGGGATGCAGGTGGGGGCTCTGAGGTTTGGAGTGCGGGAAGGGATGTGGGGAGAGAGGGTGAGTGAGGGGGTTCCTACATGGGGCAGGTGTTTGGGGATGCAGGTCTGTGGGGGAGTTAGGGTGCAGGAAGGGGCTCAGGGCTGGGGTAGAGGGTTGGGGTGTGGGAGAGGGTTCCAGAAGGAGGCTCGGGGTTGGGGTGCGGAAGGAGGTTCTGACCTGGGGCAGGGGATTGGGGTGCAGGTAGGTGTGTGGGCTCTGGGAGGTAGTTAGGGTACAGAAGGGGGTTCTGACTTGGGACAGGGAGTTCTGGGTGCAGGCTCTTGCCGAGTGGTACTTACCTTAGGTGGTACCTGGTTGGTGGTACAGCAGGGCTAAGGCAGACTCCCTGCCTGCCGGGGCTCCACATTAGTCCCAGAATCGGCCACCACATCCAGCCCCGAGGCAGAGGAGCCACAGGGCTCTGCACAGTGTGTGCTGCCCACACCTGCAGGTGCCACTCCTGAAGCTCCCATTGGCCATGGTTCATGGCCAATGGGAGTTGCAGAGCTCGCTCTGGGGGGCAGAGGCAACGCGTGGAGCTTCCATGATCACCTCTTTTCCTAGGAGCCACAGAGACATGCTGGTTGCTTTTCCAGGAGCTGCACAGAGCCTATTGGACTTTTAACAGCCTGTCAACCCTAGCTTTCCGCCCCCATACCATAGTGGGGAAAGACAATGCTAGCGGATCCAGCCCTGCAGTGGGACACTGAGGCTCAGGGCTTCTGGCCTGCAGCATGAGACTTGCCACGGGCCAGATGAAATGAAGCAGTGGGTTGTAGGTTCCCCACCCCTGTTTTAAGGTATAAGTTTCATAAGTAAATTTTTTGAAGGAAATAAAAGTTAGAAATTTCCTTTGCACAATTTGTAAACGTGTCAAAATTAATTTCAGTGATGCATTTTTATAGTCCTACAATTGTTTTTCTTTTTTTGGTTTTCTTTTACATTTACTTTGATGCTGTATGAGGTTGAGTGCTAAAATATAATTTATGATGTTTTCTTACTAGCGTACTCGTATTTTAAGCAGGGTGGATTTATTTAAACCAAAGTGATGTAAATCACCAATTTTAATCATGATTTAAATAAGCAACAAGAAACCTTGATTTAAATAATTATTTTTAACTTCTTTTTTGCATGTGCACATTTTAGTTGTTATTCTAAGGGAAAAATTGATTCTCATGGTTAACCATTAAAGTATGTTGATTTGCTAGTAAATATAGCCTTTATATTAAAATTGGTGCTTTCTTTAGCTAATTGGGAGGATACACTATATCTATACATTTTTATTTAAGCAATTATGTAGATTAACTTTCATTTATTAACATTCTTAATTTTTACATTTTTAGTATGTTAGAAAAAAGAATACCACATTTTTTATTTACTAAAAAAATTTTTTTTTTTACTGATGATTTGTCAAGCTCTAGTTGGATGGAAATTTATTGAAAAACCACAAAACAGCATTTTATTTTATTTTTAATTAAATAATACTATCTTAATATATTGAGTACCTAGAAGAAAACATTTGTCACAACATATTTTTCATTTAAAGGTAACTGATTTACTAAACAAGCAAGTATTATTTGTAGTTAGTGAAATGAACTGATTTAGTGGTTGCCATGTCTTTCAAGATTTTAGTTAGTAGATCTCATCCTTTTACACTTTTTTGATTCAGAAACTGTAAGAGGAAAACAAGCTTTCATGGCTTTTTAACTCCCAGTTGGTTTCTTAACTTTGAATTAAGTCATTGAACTAAAGTAAAATAAGTTGAAAAACTGAAATGAAGTAAGTATTCTCTGCTGAATCAAGTTTTAGAGTTTTAACCGTTTGTCTAAGTGTTGTTATTGCATCCTGTGTATCTTTCTCACTTTGGAAAAGTAAGTCCTGCTTTTCTGGACTTACTTAGATTTTCTGGTGGCAGGTTTGTTGAGCTTTTGAGAAGCCACTGTGAACTGAACAGGTTTCAGGGATGAAGGAATCTTCAGTGTGTTCTTAATTTACCAATATGGATCTTTGATCATAACTTGCTTTCAATATTCTGTACCATAAATTGTAATATTAATGCATCATTGTGATCCAGATTACTCTTACTGAAGCAATATATAATACCTTTTTGTTTGGTTTGTTAAAGGTCTGTGAAATGATCTGTGTGAGACATTCCCACAAAATTGCTGTATTAACAATTATTTTATTTTCTTCCTTTTTTTTTTCACTTTAGTATGGCTATCCAGGTTGACAAGTTTAATTTTGAGAGTTTCCCAGATTCCCCTGGTGAAAGGATACAGTTTGCAAACCCAAAGCAACTGGAAGAAGAGAGACAACAGGCAAAAGGTCTGGAGATCAACAACAAGTTAGACGTTTGCTGGAAAATTATATCCTTTAATAAATGCTTGATTTAGAGAGAGAGAGAAGACTTATGACACATTTTATTTTATAATTTGTATCACCATTTAATAAGATTACTGAAAGGGAAAACAATTAGAACTTAGCATAATTATAGACTTCTTAAAATTAATTGCACTATATTTTATTTAGATTTTTCACGATGTTCAGGTCTTAATATAATGGTTGTCTTAATCTGAGTCATATGGGCATGCTGCAAATCCTGTCTATTTCCCAACTTTTGGTGAATGCAGAAGTGCAGTGAAGGTTGGTGTTGTATAAAATTAGATTAGTGTTCTCCAAAAGCAAAGTCTGCAAAGTGGTAATGAAATCATGACTCAGCCTTAAAAATTCTGAGAATTTTTTGATATCTTTTTATGCTTAGAATAATAGAAATGTAGGAATGGAGGTTATTCATAACTCTGAAATGTTCATAACTCTGAAGAACATGATATGTTTTTTCTTTCAAAAGTTTACAACTGAACATTGACTTTAAAATTTTACCATGCAGAAGAAGAATGCAAAATAAAAGCTTGGCAGGGAGAGGGGGTTTGGGTGTGGGCAGCTTGATGGGAAGGTTCCTGGTGTGGACATATGAGGCTCGGTGGAGAGGTGAAGATCTGGTGCGGAGGTGCAGATACACAGGGGTTGGGTGGATGACGGGGGGCAGCTCCCTGTCCAGTGACCCCCTCCCCGCGTGGCTGAGGAGTGACTAGAGAGTCCATCCTGGACCTAATAAACCTCTCTTAACTAACATTTTGTCAAAACTGGTAAATGACTGCAAAAAGGTTTCAGTTCAAAAACTGTTTTGTCAAAAAAATTCTGACAAGCACTTCTGCTTGCCTTTCACACATCACCAGTGGTGAACCCCTACAGTTTGGGGAACACTACCATAAAGCTTACGTTTTCCCCAGGCCCCATGACATTCCTTAGATGTAGCTCAGCCCAATGCAAATTTGTTTGCACAGGACTCAGGATTTTTTATAAATCAGACTCCCTTGTTTGCACTCTTGAAGATGCCAAAAAAAAAAAAAAAAAATGGATTGGAAGGGAGAGGCTTTCTATTCAGTCAAAGCAAAATAATTGTGCATCTGCACTAAATAAATGAGTATATTAGAGGGACATCCTGGACTTTTGAGTGTGGGGAGCCCCTTTATTTCATCACTTCATAGCACAAAAGAGTCTGCTGTTGTTGACGCGATCGGTCAAGCTGTAACGTGTTGGTCAGTCCACAATATTATTTGTCTTTTTGGAACAGATACAGAGGACTCTGCCTTTTGGGTGTGGTGTCCATGAAGCTAAGAGGTCAAGATAAGAGAACTAGTGGGGAGGCTATCTAAGAAAATGTATCTGAGGTATTACTAGCTGTAGCCCAGTTTCTGTGCTGGCGGACTCGATTCACAAAGAGACTTTTTCATGTTACCCTTTAGATCAACTTTATTTTGAAGGAGATAAGCAGTCTGCAGAACTCACATGGATGTGTAGTTAATTAATCTAGAGGTATATGTCAGAGCCCTCTGATTTTTGAGTTACTTTTAGGCTCAGAAAGTTTCAACAGAAAGTGAAAGACTGTTGACAGGAAGGTCTGCTGGTTTCCACAAGCCTTGAAGTCAACTAAGAGAGAGGTATTTGCAACAATGTAACAAGTAGTGGCTGGCCAGGTTCTAGATGTGCTAGTCTTTACACAAAGGTCATTTACGCTGCAAGACATAACTCCTCTGTGGACTAAATTTAGATTAATTTCCTGAGGTATTCCATTAACCGTACTTTATGTGCTTGGATGTGTGTATGAGAGACATTTGTACACTAGGGAACAATATATGAACAATTTTCCTTGAAGTAATCAAGCCTATTCTACAGCTA
Organism: Dermatemys mawii; assembly: GCA_007922305.1. NCBI lineage: Eukaryota > Metazoa > Chordata > Testudines > Dermatemydidae > Dermatemys > Dermatemys mawii. Next base: position 6,001,892 of record ML677507.1, read on the forward strand.
AAGGGGAAAAAAATACGTGGAGCTTGTATGCAATGTTTCGTTTCCTAGAAATGAATATTGTATTTTTCTACAATCATATGCAATAAAGGATGGGTGATAAAAGAAGTTGTTATTGCTTTACATTACACAGGATCCATCATAATGGGCATTAATGGCACAGGTAAAGCTCTTAATTAATATTGCCTTATGTCAAACATTTTTACATTTAAAAATGTAGTTTTGAGTGTATTGCATATGCTATAAATAAAAAGATGAATTTAGTTTTTCATATAATTTTTTTAAGCAAGCCACTGCCTGGATTGTTTAGAGATTATATTTTTTGAATAACAATATTGTAATGATAATGGGTTAATTATTTTATTACATTGTGACACACTAAAAATCCAAAAGGTTACATTTTGTCATTAGGGAGATGTGCAAATCTCATTGGCTTCAGTAAAAAGTCAGTGAAAGCTGCAAACATCTGAGGGCAGAATTTCTCCTATAGGAGAGAAAGTATTAAATTACCTAATCCATTGTGGCCCACACGCTAGATGACCCCCTCAAATAGTTCTAGTAGACTGTTGAGGCATGATTTCCCTTTACAAGAAACATGTTTACTCTTCCCCAAAAGATAGTGTTCATCTATGCATCTGCTAATTCTGTTATTTGCTATAGTTTCAACCAATTTGCCTGGTACTCCAGTTAGGTTTACCAGTCTGTAATTGCCAGAATCACCTTTGGAGCCTTTTAAAAATATTGTCATCACATTAGCCATTTTCCCATCATCTGGTATAGAAGCGATTTAAATGATAGTGCACATACCACAATTAGTAGTTCTGCAGTTTCACACTTGAGTTCCTTCAGAATTCCTAGGTGAATGCCATGTGGTCCTGGTGACTTCTTCTTGTTTAATTTATCCCCAAAACCTCCTTTATTGACACCTCAGTCTGGGACAAGAATCAGAGGGGTAGCCGTGTTAGTCTGGAATTGCAGAAGTGACAAAGAGTCCTGTGGCACCTTAAAGACTAACT
>ML677507.1:6012904-6061039 GCA_007922305.1 Dermatemys mawii
TTAGAGTTTTTCATCTCCACTGTTACCAGTCAGTTCAGATCTGTCACAGATAAAAAGTCATAATACAATAAACTGGTACTTTCTGATAATGGTCTGTTTTTCTATAAATATATTGTCAATTTCAGACTAATTATCAGCCACAAACCCACCACCACAATAGGCACAGTTACTTACAACCTCAGACTACAGATATATATTAAAGTACAGTGACAGAGATTGTTTTTTTTATTTTTTTTTCTGAATCAGACAAATATCATCAAGCAGAAGTTTGTTCTATTTCAGTGAAGCCATCACCGTTAATACCCTCCTCCCTATTGTTCCAAGAGGAAACATGAGCTCTACCAGCCAAAATATGTACGTTGAGGGTAGCAAGTTATTGAGGAGTGAAAAAGAGATGGATGTTCCATGAGGTAAATGAATCCTAATCCATTCAGAGCTTTGAAGAGCAGGAGAAGAACTTAGAATGAGATCTGGAATTACATTGGCTGTCAGTGCGATTGTAAATCACTGGGATAATGTATTCAAGCTTGTTGATTCTGCTTAGGAAACCAGTCAGCATGTACTGCACACACTGCAATATCTGGATGGTTTGTTGGTTCAGCTCTAGGTAGAGTTTCAATAACTTAGACATGATGTGACAAACGTGATGGACCGTTGTCGCTAGTTCCTTATAAGATTCATAGATTTTAAGGCCAGAAGGGACCACTGTGTTCTCATGTATAACACAGGCATAGGACATCCCCAAAATAATTCCTGTTTGAACTAGAGGATGTCTTTTAGAAAAACATCCAATCTTGATTTAAAAATTGCCTATAATGGAGAATACATTATGATCCTGGCCAAATTGTTCCAATGGTTAATTACCCTCACTGATAAAGATTTACTCCTTATTTCCAGTCTGAATTTGTCTAGGTTCAGCTTCCACCCATTGGATCATGTTATACCTTTCTCTGCTAGACTGAAGAGGCCTTTATCAAGCATTTGTTCCCCATGTGTTTGTACTTATAGGCTGTGATCAAGTCACTCCTTAACCTTCTCTTTGGTAAGCTAAATAGATTGAGGTCCTTGAGTCTACCACTATACAACATGCTTTTTCAGTTACTTCAGTAATTCCTGTGGCTTTTCTCGGAACCCTCTTCCATTTTTCAACATCCTCCTTGTATTGTGAACACCAGAATTTGGCACAGTATTGCAGTAGTAGACTTGCCAGTACCAAACAGAGGGAATATAACCACTCTGCTCTTAATTGAGCTTCCCCTGTTTATACATTCAAGGATTGCATTATCCCTTTTGGCCACAGTCTTGCCCTGGGAGCTCATATTCAGCTGATTATCCGCCATGACCCCACGTCTTTTTCAGAGTCACTGCTTCCCAGGGTAAAGTTCCCCATCCTGTAAATATGGCCTGCATTCTTTGTTTCTAGAGGAATACATTTACATTTGGCTATATTAAAATGTGTATTGTTTGCTTGCTCCCAGTTTACCAGGAACTGATCCCTGTAGGACCCCACTAGAAACACTTCACTTCAATAGTGATTCCCAGTTTACAAAGACAGTTTAAGTCTTATCGGTTAGCCATTTTTTAATCCATTTAACTTGTATCCTACTGATTTTGTATCGTGGTAGTTTCTTAATCAAAATGTCATGCAGTATTAGGTCAAATGCCTGACAGAAGTTTAAATATAGTACATCAACACTATTACCTTTAGAAGCCAAGCTTGTAATATCATTAAAATTTTATATATATATATATATAATCAAGTTAAGTTGATGAGCTATGTTTTCCACAAAAGCCATTGGCATTAATTATATTACCCTCTTTTAGTGCTTTATTAATCAAGTCCTGTACCAGCTGTTAAATTATTATGCCCAGGCTCAGTGTTAGAGAAGCAGGCCTATAGTTACTCAGGACATCCTGTTTACCCTTTAAATATATTGGCACAATAGGTTTTGTCCAGTCTTCTGGAACTTCTCTAGTGTTCCAAGAGTTACTGAAAATCAGCATTAATGGTCCAGCAATCTACTTGGCTAGCTCCTTTAAAACACTTGGATGCAAGTTATCCAGAGCTGCTGATTTAATAAATACTTAACTTTAGTCACTGCTGTTTAATATCCTCCTGAGCTACTCTTTGAATTGAAAAACTGTCATCAACATATGATCTGCCTATCTAATCTGGCTTTTTCCCAAATACAGAACAGAAATATTTATTGAACACTTCTTTCGTTTCTGCATTATCATGGACAGCTCTACCATTTCCATGTAATAATGGAGCAATTCTATCGTTAGGAATACCTAAATACTTGAAAAGCTCCTTGTTATTGTTCTTATTACTACTGGGCGTAGTTTTCTCCCGGTGTCTCTTTGCTTCAGTTACCAATTTTCTAAAGTTCCCAGGTTCTGTTTTATATTTATTACTAATCAACTTTCCTTTTTTTCCATTTGTTACATAAGTTTCAAATTTTATGTAACTGCTTTCACTTTTATAATATCTTTCTCCTTACTCTTAGATCCTTAGCATAGAATCATAGAATATCAGGGTTGGAAGGGACCTCAGGAGGTCATCTAATCCAACCCCCTACTCAAAGCAGGACCGACCCCAACTAAATCATCCCAGCCAGGGCTTTGTCAAGCCTGACCTTAAAAACCTCTAAGGAAGGAGAGTCCATCCTCCCCGCCCCAGGTAACCCATTCCAGTGCTTCACCATCCTCCTGGTGAAAATATTTTTCCTAATATCCAACCTAAACCTTCCCCACTGCAACTTGAGACCATTACTCCTTGTTCTGTCATCTGGTGCCACTGAGAACAGTCTAGATCCATCCTCTTTGGAACCTCCTTTCAGGTAGTTGAAAGCAGCTATCAAATCCCTCCTCTGTCTTCTCTTCTGTAGACTAAACAATTTCAATTCTCTCAGCCTTTCTTCATAAATCATGTGCTGCAGCCCCCTAATCATTTTTGTTGCCCTTCTCTGGACTCTTTCCAATTTTTCCACATCCTTCTTGTAGTATGGGCCCCAAAACTGGACACAGTACTCCAGAAGAGGCCTCACCAATGTCGAATAGAGGGGAACGATCACATCCCTCGATCTGCTGGCAATCCCCCTACTTATACAGCCCAAAATGCCGTTAGCCTTCTTGGCAACAAGGGCACAGTGTTGACTCATGTCCAGCTTCTCGTCCACTGTAACCGCTAGGTCCTTCTCTGCAGAACTGCTGCCTAGCCATTCAGTCCCTAGTCTGTAGCAGTGCATGGGATTCCTCCGTCCTAAGTGCAGGACTCTCCACTTGTGCTTGTTGAACCTCATCAAATTTCTTTTGGCCCAATTGTCTAGGTCCCTCTATCCTATTGCTACCCTCCAGTGTATCTACCACTCCTCCCAATTTAGCGTCATCTGCAAACTTGCTGAGGGTGCAGTCCACGCCATCCTCCAGATCACTGATAAAGATACTGAACAAAACCAGCCCCAGGACCAACCGTTGGGGCACTCCGCTTGATACCGGCTGCCAACTAGACATGGATCGCTACCCGCTGATGCCGACGATCCAGCCCGCTTTTTATCCACCTTATGGTCCAGTCATCCAGCCCATACTTCTTTATCTTGCTGGCAAGAATACTGTTGGAGACCATATCAAAAGCTTTGCTAAAGTCAAGGAATAACACATCCACTGCTTTCCCCTCATCCACAGAGCCAGTTATCTCATCATAGAAGGCAATTAGGTTAGTCAGGCATGACTTGCCCTTGGTGAATCCATGCTGACTGTTTCTGATCACTTTCCTCTCCCCTAGGAGCACCCAAGAGGTGAAGATAGTTCCTTTGAGATCTGTTTTTCTTCCAGTTTGTCTAGTCTAAGCTTTCAGGAGGCAGTTTCTTCTTTAATTTCACTGGTTTTATTGGCAGTTCTTTGTAGCTCATTTTCCAAGTCAGCCATTTGGGATTTACATCACATACATCTTTAGAAAGGCCACAAATATCTTTTGAGATTGAATCCGGTCAGCCTGTGAGGAACTCTTTCAGTGCCGTAGTATTCTGAGCTACGTTCGGTTGTGCCCTTGTGGTCTCCTCCCTTCAGTTGCTTAGGTGAAGGCTTAGGTCTTTTGTTGTCTCATTGATTCATTGGAAACCGCATTCAACAATTTGAAGTTCATGCAGGGGACTAATTTTAACGTGCGTGACAGAAACTTAATTGCCAGTTTGTTAGGAGAGTAATTATTAGAGATGAATTAATATGTGGGGCATTAAGAGATGCGGGACTAGGCAGCCATCTTCCACCTGGGTACCATGTGACACCCTGATGATAACATTTTTCAAGTTTTTATTTTTTGGATTAAAGTTGTTAAGTTTTGCTGATAAGTGTGTCAGTTTCATATCCTTTCACTTATATGGGACATTTAAAGCAAGAGTAGGCAGAGTAATAGAAAATGTTTTAAGTTACAATTTAGCATTGATACGGCAATGGTTTAGACAGCCTAATATATCTCTTCTGTCTAATTTCTATGATTCATTCCACCCTGATGTGTATTTTGATCAGTTTTAGAAACAGTTTACATTTGCATGCAGATCGTTCATCTCTTGGGGGTAGATGTGTGATTTTTAGAATGCTAAATAAATATTTATATATACTCATGTTGTACTTTGTAATAAATCTCCTTTACTGCCCCATTTTTTCTCCAAAAACAAGTGAGGTTTCATTGGTCCATCTGGTTGAGATCAGCAAATTGAGTTCATCTTGTTTTTCAGAACCTAAACAAGTGCCTTTAGCAAGATCAAAACGGCACCATAATCATCATTCCAAAAGTTCAAAATGCAAATGAGAAAACAGATTTATGGTAAACAGTGTTCATTAATCATTTAAAACAGTTTTTCATTAGTATAATTTCTATTTATGAAAATTTGCTAATTTATTTATGCTGAAGTAGGACTGGGATGCATTCAGCCACCTGTATTTATTCATACAAAAACTGACAAGTGTGACATAAAAAAACATCTTCAGCATGCCTGAGGTGAAACACTGCACAGCAGATAGAAAACAATTAAGGCATTTAAAACTAAAAACAATTTGATAAATCTGTACCAAATTCCTTTTTAGCATCACATTTCAAGCACAATATATTCAGTAGATTGTGCGTTAGTTATATAGTGTCTTCTGAACAGTGAGTATGCATTGATAAGTTTGGTTAGAGTCTAAGCCCTGGTCTACAGTGGGAAGGAGGGGTATCGACCTAAGATATGCAACTTCAGCTACGTGAATAGAGTTCCCATGTGTGCAATTCAAATAGCGACCATACATCTCAAAGAACATCCAGTTGCAGTCAGTAGCCTCCACTTTTTTAAAAAAATAAATTTCAGGCTCATTCTATCTTACTTTAAAAACAAATAAATTAAGAAATTTAAAATGCATAATCTGCAACATAAAACCAATAAATCACATTAAAGATCCTGGGGATAACCCTTTCAGTATAGGACAAAAGAAAATTCATTTTCCCCTTCAGTGTGAGAAAAAAGCCGTAGAATCTGAGTGCATCTTTCAAGTAAATTTCAGTATATATTGATTTTTTTCTAATCATTAGCATTGTTTGTTATAAATGATCAAATAGTTTGTTCTTTCCATTGCGGTAGCATCTAGAGGCATCAGGCAGTAATAAAATTCCATTTTGTAAGTGGTGTGTAGAGACATAGGATGAAACCCTATCCCCAACGAATTGATAATGTAAGGAAATCATAAATTGTACTTATTCCTACAGTTACTGTGTAAAATAAATAATTGGTCCTCACTCCATGAAACTAAACGTTTAAATTTTACTCATCTTATTTATAAGCTCTTTGGGGCAGGGTCTTTGTTATACAGTATGTTTGTCTAGTGCCTAACACCGTGGGTCTGGGGGCCCTGAGTGCTATTTCATTACAAACACAATCGTATGGTTCTATTCTCTAGCCTAACACCCACCACTCCATGTCTTTTCTAATATTTGAGATAGCCCTCTAATTAAACCATGACTTTTATTTAATGTATTTAAGAATTAATGTGTAATTTTAAACTGAAAAATATACATGTAAAAATGGTGAGATGAGGTGGGTGAGGTAATACCTTTTATTGGACCAACTTTTATTGATGAGTGAGACAATATTTCAAGCTTACATAAAGCTCTTCTTCAGGTCTGGGAAACATACTCACAGAGTGACAGTCTTGGAGCACCTTGCAGACTAACAGATGTTTGGGATCATAAGCTTTCGTGGGCTAAGACCCACTTCATCAAATGAATGTTGTGGAAATCTCCAGAGACAAGTATGACAGATATTCACGGAGTGTCACAGCACACAAAGAGCCAGCTTCCTTCAGGGCACAACTAACTTTCTTCGCAAACTCTGCAGTGATGTCCAGGTGGTGGGGATGGGAGGGATGATGTTGGTGTTTGTGGAAGAGGTCAGTTTTGTCCTGGAGAAAGTTGGTCCTTTGTGTGCTGTGGCACTCTGAGTACATTTCTCAGATCTGAAGGAGAACTCTGTGTAAGCTCTAAGGCTTGTCTCTCTCATCAATAGAAGTTGGTCCAATAAAATATATTACCTCTCCCACCTTGTCTCTCTAATATCCTGGGACCGACACTAAAACAGTGTGTCATAAGTGTGAAGTAGCCTAGAATTAGTGTTTACCTGTAAGGGGTTAAGCTAAAGGTAGCCTGAGAGGTGGACAACTGACCAATGAGAAATTCCTCAGGAGACAAAGGATTTTAAGTTTGTTTCTCTCTGGGTCTCTCTCTGTTCACCTCGGCTATGGGGAGAACACAGCTATGTCTTTCACTATAACTATAAGATTCTATCAAGTACTGTAGTTAGTAAGTTTACCTTTTTTTTATCGCTTGGAGGGTTCTCAGTGGTGAGTGTTGGCTGGGTGCTTCTTAATATTGTAAGCTTCAGCAGAGATATCAACTGTGGGAGAAAATTGCCTCGGGGGAGAGGTTTGGTTTCTGAATCCTTTTGTTGATTATGGTAGATGCTGTTCTATTGATGGTTATAAGGGATTTATTCCTTTCTTTTTTCTTTTATTAAAATCTTTCTTTTAAGAAGCTGACTGCTTGTTTTTCATTGTGTAAGATCCTGGTTTTGGATCGGGCACATCTCGCAGGATCAGGCGAGGTTTGGTTTTTTTTTTCTCTCTCAAGCTTCCCAGGGAAGGAAGAAGTTTGGGGGGTTAGTGGAAAGGGAAAGAAGGGTCCCCAAACTACCCTAGACCTAGTTTGGGTGGTGGCAGCGTACCAGGTCCAGATACAGAAGAATTTGTGTTCTGGGGAAAAACATTTTAACCCAAGCTGGTAAAATGAGCTTGTGGGGGTTATTTCTTTTTTCATGCGGGTCCCCACATCTGTACCCTAGAGTTCAGAGTGGGGAGGCAATCCTGACACAGTGTCATCTTAATCCACAAATCCGTTCCCTGTGTGTATTTAGGAGTCGTATCAGCTAGCTATATTGACTGAGTTTTTCTGCTGGAAGCTCTACAGAACCAGCAGAGAGATAAGCTATCATCAATAGGAAAGTTTACTGAATGCCAGCAGGGTGTTCTGGAGGAAGGACAACAAAATTACACAGATGTAACTGAGGACATAATTTGACCCCTAGAAACTTAATAGTTGGTGACATTAGATTATTTCCTTCATATGTATCTTGACTGTCATATTCCAACTTGACTGTAGCTCTGGCAATTATAAACATTTGTTACTTGTTAATTGCACATATTTGATGTGAAAATCGTTGAGACAATAAGCATGGCAGCTCACAATGCCACTGTTGTACAGTTATATTTTAGTATAGGATTATAGAATCAGAATATCACATTGGGAGAAGCAGCTCCACACCCTAGATGTAATATTGAAGAGCTTTGGATAAGTTGACAGGACCAAATCTTAGACTGTCCCAATGTCTATTTCTAGCTACAGCTGACCACTCCAAGGGTCAAGGCCAGTTCTTAACAAAGACTTTCAGTATGATTAACACATTGTATCTCACTGTGCTACCATTGATATATTCTACTCACTGACTATTAAAGTCACGCCACCAGAGCTGACATAAAATCCTCAGCCTGTTTCAGCAAGGCTGCTATGCTACATGGAGCAACCCACTCACATTTGTCAAGCATTATGTGCTGGACTTTGCTGCTAGATTAAATGCCAAATTTGGGAGAGTGATATTCCAATCTGTATTTGACCAACGCAGCTAATATTCCTGAAGAGGGTGTTGCTTGCCAGTAATCTACAAAGGGATCGTCACTGACAAATACTTGAAGAAGAAAGTATGGTTACTTACCCTACAGTAACTGTGATGTTTAAGACAGTGTTATGGGTATGAATCTAACAATCTGCCCTCTGTCCATGTTTTTGGAGTCCTCAGCTATGACAGGGTTCAAATGGCAAGGAAACTGAGGAAGGGACAGTGTCACTGTGCCCTTGTTATGCCCTCACATTTGAGTATGCACTGCCCAACAGATACAGCTATTCAAAAGATTTTGAGCTTGTGCCTATGAGACACGTGCACCACTACAATGAGATTCACAGTGACTACATCTTGTAGAACCACAATTATTGTAGGGTAAGACAAGTAATCATTCTTTCTGTGCCCCTGCAGAAGCTGTTTTTGGACGTGCAATTTATTTGATACAGCTTTACTTGAACACTGTTTAATAAGCTGTGAAATGCAAGAGGATTTATATCTGCACCCTTCTCTAGAGTGCTTTGAATTCAAAAGTAGCCATTGCTTTTGTTTTTGTAAACTAATTTGTGACACTGTAGTTGTTTCAACCTGTATACAGTGAAAATGAAATGGTGTGAACACAAGGTATTTTTTAGTTGGATTGACTGTTATATTAGCACTGAGGAAATATGTATTTTTCAAGCCCCTACAGCCTGATTTCCAAATACAAGGAACTTGCTGTGCAACTTTGATTGACTGGTTTACAAGCTCTTAAGTGAGCCCCTTTTGTAATAATGCATATAATTAAAGGATGATATGTAATGTGGCACACCTAAACACAGCATGAACCCAGTGCTTGTAAGTAAATTCAATATATTTAATAGTGATTTGTGGTTTATATTTTGTATTCAAGGAAAATAATCCTACATTTCCCTTTTAGTTCAAAGCAAAGCTAAGTAGAATGGTTTGATAGGAGGAACTCCCATTTTCTCCCCCCCCCACCCCAGAATTGTTACATTGCAGTTTATTTCTGTTTACAACAGAGGTTTTATTTTTCTGCTTATCCCATACTTTATACATGTTTGATCTGTGCTCCTTCATATTTTGTGGTTGCTGAGTGTACTGGGGTATGGAGAAGGCATAGGAAGTTACTGCCCCTCCCCCACCTAGCACTTAAATGCGAATAGAGTTGTGTGAGAACCTAGTGTGAGAACGTAGTGTTTCCTTCAGCAGGAGTAGGTAGGCGATACGTCCAGAACCATTCCACAGTGCAAAGAGGGTGTGTTCAGATAGCTTGAGTGTGAAGCCAGACCTTGCCACCATGTACATAGACTGTCAGAGGTGTGGGCATTGCATGTGATGATTAAAGGTCCAGATTATATTTTGTCCTAGTCGCTTAGGTCTGACTTTCACTTTCACATATGCTTCACCATGGCAAGGTCAGAATTTGTCACTTAATGTTTCCACTCTGAAGATATAAACTACTATAATTAATTGTCCATTATCCAACATCACAGATTAATAAATTGATATGAAGTTTTGAATCTTTAATAAATCCTTAAGGTACAGTTTTGGTTTACAGTAATCATAAATGTATGTGCTGCAGGCTCCCTTTCTCTCTGGATCAAAGTTTTCCTTAACTCTCATTTACCCTTCTTTGAAGCGTGAAGGGGAAGCAAGTGTAGAAGGAGTTCTTAATCAAGTGGTCCTAGAGCATCTACAGTTGGCTCCTCTCCAATGGGGTGAGTAATAGCCAAAAGCATTCATAATCATTTAGGATGAGTATTGATTTCTAATCTTCTGTAATATGTATCTTACAGAGATTTATTACTTAAAATCATCAAGTAATGTTTTGATAAGATGTTCCATGTACAACATTGTTTGCATTTTCATTTATTGATTGAAAATCTGAGATGCAGAAGAGGTTAATCGGAAAGATTTTTCTTTTTTCCACGAATGCTTTGCTCACTTGGAGAAAATCTTATAATTTAGATACCTATTATCTTTAAACTGTATTAATGTTAAATATGATGATGATAGTTTTGTGATACAACTGATCAGAAATTTGTTCTTGCAAACAAAAGTCCTAATGTTTTGTACAGGATGCAACTGTTCTTTACTTCTTTCTTACATATTACAGTATATGGTGTAAAATAAGTTTTATCACTGGTCTGTGATAAACTTCTTTTCAAGCATATTTATTACTCTATTATAGAGATTTACATTATATTAACTTTTATTGGATGAGTGATTGGCTTACAAGGAAGAGCATTTTCTCACAGTTATGCCTTATCTGTGTGAGCAGAATTAGTTTCACGTGCAACAGTTACGTACATTTGATTCTTGTGTAAGAGTGGCAACAGTGTTCATTTAAGAGCTTGTGGTGGTGATTTTTACAGCACTTTAGAAGGGATTTAGAGGCATATGTCCCACTGATTTTCACTGGGGCTTGTGCTTCTAACTCCCATAGAAATATGTGAAAATCTCCCCCTGTGATTTATTATGATCCATCTTACTTAAAATGAAAGATCTTTTGGTTCTTCTCATATTATCTCTTGTTTTCCCAATATGGGTTTTCCTTCAACTTGCAAATTCCATTATTCCCTTTAACGTAGCAAGAGTTTTGATTCATAAGAACTAAGCAGTCTTTTGGATCCCTATTTAGCATGGTAACTCTGTAGATCAAGAACAGATGTTTGGTGGAGGTACATGACTTGTTCTGTTTCACAATACAATTCTTTTCTGCACAATAATCTTTGACTTCTTATATGGAACCTAATGGAAGGATGACAGACTTTGTCTTGTGTCAGGAATATGGACTGTCATCTCTATTTCTAAGGTTTGTGGTATTTCCTGCCTTATAGTCAAGTGGGTTGAAATATCTCCTGGCCTATGGTATGATTTTCTTCCTTATTAAAACAAAAGATTCTAAGGGTTCTATGGGTCCAAAGGAATATACAATATTGTGGAAAAATGGCATGAGTGTTGTTAAATTGCTGAAATAGTAAGGTCAAAGGTAAAAATATACAAAGTTATGGGCCAAGTTATGCCAGCAAAGTATATGGTCTTTTCCTAAACTATTCTGTGCTGTCTTCTCATGTCTAATATTTTCCATTTCTGCATGTATTGTTAATGACCCAATTTTTATGTACGGTGTCAAAAAGTTATGTTAATGTGGGAATTGTGAATTATTTCCCTGGCTTTGTGTTTGTGTAAAATTCCTACCAGAATGTTACATTAATAATGTATGGTATTTAATTCCCCTTTTTACAAAAAACAAAGAAGATAGATTCCACTTGTTTTTATTTAAATTTCTATTTAAATATACAATTATTAATTCATGCATTGAGTTAAGATTCCACATGGTTGGGGGCCAAGTATTCCAGAGTGAAATAACTGCAATGGAAGCCACTGAGGACTCAGAAAGAGTCCCACAGCAATGGGTGCCACTTCTCACACAACTGGAAGTGATCTTCGCAAGTTATGGATGAGGGCTGGTCTCTACTCCGGGGAGATCAATGCTGCTGCAATCAATGCAGTAGGGATTGATATGGCAGGCCTACTGAAGAGCCACTAAATTGACAGCAGAGGGCTCTCTGGTAGACCCTGGGGCTCCAGCTCCCCAAGAAGAGTAAGGGAAGTCGATCGGAGGGCATCTCCCATCGACACAGCGCAGTGAAGACACCAGAGTAAGTTGACCTAAGCTATGTTGTCTTCAGCTATGTGAATGGTGCAACTTAGGCCTGGGCTACACTGGGGAGGGGAGTCAACCTAAGATACACGACTTCAGCTATGTGAATAGCGTAGCTGAAGTCGAAGTATCTTAGGCCAACTTACCTGGCTGTCCTCATGGCGGTGAGTCAACCGCTGCCTCTCCCTCTCCCTCGTCTGCTCCACTTCCCCCTCCTGCCGAGATGGAGTTCCAGAGTCAACGGGGAATGTGTTTGGGGATCAATTTATCGCATCTAGACAAGACATGATAAATTGATCCCTGATACATCGAACACTACTCGCCATTCAGGTGGGTATTATAGACGTAACCTTAGGTCAACTTATCCCAATAGTGACCCTGAGAAGCAGTGTTATTGGAGGATCTGAGGAAGAAGGGTGTGAGCATGGCTGTATATGTATATATTAAATATGATATCCTCTTGCCATTCATAGTTTAAATTGGTAGGGAGAAGCACATAATGAATGCATAGAGCTCTGTATTGACCCATTAAGGAATACCTTCCTTTTAAACATGAAGCTTGAAACTCAAACTGGTTTTATCATCAGTGGAAAAATCTACTGACGTTGTGAAAAACACCATTTGTACATGCTCTGGTAACTCTTAAATGGCAGGATAGATTTTCTTCAAGCTTCCTAAACAAATTAACTTCTAGCTGAGAATAACCATGAAAAATGTCATCCCAAGAAGTAACTTGGGTGTGAGATAGGACTTTGGCTTCTTAATTGTAAGTATAATCACCTAATAAGCATGTAATAATTAATATATATATACCGCAGCCCTTAATTTAACTCTAAGATTTGTTTCTATAATAACCACACATGTAGATTGAATTTATTTAAAATGAACACAAAAGGTTTACACTGTTCAATTCCTTTTCATATGGGACAAATGGGTAGCCAGGTATTGAAGACTGATGATCAGAATTTAATTGCTACTGAACTCAATTAGCAGTAATGGAATGGTTAATCTATCCCAATTCCTGACACAACTAATGTGAACTGTGAATTCTTTTTTTTAGAAGGCAGAGTAATAGTATTTTTTTAAAAATGTGTTGTGTGTCAACTGTATAGTGTGGATTAGTTTATGAAGTGAAAGCAGCCAGTGATGGAATTTTCTAAGGCTGAAGTACCAGTATGGAGGTGAAAGTAACACATAAAAGCAGGTTTAACATTTTTAATGGGCATTATTGATGAAAGACAAATTTAATGTAAACTAATATAACAGGTTTAAGCTTATATGAAAAGGGCATTAGTATTATTTTTTATAATAACAAATCAGACTTTTAAAAGCTCGGTACTTCAGATCACTGCTGGACACTTAGAATTTTGATTTCAAATGAAATACAGTCTTTTGGAAATTAGGAATGCAAAGTGTAGACTCAGTTAATCAGCAGTTAGCATTATTTTGCTTGTGTGTTTGTTTGACGGCATTTCTTTTTGGGATAACATTTTTTTTTTCGTGAGGCCATAGATGATTGTCAGCAGTTTGAGAAGTTTTTTCTCTTAAGCGTTGGACTTTGAATAATCAGGAACTGGTTTTGCTTTGAGTTTTGTTATTTTGATGCTGTTATGTAAGAATTACCTACGTTTTATGATGAGGCTACTTGTATACTATGATACATGACTTATTTGTGCTTGTGTGTATTTACTGAAGCTTTTGTGACAATGATTTATAGCTAATGCTGTATGGCACTAAATTATATTTTATTGTCACTCAGGCTCTGTGCTATCCTTAGGAAAAGCTGGCTGTTGTAGTGAAGGTTTATTGTAATTCATCTGTATTCTTTAAATTTCCATGAGTACTTAACAATGCAGGTGACCTATATAGCTTTATAAAAGCTATTTTTCTAACCTCAGTATTTCCTTTAAATGGCTATTTGTCATATATTAATGTATGTTACGCTTTTAAAAAAAATCTGATAAACATATTTTAATAGGTTTAAGATTAGTTTGTCGTGTACATTCCAAAACTCTGTCTTGCTTTGGTAAGGTAATTTGGCAGAATACAATCAATAGTCTCTTAGATTAAATACAATATAAAGAATCATATAATTCATTGTTAATGGTACTAAAATGTTTATCTGGGTGGTTAAGAGTCAGGTGTGTTCTCAATGGTAGTAGGGAGATGGGAGAAAAAAGACCCCATTCAGTAGACTCCTTTGTAGTGGATGTGGTATGGAATCCTAATATTATTGAGTGATTTGGGAAGAAATGCAAAATGGAGAAAGAGAAGCTGATCAGTCTAAAAATATTTAAAATTGGAAAGTTCATAAAGAAGGAAGATATTTCAAAGGTTAATGTGAGAGTTTTTATTGTGTTGTTAAAAATTGATTTTAAGATTTAGACTATCTCTTTAGAATATAGTTCTCTATTATTAAGTGTAATAAATCACATGTAATTGAAAAAGGTAATCTTGCTTAACTCTAGCAAGTTCAACGCTTTCTAAATTTATGGCATATTTTCTTTATACTACTGGGCATCAAACCAAATGTGGGAATAGTCTATTTTTAAGTACATATGTGTTACCATAATCAAATCAAAGAAACATGATCTTACAAATGCTTAATAAGCAAGAAGAGATTATACTAAGGAGAATATTAATGGAAGTTTTATGGTTGGATTTCTGAGAGACCAATTGTAATTGCTTGAATTGCAACATTTTTCTTTTCTGATGTCTCTGTATATTTCATGCTGTTAAATTATACAAGAGAACAAAATTCTCTGGAGACCAAACCTTTATCAGTCTGTTAGTACTGTTCTGTGTTTCATAGTGAAATGATCATAGTTACAAATATAATGAGCTAACAGTTGATGGTTAACAATTAATACATGATAATGTTAAAATATTTGAATACATACACCATAAGTCAAAATAATTTGTTATGTATATCTGTGGTCCAAATAATATTTTTTATGATAAAAGCAAGGTACAGCGCTAGGACTTGCATTCTCACTATTTTAAACTTAGAGCTAGGAACTCCTGTGTTCTAATATCAGCTCTGCCTCTGACTCCTTTCGGGTGAATTGTTTAAGCCATTGATTCTCAGACATTTCTATATCAGGACTCTGTGGTGCAAGAGAAAAAGTTTTGAAATTCCCTTTGTATAGTTTTGGAACTTTCCTCCCATAAAAGAAAAAGGATGTTCACGACCGACCCCATTCCTTGGATTGCAACCCTCTGGCTGAGATACCATATTCATTTGTACCTCAAGTTCCACATATGTAAAATGGAAATGATGATGATAAATGTCAGAAACCTGGTGAGAATGAATTAATTAAAGCTTACGTAGTGCTTTGGAGCTGTAGCAAACTATAAAAATTCTAAAAAAAATTACTGATAAATAGGGCTGTCAAGTGATAAAAATATCGCAATTAATCATGATCATGTTTGTCTTAGCAATTGGCTGAACAAGAAGTAGGACTGAGTGGACTTGTAGGCGCCAAAATTATATATTATTTTGTTTTTGAGTGCAGTTATGTAACAAAAATATCTACATTTTTAAGTTGCACTTTCACGATAAAGCGATTGCATTACAGTACTTGCATGAGGTGAGTTGAAAAATACTATATCACTTTTACAGTGCAAATATTTAGAATAAAAAATAATAATATTAAGTGAGCCCTGGACACTTTGTATTCTGTGTTGTAATTCATAGAATATCAGGGTTGGAAGGGACCACAGGAGGTCATCTAGTCCAACCCCCTGCTCAAAGAGGACCGATTCCCTGCTCAAGGCAGGACCAAAATATATTGAAATCAATATATTTGAAAATGTAAAAAAACATCCAAAATATTTAATAAATTTCAAGTGGTATTCTATTGTTTACCGCTGCAATTAATCATGATTAATTTTTTAAAATTAATTGCATGAGTTAACTATGATTGATCGGCAGCCCTATTTATGAAGGAAACCCTTGGCTTCTTTCAAAGTCCTTGAGACACTTGTGAACTACTAAAATTGAATAATGATTATACACAGTATAAAGGAAAATAAACTCTAAAGACCAAGCTTGCTGGACTTGTGCAAGAATTTCACATGAATCCTGCTTCTCCTGGGTGGAGTCCACAACCAGCCTTTCATTAAGGGGAATTGTTTTAATATATGGGTTTCACCCTCTGACGTTCTGAGTACATCAACTTTAGTGGAAGTGAATAAGAGTTGGAGGTGCTCCTCACCTTGCAGGATCGGACATTGTGTGATTACAAAGTCTTTCTCTATGGGCTTGAAATATAACTAAGTTTCTGTTTTGAGGGTTCATTTAATGTTATTTCTGGGGTCAATTTTAGCAATTTTTGAGTTTGATGTAATGTCCAGAAATCCTGGATGTTGGGTGTGTGGTGGTTGCAGCTTTCTCTTTGTATGTACTGTAATGAGTAGAGTGTATTATATGCATTGCTCATTACTGTAGTATATTGTGTAATGAGTAATCCCTTTATAATGTTTCCTAGAACTGATTCAAACAGCACTGCATGAAAGAGCATTAAGGAACTTGTAGTGTGCACAAGAAAAGTAAACACAGACCAATTAATGTGCAACATGCTAGTGCACTTTAGAAATCACACCCCATAGTGCACATTGCTGCTCTATGTAGACAAGCCCTTAGATAATAGTAGCCACTTCCAGGGGTGTGTTTTTGGTGTTTATTGGATAAACATAGATTTCAAGTTGTTGTTGTTGGTATATCAGGGAGGAGGGCAATGGGAGAGAGGGAAGTTTATTGGTTAAAACTAAAAATCAGAAATCCTAAGTATAAATGCAGAAATTCTGCTGTTAGACTTTCCTCAACTCTAACAAAATGTCATATATGTTTTAGGTGATTTGCTTAGTAAATTTTTAATTAGGGTATATATTTTCAGTGGGGTGCTTGGAAATGATTCCAGAGTAGTGTGAACTCTCTCCCCACAAACTGTACATGTACTTCAAGACAGATTAAATTAAACACTGATATCTCAAAGCATTGTACTCTACAGTAAGTTACATTTGCCACAGTGAAAGTTAAGAAAAAAAAATAGAATTGCTTATATAGAATATACAGCATTAAAGAGTCTCCAGCTCATGATTAAGAAAAATTGTGTTAAATAGATGTATTCTTGATTGCCAGTTCATAAGTACAGAACACTTAAAACCTTTTACAGAGAAATCAAAATAAACCAGCTGTCCACTTGCCACATGCAGGTTTATTATATTTAGAGAAGACTGAAAATTGAAGGATAAATTTAAATTGCTCATAATAGGTAAATGGCATAAATATAAGATGTGAATTTAACAGCTTCTCGAACAGTTTAATGAGCACATCAGCCATTTTAGGACAGCTGTCCTCTGTATTGTATCCTCAAAATACCTTGGACCATATTTAGCAATATGTTGTTGCATTTTAAATGAGACAACTGCCATTGCAGGGGCCTTGAGCACTGGTGTCCCTCAGCGCCTCCTATTATCTGCCTGTAGTATAAAATAATCTTGTCTCATGGGATGTAATACATGAGTCTCATTCTGATTGTTGGGTTTAGTGTGCAGGTGCTGCGTGGTGTTAGTGGCCTGTGGTGTACGGGAGGTCAGATTAGATGATTTAGGAGGTCCTTTCTGGCATTAAACTCTGACTATTATAACCACAATGATATATTAACAATGGTGAATAAATAAAATCGCCAAACAGAAGCCATGTCTTAAGTACATAAATCTTAAAAACAATTTCCTCTCGTGGATCTTAAAAACAATGAAACCATTCATTTTGTTCTGTAGCTTCTAGTCAGTCCTCTAATCGTAATTAAGTCTTTCAGCAATACATTTGATTAATTCTGATGGAGTACAGCAGTATTCATTCCTAGTACCCTTAATATGGCGGGAAATATTTTAAAATGCTGCTTAGTATGTAGAAAAAAAGGAAGTCTGTCCCCCAAGCTCTCTTAAGGCATAATGGTGTATTTTGGAGGCCATACTGGGGGTGAATGCAGACACCATGATGATTTCAGCTAGTGGTCAGGTTCTTGAGACATGCATCTCTTCAGATACATTTTCTAACTGTCCTCCTTTGGCTGGGACCAGCCTGGGAGTCTAATCCTTGACATGTATATCTGCACTCCCAGAAAACACCTGAACATCTAGTAGAGCAGAATTTTTTTTGTTTTGTGTTTGTTTTTTATTGGCTTGCTGTGACTAGTTGAAAGGAGGCAGAGTCTCGAACTGAGGCTGTCTCAGATTGTCTTTCTCATGTCTATAGACCCCAGTCAGGGATTGGTACACCATTTTGCTAGGTGTTGAGCCAACAATCCAGAGAGTTCACAATCTAAGATTGTAAAAAGATATAAATATGTTGATGAAATCAGTGGGTCTGTATATGAGATGCTTGGGGCCATGGAGAATATAAAGGTCAGCAAAAAGGGAGTTGAGATCTTCAACTGGAAAGGAGCACTTTAATTCATTTGGATTGAGCAACAGAAGTAATTAATTTGTTTTAGTTGAACATCCTTTTTTGAAACAGGCCACCTTTGGCTAGAAAAATCTTTACTTTGAAGGATGAACATAGGAAGTTAAAAATTTGGCTTCTGCACTTCAAAATAAAAACATAAAGCATGAATGTTGGATTTTGTTCCTTCATAAGTCCAAGAATTTTCTTTGATTACTTCTATTTTAGAATTACAACACCTTGAGTGATGTGATTAGTAGAAAAGGAAATCTAGAGTATCACTGAGAGAAATTCAAGAACAAGTCACCTATACTGAAAAAGATCAGTGTCTGATAGAGTAAGAGGCTGCATCTGGGAAACAACCTTGATTGTGTATAAATTCTGTTGCGTATCCTGATCTTGTTACCCTGCCCCCTCCCCTTTTTAACAATCTACGTGGGATGCAACACAAGTAGAAAAAGCTTTTAAGTATCCTAAGAGTCTGAGAGGTGATGGGGGATAGTCTGGCAAAAGCAAAAAACAGGATGTTTTAGCTCCTGAGAAGTATCAAGAGACTAGGATAGTTCCTTTTCCAGTACACTAACTTGCCAATATTAGGATATTTGGCACATGAAAAATGTTTCTCAGGTGTCAACAAATGCCTCTGTATGACATAGTTTGGATCAGCTGATCTAATTCTTATTGAAGTTTTACTTCCTAATGTTTTTGCACTCTTGGGCATGATCGTTGAAGTCAAGGAAAATCTTTCCCTTAACTTCACTAGGCTTTTCATTATGCAGTTGCTGCAGTACTACAAACGATGATTCTTTGTTCAGGTTGAGCTGTGTCTTGCATGTATATTCTTCCAAAATTACAAATATATGGAAACAAGGAGCAAAATAAGGCTGCAGTGGCCAGCTTTTTCTAGTTATTTGGTGGATGGAACTACTTTCACACCTTGCTGTTTAGTTTTCTGGCTGTGTCCCATTTCATAATTATTGCCAGTTCAAATTGTAATGTTCCTAATTGGGGAGATTGGGCAACTCAGCCACATACCCAAATGCAGCTTGAAAGTTTTAGACTTTTCAGTTTATATTGCGATTGTTTCCTTTCTTTTACACAGGCCAAACTTTTCTAATAGGTATCACAAATAATCTACTTTACTCTGTCAAATGCTTTCCCGGCAGCTAATGGCAGAAGTGTAAATAATGGCTCAGGCTAATTATCTAATTCCTTACTTTGTGTAGTAATCCCTGAAAATGATAAACTTCTGAGTAATATTTTTAGGATATAATTAAGTTTTTTGCAACTCAGGACTAAACATCTTGGAGTTTTTTTGGTTGGATACTGTGACAGGGAAGATTGTACACTGAATCAAAATTTAGTTCTGACACAGAAGTCATACCACCTGTTTGAATTTGATGGGAATTGTGCCTGCCAAATTGGGCATGGTCCATGATCACCACAAATTCTTTGGAAATCAGACAATTCTTGACAAAGATTCTTAGGGTCACTTGGTTCAATTTTAAACCTTAGGCATCCACTTTCCACAGAATTCTGCTGCCTTGCAAAAATAACAGAAACACGGAACTGATTTAAAAACTAGAAATCCATCTGGATCTGTCTTGTGATAACTAAATTAATGGTACCCCAACATTGGAAGCCTGAAATACTATCAACAGTAAGACAATGGAGTACAACTGAAGCAGCTTTTGTATGAGAAATTCAGCGTTCACATTCATAACATCAAATATAAATATAGATGTAAGAGTATTTGCTAGCCATTATATAGGAACACTGACCGCTAATTATGTATTTTTCTGTGTAGTGTTTTCTGTGTTTTCTTCTAGTTGTTGTTTTCTTTCCACACTTCTTCCTTTCTTTCTGCCTTTTTCAATCCTTTGGTAAAACTGGAATGTAGCAAAATATTTGTCTGTAAGCTTTGTTTTATTATTGCCTCCTATACAGACTGTGTGCTTTTTCTTTTTATTGAATTATCATTACAGTAAATGCATTTTTAAAAGAAAAATTAACTGTTTGTAGGGCATAGGAACATCGAAACAATTTAAACCTTTGGTTTTATTTTACAAGGGAAACAACCGAACCAAAAAGCTTGAACTGAAATTTTGTATTTTCACCTATATCAAATATCTACTGCTGGGTTGTAAACTGAATTCTTTTTATCAGTTCTCTCATATAAAAATTGTCAGGTTGGCCATAACATATCTGTGTACCTACAGAAACATTTTATGATGTTACAGGAAGAGAGAGAAGATTTTTGTAGCATTTTCAGATAATAGGAGGAACAGAGTGATAACACTGCATGTTGGGCAGAGCTGCCCGCATTGTCCCAGCGGAGCGTTTGTACATTGTGTCACACCAGCGGCGGGACTCTGTTGGATTAGGCAATTTCGATTAAGGGGACTCAGGGCTTCTGACGTGGGATGGTAAACATTTCATCTATGCCTCCCCAGCCTCCTGGCTGGGGCAAACAATCACAAATGGGCTTTGACCCTCTGCAGTGTAAAGTCAACAGCCATCAGCCTCTGAGGCTCACTGAGCCAGTGTTCAGTCTTTACTCTCCTAAGTCTCCTGGTTAGGGTAAACAATAGCAGTGAGGGAGCTCTGACCCTCTGGCCAGGGCAAAGCAAGCAGTCAGTCTGTAGCCCCTGGACAGGGGAAAAGAAAAGCAAACAGTCTGCGGCCCTGAAGCCACCTGGCTGGATCAGGCAATCGCAGTTAGGGAGCTCTGATCCTTTAGGCAGGGTGGAGCAAACAATCAGTCTATGACTGTAGCCCTCAATAATCAGACCTAGTGGCAAGTATAGAGGGGCAGGGGAACATGGGCCCACCCTTCTCCACTGGTTTCTGACCAAGGAGTCCTATGAAGCTGTGAAATTCTCAGTTAATGGTTCAAACATCAGCTTCTGATGCTTTCCCTGGGTCACTTCTACTGCCATGCTCAGTAATTTTTTTAGAAAAAATGTTTGTGTGAAGAGATATTTATACTTTTGTTTTTTCGACATATGAGTGTTTTCTTTCCTACAGCTATGTGAATGTGTCCAATTTCTAGTGCCACTCTTAAGTGTCACCGGTGTGACATTAACTCCTGTGACAGTACTAGATCTTCCTCTGTCATGACAGATCCTTGCCAATTACATACTTATTCCTGAAAATGGAATATAGTAGATGATGCACACAAACCTATGTTTTGTTATTCATACTGTGATGTTCCCTTCTGGTGTTATCTGGACTGGTGATCTGCTAGATCACTCCAATCTTAGACTCTAGGGACCAGCCTTACGCATCTCTGCTGTGAGAACCCTCACTTGTGGCCTGTTCACGCATAGCTCTGGCATGTACGCTGCTTGGATTGTGCAACTGAATGACACTAGCCAATATCTCCAGTCCCACACACAACGCTAGGGACCTCCATATTGCAGTGTTCAGTTGTGCCTGCTGGACGCTGCAAGCTTATATGAGTTTGTTAATTTAACAAAGAGATGGATAGGTACCAGCCTTGTTATCCCAAGAGGTGTGTCAGACACGCTTCAAACCAAACACACTGCTTCAAGTAGAATAAACAACCAAATTTATTAACTACAAAGATTTTAAGTGATTATAAATCAAAGTATAACCAGTCAGATTTGTTCAAATGAAATAAAAGCAAAATCCATTCTAAGCTGATTTCAACAGTTTCAGTGCCCTTACAAATTTAGTTGTTTCTCACCACAGGCTGGCT
The DNA here is from genome assembly GCA_007922305.1 of Dermatemys mawii. Taxonomy (NCBI): domain Eukaryota; kingdom Metazoa; phylum Chordata; order Testudines; family Dermatemydidae; genus Dermatemys; species Dermatemys mawii. The sequence goes on from ML677507.1 coordinate 6,034,942, forward strand.
GGTTGCCTTTTCGCCAGGCTGTCCCCTTTGATCAGTGCTTCATTCACTTGGTGGTGCTGTCTGTAGATGAAGGTGGAAGAAAGCGGAAGAGCATGGCAGACATCTCTCCCTTTTGTCATGTCCTTTCTTCCCTCTTGGCTTTGCTCCTCCGTCCCCTTCAGAGTCAGATGAGCATTACCTCATCATAGTCCCTGACTGACCAAGGGAAGGGAGGTGACTCCCTTGAGAGTCCAACCAATTCTTTGTTGCTGCCTAGACCTGTGTCCTTTGTTCCTGTGGGGCTGGGCTGGGTTTGTCCCATACATGCCCTGATGAGGTGTGAACTGCCCCTCTGTTCCTGGAGAGTTTTGCTTGGGCTTGTTTTAAGCCATGAGGACACATTTTCAATCTCATAACTAAATGCATAAATTACTATCTGTAACAGCAAAGCTCAGTGCATCATGAGCCTTCCGAAGACCACCAACTCGGCAAACTTTGCATTGGATACTGCACAATTATATTATAAGGATGAACATGGGGCCTGCAGCCTGAGCCCAGCTGTTCAGGGCTGAAGCCCTTAGGCTTTGGCTTGGGCCCTGGGTCATGGGGCTCAGGCTTCAGTCTCAGACCAGAGCAAGTCTAAGCTAGCCCTTGCAACCCCCTTTCAAAGGGGGTCACGACCCACTTTGGGGTCCTGCCCCACAGTTTGAGAACCGGTGGTATAAGCTAAATAAAAGAAAATTAAAAGTAAGACAGAAAAATATATAGATGAGATTTCAAACTGGATGGAAACAAGGGCAGTAACCAGCTATCCATTGCTGTAACAACCTGAACATCATTGTTAGCTAAACTGGCAATCTGACCTCTGCTGTCTTTTGAGAGTTACTTAGCAACTATAATATCTTATAGATAGCTATGTCAATCAGTAGATTTGTGAACATATGTTGTTAGGGAATATATTAGTTAGCAGTTTTCTCATTTCTTCATGAATTATGAGCTATTTCTGTTCAGCAGGTAAGTGCATTTGGAAAGAATTAAGAAAATGTTAATCATATTATTATGGGGCCTTTATAAACAATGATGTGTAGTGGATACAGATTGGTTTAAATTTAAATTAATTTCATAAGATGATATATGCACTTTCACTTACAATGTGTGATAGTGCCTGGAATAGTTTGCAAAATGACTCAGTAAATTTGATTGAAAACCAAGGGGTTATACTTCATTTAGAAATGTAATTTAATACTGCCAAGAGGATCCTTCCTTGGGAAAATAAAATTTGTACCTTTCAAATTTGTCTTTAATGTAGTTGATTGAGGTCTGTATTGTTTCATGAGTTACTTCAGGATGTTAAAGAATTAACCTAACCTTGTGAGACATTACCATGGTTGTAATTAAAATTTGTAGCAGTTGTTCCTTTTGCTACTGCAGTGTGCGCACTATTCTCTGCATTTAGTGTTTTGGGGAACTAACCTTAATTTGTGGTGTTTTGTGCAATGCAAGATCCACTTTGGATCAGAGAATGAATGGGAAGGCCATCTCTGGGATCCAGCATGAAAGTTCAAAATTGCAGGACACTTAGGCCCAGTACAGAAACTTAAAACTCCAGTAATGTTAATTACTTGTAAACAGGAACTGTAAAGAGCTGAATGGTAACCACTGTTTATTCTTCTGTCTAAAGATTTTCCTTTTCCACTAAGAGACTAAATAAAACAGTATAAATTATAGAATTTCAGAGAGGGAAAGGGCTAGAGAAAACAGGCTTGTGTAACTAATTACTTGAACAGTTGCTAAAGCAGTGACTCCAAACCATTGGTCCCAGTTCCGTGGATATGTGCTCTTAACTTGGTAATTCAAGGTTTTCTGAGGGAGAATCTAGGGTTTAATGAGTAGTAAACTATTGAATTCTTCAGTCTCTTTGACAGATATGTGTTCAGCTAGTGTTGACTTGAGTTCTGGGTTTATTTGTTTTTATGGCTTTTCATATGGGGAGCCATTCCAATCCTGGATTTGCAAATGTGGTCGTATGTTTTGCAAGTGTAGCCATTGCTGGGAAGAGGGGTTGAGGCATTGGCCTTATGATGTGCTCTCTTCTCCTGCCAAGACTTCACATGCCACTACTCAAAATTGGACATGGCCTCTGTTATAAGTGTGAAGTAGCCTAAAATTAGTGTTTACCTTTAAGGGGTTAAGCTAAAGGTAACCTGAGAGGTGAACAACTAACCAATAAGAGATTCCTCAGGAGACAAAGGATTTTAAGTTTCAGTTTCTCTCTGGGTCTCTCTCTGTTCACCTCCGCTATGGGATAAACACAGCTATGTCTTTCACTGTAACTATAAGATTCTATCACGTACTGTAGTCAGTAAGTTTACCTTCTTTTTATCGCTTGAAGGGTTCTCAGTGGTGAGGTTGCCTGGGTGCTTCTTGATATTGTAAGCTTCAGCAGAAATATCAACAGTGGGAAAAAGTTGCCTCGGGGGAGAGGTTTGGTTTCTGAATCCTTTTGTTAATTATGGTAAATGCTGTTCTATTAATGGTTATAAGGAATTTATTCCTTTCTTTTTTTTCTTTTATTAAAATCTTTCTTTTAAGAAGCTGACTGCTTGTTTTCCATTGTGTAAGATCCTGGTTTTGGATCGGGCACGTCTCGCAGGATCAGGCGAGGTTTGGTTTTTTTTATTCTCTCAAGCTTTCCAGGGAAGGAAGAAGTTTGGGGGGTTAGTGGAAAGGGAAAGAAGGGTCCCAAACTACCCTAGACCTCGTTTGGTGGTGGCAGTGTACCAGGTCCAGATACAGAAGAAGTTGTGTTCTGGGGAAAAACATTTTAACCCAAGCTGGTAAAATAAGCTGGGGGGGGGTGTATTTCTTTTTTCATGGGGGTCCCCATATCTGTACCCTAAAGTTCAGAGTGGGGAGGCAATCCTAACAGCCTCATGACACAGACCTCTCCATCTGGTCTGTCCAGTGCAACAAGTTCCAAGGTTCTAATGTTTATCTTGTGGTTGGCCTTCATGGTGTCTTTATATCTAAGGATAGGTCGACCTTTAGGGGGCTTGCCATGCTCAGTTGGCTGTGGAACACTGCTTTCAGTAGATGGGAAAGCTCCATGCAGATCATATGGCCAACCCAACAAAGTTGAGTCCTGCTGAGCATGGTCTCAGTGCCAGAGAGTTGACACCTCTGATTAGCTCTTTGGTATTCGGGATCATGTCCTTCCACTTGATGTTGCAGGTAGATTGTAGGCAACAAAGGTGGAAGTTCTCTGGCTGCTCGATGTGATGTTGATAGAATGTCGGTGTCTCACAGCCATGGAGGAATAATGTGAATACAACAGCCAGCTTTTTACCTTGGTTCTGAGCAGACTCCACGTCCCCAACAGAGCCTGTGGGTGAACCTGCTGCATGCCAAGCTGGCCTTTGCCAGCCATTGAATTATTTCATCATCCACCATGTTATTGCTGGAAAGCATACTATACAGGTGGTAGAATTTTCTGACCAAGGTGAGGGATATATTGTCAGTTATGATGATAGAATCATGCTGTTTGTGATGCTGGTGGTCTGGTGCTGGCTGGTACATGACCTCTGTCTTTTTCAGGCTGATTGTGGAAATAAAGCATTTTGAGGCATAGACAAAGCCATCCACAATAAGCTGAATGTCCTCAAGTGTGTGTCCTATTTTGGCACAGTTGTCAGCAAACCGGAGTTCTCTTAGTAGCTCTTTGATTATGTTAGCATGGGTTCTGTGGTCCTGTAGACTAAATAGACCCCATGCCATTATAGGTTTTCCCATCTTGTGAGAGAATGACATGGTAGATATCAAATCAATGAAGGCTACACTCAGAAAGACCTCAAGACTTCTGGAATATGCTGCTCAAACAGTTTCACTTTGGTTTCTACTACCTGTCCCTCCCTTCTCACATTTATATCTAGACTTCTTCTCCTTGTCCAGATTTATTTTGCCCCCAGCAATCTTCTATTCATTGAAGTTTTTGAAATTTTGTACTTTTAGAGAGAGGTAAGGGATTGACTCTGTGTACAAAAACTTGTAGAGGGACAATAGGGTTGAGGTCTGTTATTTCTCACCTCTACATATCATTTATTTATCTAAAAACATTGTTGCTGTTAACAAGCTTGTTGTCTCTGGAGACACAAATCCACAGCTTGAGAACTGCAAAACTAAGCATCTCTGATGGTATCTTCTAGATTTAGCACTGAGTCTTAATGGGTAGATAGAAAGATTAACCTAAATAATCTATACAGAAGCCCCTGGGATGCCATAAGATTGAGTCCCTAATCCATGAACTGTGGGAACTCATTTACAAAACTTTTCCTAAACACTACATGAATATATTGTCTCGTGCTATAGAATTAAAATTTATAATCCCTATTCCCTGAAGAGAGATATTTGAGCTATAATGTATCTTTAGACAGTTTTTTCCTAAAAATTTTTTTTATAAAAAAATCCGTTTTAAATAAAAAAAAGTTCTGATTTTTTAAATTTTTTTTATTTTTAAATCTTATTCACCTTAGCAGTTTGGTTAAGGAAGATTACAATAAAAGGTAATGACTGTTTTCTTTGGTTCTGCATTTCACATAACATTGTGATCTAGTGGATAAGGTTCCAGACTGTGATTCCAGATACAGTGGCTTGTTTACTGCTCAGATAACAGGCATTGTGGCTATTCTCTACTGAGTCATCTCATCCAGGCCTACTATCCTGTCAAGAGCTCCAGCGGGCCACAGTCCTTGTATAATCATGACACGTAAAAGGGCAGGCAGCCATGTTATAAAGCACTTTGAAATTCAGATTTAAGTGTGTCTACTCATGACTTCGATTGGTGTCCAAGGATCACGTGTAACTTTTCACCAATACTAATTTTAGTAATAATGTTTAAGATAAAGTAAACCAGAAGTTCAGGGCATCTTCAAATACATTGACCAGCCTCATTCCATCTGAAATATTTGTTAGACCCTTCTCCATGAGAACTGTTCAGTCTTTTATATTGCCTAAACCAGAAAATGCTCCCACATCTATACAAACATAAATTTTAAGCAATGGAATGGAGCCAACTCACGCCATTATGCTTGCCTGAAAGTTTGTTAGTTAATGGTGACAATATGAATTTTCCTCAATCAGTATTCATGCGTCACGTTAGCAAACTGCTGCTTCCAGCACAGAGCATCTGTAATGTACAGGGAGTGTATTAATATAGTTCTTTGAGTGATTGTTCATGTGCATTCCAATAGGCATGTGCGTGCCGCGCATGCACGGTCCCGGAATTTTTTCCCCCAGCGGTACCCGTGGGTCGACAAGTGAGACCCCTAGAGTGGCGCCTAAACGGCAGTGAATATATGAGCTTGCCGGCCCACCCCCACTTAGTTCCTTCTTACCACCCTGAAGGTCCGCTGGAACAGAGCTTAACGGCTCTTATCACCTCAGCAGTTTTTTCTATCTCTTATCTGTATATAGTTAATGGTTCTTAATTGTTGTTAAGTAGTTAGGTTGTTTGTCTTCCTTTTCTTCTAAGGGTGTTTTCTTTTGTTGTTCCCCGCCTCAGCGGGGGGCTAGTTACCCTCGGCACCGGGGTATGCCTCGGTTGCCAGGATTCAAGTCTTGTGAGTGCTGCGGGAAACCTATGCCCGCGAGTGACCCCCACAAGCAGTGTTTGAAGTGCCTCGGGGAAACTCATCAGGTGGATAAGTGCTCTATCTGCCGTGGTTTCAAGACCCGCACAAAGAAGGAGAGAGACACTAGGCTGAAGTTTCTCCTGATGGAGTCTGCTCTTCAGCTGCAGACGGACCAAGCCCCGACAGTTAGGAGTGCACTGGCCTCCATACGGGATGCACCGGCACCGTCGGGGGACTCTTCCCGGTCTCGCCGGCATAAGTCTCCGGCGCACAGACTTACCTCTTCGAGACGGCACCGATCTCAATCTCCGGTACCGCTAAAGAAAGAGAGATCGGAAAGAGGTAGATCACCCACGAAACGGTCTTTGGGTACTCAAGAAGTGACCCGACCGTTAGAACGGCACTCTAGCCGTAATGGTCAGGAGCCGGCGCCCTCGACATCGGGTACTCCATAGCCGGTTGCCGTCACGTAGGGACTCGGTACCATGGCACCGGTCCATAGAGGACTTTGCCATGCTTTCCACGCCGGATACCTTTGAGGCGGCCCGCGATCTCATTGACATGGTCAGAGAGCAGGGCGCCCAGGCCCAGTGCCCTCGGACACCACCTCTGGTACCGGGCGCCTCAACTGCACCGACATCAGCGCAGGCGGCACCGGACCACACCTTCGTGGCACCGGCCCATATACCACTGGCACAGACGGTACTGGCCGTGGCACTGACCATACTGGTGCAGCGGGTGCTGTATCCCTCGGCACCGCAATTCCCGCAGATGCCTCCTCTGCGGCACCGTGGGAAGCCCACCTCAATGCTGAGAATGGCGCCGCATGGTTCTCCGGCACCGCCCGGGTCAGCTCCTCCCTGGTCTACCTCCGAATACTCGTCGGACTTGGACGCGGGCTCCTATCGGTCTGGGATCAGCCACCATCGCTCTCGATCAAGGCACCGATCGAGGCAACGGTACCACACTCCGGCACCACATGTGGTACCAGTACCGTCCTGGCCCCCTCAGCCACAAGGCCCAAGCCAGTGGCCTTTCTGGACCCCTTGGGCTTACCACGAGGCCCAAGGATTACCATCCAGGTCGGCCTCAATGGTTTCGGGACCGAGAGTACCCCTGTCAGCGACATCTACAGGGTACCACTCGTCCAGGGCTCCCGAGACCTTATCCCATCGTCCTGAGGCTGACCGACCTCCACGGGTGGAGTCTGATTCTGGAACCCCTCTACATCCCCAGCCTCCGGCGGAGACTCAAGCTGTAGAGGAAGGGGATGAACCCCCTTTCCGATCCTCGTCCCCGAATGAGGCGGTGTGGGGAGCATCTTCGGGACCACCGTCTATGGATGTTAGGGCCACCAGGATCTGCTCAGAAGGGTCGCTATTAGCCTGAACCTCCAAGCAGAGGCGGTAGCAGAGGACATAGACCCCACAGTTGACATTCTGGCACCGGATGGGCCCTCCAGAGTCGCCCTGCCCCTCATCAGGACTATTCAAAATAATGCCAATGTCCTGTGGCAGACACCGGCCTCTATCACACCAACAGCTCAGGGGGTTGAGAGAAGGTAGTTTCTCCCCCAACATGGTTATGAGTATTTCTTTACTCATCCTGTCCCTGGCTCTGGTTGCAGATGCAGTGAACCACAGAGAGCGCCAGGGTCAACCTGATTCAGCCCCTAAATCTAAGGACGCCAAGAAATTAGACTTGTTTAGGCGCAAAGTTTATTCTACTGGTGGGCTACGGCTTCGCATTGCAAACCAGCAGGCGGTGCTGGGCCGATATGCGTATAACTCTTGGGCCGTTCTAGGGAAGTTCCAGGCGATGGTTCCTGAGGACTCTCGTAGAGAGTTTGGTGCACTTCTAGAGGAGGGCAGGTTTCTGTCTCGAGCGGACTTGCAGGCTGCTCTAGACTCAGCCGACTCGGCAGCCAGGACAGTGGCCATGGCGGTAGTTATGCACCGCAATGCCTGGCTGCAAGTTTTGGGCATCCCCTCAGAGCTCCAGAACACGATTCAGGACCTCCCATTTGATAGGGAAGGCCTGTTCTCCCAGGAGACCGATAAGCGTCTGCAGGGCCTCAAGGACTCTCGCTCCACTCTCAGGTCCTTAGGCTTACATGCCCCGGCCCCTCAGAGGAGGCCATTTAGACCCCAACCCACTTCCCGTTTCCACCAGGAGCCCCCTAGGCGAGACCAGCCCAGAAGAAGGGGTAGGGGAAATAATAACAACACTCACAATGGCAGGCGACGACCCAGGGCTAACTCCAGCCAGGACCAAGGATCCTCTAAGCAACTGCCGGGCCCAAAGCCCGCCTTTTGAAGGGTGCATCGAGGACGAGATATCTCCCCTTCCCTTTGTGAATCGTCTCTCCCGCTTCTACCACGCTTGGTCCCTGATCACATCCGACAGATGGGTCCTCAGTACGGTAGAAGTGGGATATTCTGTCCAGTTCTCTTCCCTCCCTCCTCACCACCCCCCGCCCCTGTCCCTCTTCAGGAACCCGTCTCACGAGCAACTCCTTATGCAGGAAGTCAGTTCCCTGCTATCACTGGGGGCCATAGAGGAGGTACCTCCCGAATTCAGGGGAAAGGGGTTCTACTCCCGATATTTCCTTATCCCCAAGGTGAAAGGCGGGCTTCGGCCCATCCTAGACCTACAATCTTTAAACGCATACATAAAAAGGTTCAAATTCCGTATGATCTCTCTCGCCAATATTATCCCTTCTATGGAACCAGGGGACTGGTATGCCGCCCTCGACTTAAAGGATGCCTATCTCCATATTTCCATAATCCCACCCCACAGACGATTCCTCAGGTTTATGGTAGGGGATGCCCATTATCAATTCAGAGTACTTCCCTTTGGTCTCTCCTCTGCTCCCTGGGTATTTACCAAATGCATGGCAGCAGTGGCTGCATTGCTTCGAAGGCAGGGTGTTCAGGTGTTTCCGTACCTAGACGACTGGCTAGTCAAGGCCAGGTCTCGAGACATAGCGGCCAGTTACGTGCCACTAATCAGACAAATTTTCACCAATCTTGGCCTCCTTCTCAACGAGGGGAAGTCCCCCTGTTGCCTACGCAAAGTATAGAGTTTATCGGGGCAGTTCTAGACTCCACTGCTGCTACAGCCTCCCTCCCAATAGCTCGCTTTGAGACTATAGGGGCTATTATCCGCTCCCTTCTGGAGTTCCCGACTACAAAGGCCAGGAAGTGCATGGCTCTCCTGGGTCACATGTCTGGGTGCATGTATGTGGTCCAATATGCCAGACTGCGCCTGCACCCCCTGCAGATCTGGTTGTCCCACGCGCACAGACAAGGGAGGGATCCCCTGGACTTGATTGTCACCCTCCCCCACAGAGTGCTGGACTCCCTCCGCTGGTGGCTTCAACCCCTACATGTGTGCTCAGGGGTCCCCTTCGTGAGACCAGAACCCTCGTGTGTCCTAGTAACGGATGCGTCAGCCCTAGGATGGGGAGCCCATCTTGGTGAGCTCAAAACGCAAGGTCTCTGGGCTCAGGCGGAACTTGCTCTCCAGATCAACGTTCGGGAGTTGAGAGCTGTTCGCTGGGCCTGTCAGGCTTTTCAAGCAGAACTCCAGGGCAAATGTGTATCCATCCTTACGGATGTTTTGTTTTATATAAACAAACAGGGCGGTGCTCGCTCCTCTCACCTGTGTCGGGAAGCCCTTGCTCTGTGGGAGTACTGGATTCTGAACTCAATGACCCTTCAGGCATCGTACCTCCCCGGCCGTCAGAACGACTTGGCGGACAGGCTCTGTCGTTCATTCTGGACGCACGAATGGTCTCTTCACCCAGACGTGGCGCACTCAATTTTCCGGCACTGGGGTGTTCCCTGAATAGACCTCTTCGCCACCTGAAAAAAAAGGAAATGTTATCGTTTCTGTTCTCTTCTAAACCACTCCCCAGGGTCAATGGGGGATGCTTTCCACCTATCATGGGGGAGGGGTCTGTTGTATGCCTTCCCACCGTTTCCCCTCCTACACAGGGTGCTCTTGAAAGCCCCCAGGGACAAAGCTTCAATGATTCTAATTGCCCCTGCGTGGCCTCGCCAGCATTGGTTCACGATGCTGACGAACCTATCAGTATCCCCCCCAATGACACTCCCAGTGTTCCCAGCGCTGCTTTCTCAGGAGCACGGACACCTGCAACACCCCAACCTCCCCTCCCTACACCTCACAGCCTGGAAACTCTATGGCTGAGTCCTATCGAGCTTCAGTGCTCTTCCCTGTCAGGGAAGTCCTCCTGGGCAGCAGGAAGCCTTCTACCCATAGCACCTACATGGCTAAATGGAAGCGCTTCTCGGCCTGGACGTCACAGAGAGGTTCTGACCCAGTTTCAGCCTCAATACCAACTATCCTTGACTACCTTTTGCATCTGAAACAGCAAGGTTTAGCGGTCTCCTCCCTTAAGGTTCACCTGGCAGCCGTCTCTGCTTTTCACCAAGGGATCTTCGGAGTCTCAGTCTTTAGTAATCCCATAGTTTCTAGATTCTTTAAGGGGATGGACCGTCTTTACACTCCAGTCCGCCACCCGGTGCCTTCTTGGAACCTTAACCTAGTCCTGTCGGCACTGATGAGACCCCCTTTCAAACCCCTAGCCACCTGCCCTATCTCCTACCTTTCCTGGAAGGTGCTCTTCCTGGTAGCAATCACGTCCGCAAGGAAGGTGTCGGAACTCCAAGCCCTGACTTCCGAGCCCCCTTATACGGTGTTTTATAGGGACAAGGTACACATACGGCCCCATCCTGCTTTTCTCCCTAAGGTGATTTCCCCTTTTCATTTAAATCAAGATATATTTTTACCGGTGTTCTGTCCCAAACCCCACACCACAGATAGGGAAAGGGCCCTACATACTCTAGATGTGAGAAGGGCTTTAGCCTTCTACATTGAAAGAACGAGACCTTTTCGTAAGTCGTCTCAACTTTTTATTTCAGTGGCAGAGCGAATGAAGGGCAAACCGGTATCCGCGCAATGTCTGTCCTCATGGATTACGTCCTGCATCAGGTTGTGCTATGACCTCTCGAAGGTTTCAGTGCCACCTATAACGGCTCACTCCACTAGAGCTCAGGCCGTGTCTTCGGCTTTCCTGGCCCAAGTCCCGATCCTGGATATTTGTAGAGCGGCGACATGGTCTTCCATCCGCACCTTTACGGCTCATTACGCGATCGCTCATCAGGCAAGGGACGACGCTGGCTTCGGACCAGCTGTCCTGCGATCTGCGACTAATTAAACTCCAATCCCACCTCCAAGGTAACGGCTCGCAAGTCACCTACTGGAATGCACATGAGCAATCACTCGAAGAAGAAAGAACGGTTACTTACCTCGTAACTGTTGTTCTTCGAGATGTGTTGCTCATGTCCATTCCAAATCCCTCCCACCTCCCCATTGTTGGAGTTTTATCCGGCAAGAAGGAACTGAGTGGGGGGTGGGCCAGCAAGCTCATATATTCACCGCCATTTAGGTGCCGCTCTAGGGGTCTCACTTGCTGACCCACGGATACAGCTGGGGGAAAAAATTCCGGGACCGTGCATGCGCGGCACGCACACGCCTATTGGAATGGACATGAGCAACACATCTCGAAGAACACCAGTTACGAGGTAAGTAACCGTTCTTTATACTGGCAAATACAAAGTAATTTAATAATATCACCAAAACATTAAAGAGAAAACTTCTTTTCATTGTAACTGTTCTTAGATGCCCCTAAACCAAACCTATAAGTGTGAGAGAATATTTGTGGTCTCAACTGTGTAATAGATGGATCAGGTATACTGGAGGGGTCTAAGAAATATTTCATATGGAACAAGGCTTGTCAATGTATTTAAAGATGCCCTGAGTTTTTGGTTTAATTTATCTTTAAAAAACCTTTTTAGTGAATATAGTTTTAATTGACTGGATACTGATCTCACAAAACTAAGTGATTGGGCAACAAAATGGCAAATGAAATTTAATGTGGATAAATGTAAAGTAATGCACATTGGAAAAAAATAACCCCAACTATACATATAATATGATGGGGGCTAATTTAGCCATAATTAATCAGGAAAGAGATCTTGGAGTCATCATGGATAATTCTCTGAAGACATCCACGCAGTGTGCAGCAGCAGTCAGAAAAGCAGACAGGATATTGAGAATCAGAGGGGTAGCCGTGTTAGTCTGGAATTGCAGAAGTAACAGAGTCCTGTGGCACCTTAAAGACTAACTAAAGTATTAGAGCATAAGCTTTCGTGGGCTAATACCCACCTCGTCGGATTCATGCAGTGGAAGTATCCAGGGGCAGGTATAAATAGGTAGGCAAGAACCAGGCTGGAGATAACAGGGTTAGTCCAATGAGGCTGAACCAGCTTGTTATCTAGCTAGCTAACTACAAGAACAGTTTCTCTTCCCTTGCTGTTCACATCGCCAATTCAGCTACTAGAGGAATACCTCACCCTCCGTGATTAGAGATAACAAGCTGGTTCAGCCTCATTGGACTAACCCTGTTATCTCCAGCCTGGTTCTTGCCTACCTATTTATACCTGCCCCTAGATACTTCCACTGCATGAATCCGACGAGGTGGGTATTAGCCCACGAAAGCTTATGCTCTAATACTTTAGTTAGTCTTTAAGGTGCCACAGGACTCTTTGTCACTTCGACAGGATGTTAGGAATCATTAAAAAAGGGATAGAGAATATGACAGTGAATATCTTATTGCTCTTATATAAATCCATGGTACGCCCACATCTTGAATACTGTGTACAGATGTGGTCTCATCTCAAAAACTATATACTGGCATTAGAAAAGGTTCAGAGAAGGGCAACTAAAATAATTAGAGGTTTGGAACGGGTCCCGTCTGAGGAGAGATTAAAGAGGCTAGGACTTCTCAGCTTGGAAAAGAGGACACTAAAGAGGGATATGATAAAGTTATATAAAAGCATGAGTAGTATGGAGAAAATGAAGAAGGAAAAGTTATTTACTTGTTCCCATAATATAAGAACTAGGGGACATAAAATGAAATGAATGGGCAGCAGGTTTAAAACAAATAAAAGGAGGTGGTTCTTCACACAGCACACAGTCAACCTGTGGAACTTCTTGCCTGAGAAGGTTGTAAGGCTAGGACTATAACAGGGTTTAAAAGAGAACTAGAAAAATTCAGGGAGATTAAGTTCATTAATGGCTGTTAGCCGGGATGGGTAAGGAATGGTGACCTAGCCTCTGTCAGAGGATGGAGATGGATGGCAGGAGACAAATCAGCTAATCATTGCCTGTTAAGTTCACTCCTTCTGGGGTGCCTGACATTAGCCACTGTTGGCAGACAGGATACTTGGCTGGATGGACCTTTGGTCTGATCCAGTATGGCCATTCTTATATTCTTAAGTCATCTATCCAAAGAACAGGCACAGTATGGTGGTTAACATTGCAGAAATCAATCCAGTGTCCCAACAATGTGTTTAAGACCTATTCTTTAGAAAATATTTCAGTGGGTTTGAGGGAAGACCCGATGCCCATTGAATCCTTAGCCTTTGTGCTGAAGATAGCAGTTATAGTTATAGCTTCTGTGATATGGATATCTGTCTACTAAGAACTGGACTGATCACAATAACTCAATTACCAATTGCCAAACACTCAGACCTAACAAGATTTTTTACTAAGAGCCTAACCTTGGTTGGAATCTGATAGGTTACAAGCTTTGTTTGTCAAACCAGGTATGTGTGTGGTCCTCATCAAGGTGGGATCTGAGTGCCTATTTTCTGAGTCTTGTGACATTCCTAAATTGGAAATGTATAAGTATATAGGCATGAAACTCACCAAATGTACAAGTCGGTTACAGTATGTTTTGTTGCAAGAAAAAGCAATCAATATCTTTCACAAAGATAGTAAAACTGTTGCACAATTGTGATGCCAAAAACTGCAGTCCATTATACAGTTACAGTGCCTTTCATGCATCCCCCTTCTCCCCTCCCCTCCCCGCCCCACCCACCCCATTCATTCTCTCCCTCTCTCTCTCCGGAGGGTAAAAACTTGGATAGCACTCAGGAGGAGCATGTTCATTTTCCTTTTCTGTGTTTTTCCCTTCAGTTGCTATCTTTGTGGAAGGTTGTAATGCAGTCTGAACAATTCCTTGGAGACATTAGTACTCGTAAGTCTTTGGGCAGACAATAGGCATTACTCTAGGGTGAAAAGTAGACTAGCACTATGCAGGGCAAAGAGATAAAATGACACAATTCAGAAATATGATTCAGTTTACCTGTGGGAGATTGTTTTAGCATTTTAGCTGCCGCATGTTCATTCAGAAAGCTATGCATAATTCAGACAAACACAAGGTCTAGATTAGTGTATGTTGCTGTTTTGTGATACACATCTGATGTGAAAGGCAGCTTGTAATTAGAGATTGGTAATTGATGAACTGGAGACTGCTCTTCAAAACACACTGTAACAAACATTAATTTACACAAAATTATTCTTCTTTGAAATGTTTTTAGAAAATAAATAGAGCAAACTAATGTGTAACCAGTGAGTGAAATGGCTTCATCTTTGGAGGTTTCCCTGTGCTGCTGTAAGGATTTTGTTTTACAGTACTGTATTGTCTGACATGGAAATATGAAAGATTGGTTTAGGAATAAAATGTTTTGTTTTTACCTTCGACAGCATTCTTAGTCCTCTTTTATCTTTTTAAATATTTTATTGTACTTCATGAGCACCTCGGTAGGAATCCAGTGGCATCACTTAATTCGCATAAAATGGAGCAAATGGCTGCCATCCTCACCATTGCTATGGAGGAGCTCCCTAGGAACATTTCAGGCCCAGCATACGATGTTTCTTGCTGATCAAAGCAATCTTGTACTTAGGTCAAGCTGGAGCATGCTACGGCCTGTTGTGAATGTGGGTTGTAGAAAAGGGACTGTATACAAGAAAGGTCCTGTCAGGATTGCCTCCCCACCCTGAACTCTAGGGTACAGATGTGGGGACCCGCATGAAAAAAAGAAATAACCCCCCCCCCCAAGCCTATTTTATCAGCTTGGGTTAAAATGTTTTCCCCCAGAACACAAATTCTTCTGTATCTGGACCTGGTACGCTGCCACCACCAAACTAGGTCTAGGGTAGTTTGGGACCCTTCTTTCCCTTTCCACTAACCCCCCACAAACTTCTTCCTTCCCTGGAAAGCTTGAGAGAATAAAAAACCCAAACCTCGCCTGATCCTGCGAGATGTGCCCGATCCAAAACCAGGATCTTACACAATGGACAACAAGCAGTCAGCTTCTTAAAAGAAAGATTTTAATAAAAGAAAAAAAGAAAGGAATAAATCCCTTATAACCATCAATAGAACAGCATCTACCATAATCAACAAAAGGATTCAGAAACCAAACCTCTCCCCCGAGGCAACTTTCTCCCACTGTTGATATCTCTGCTGAAGCTTACAATATCAAGAAGCACCCAGCCAACCCTCACCGCTGAGAACCCTCCAAGTGATAAAAAAAAAAAAAGGTAAACTTACTGACCACGATACTTAATAGAATCTATAGTTACAGTGAAAGACATAGCTGTGTCCATTCCATAGCCGAGGTGAACAGAGAGAGACCCAGAGAGAAACTGAAACTTAAAATCCTTTGTCTCCTGAGGAATTTCTCATTGGTCAGTTGTCCACCTCTCAGGTTACCTTTAGCTTAACCCCTTACAGGTAAACAGTAATTCTAGGCTACTTCACACTTATGACAGGTCCTTATAGACTTCTTGGATTTTATAGCAGTACAAAAGAGTCAGGAATTCTTCGAGTGATGGTCCCCAGCTGTATTGCACATGCACCTGAGACTGGAAAAGTTTTCATTGGCGGTGTCCATTGGTCCATGGTTGTGACCTCTACCTCCTTGTGCTCTGAACCAAGGTGTGAACTGACTGCCTCTTCAGCTTCTATCTACCATCCTTGGCTTGAGAGAGAACCCCACCAGTATCCTCAGCTTTTTTAGCATTTCTGCTTTGAATTAAAGTTTCTTCTATAAAGAGTTATTATATTTTTCTAGATTGCTAGCTAATTTGAGTGATTATTTAGACAGACAATAAGGGACTTGACTCCCCCACCTGATACCCCACCACTTGGGGTATTTATTATACCTACGAACGCCAGATTCAAGTCCTTCATGGCCTGCCCTCAGGTTGTCTTGTTTAGTGATTTCCATTCCACTTCTTTGTATTTCCTTGTGGGACGGGTGGGATCCCACATTCCCTCCAGTTGCAATGTCTGCTGTTCTTTTCGCATCTAAACCCAGATATCTCGAGAGTGCTGGCTCAGAAATCTCTTGATCAAATGCTCAATGAAACTGCAGTCTGACCCTAGGTTGTCTGACCCCCCTGTCATGGGCTGGAGGTACCAAGAACTGTTCCTCCAAGTATGGTACTCCTGGGCTCCAGATCATCAAAGGGCAGAGTTAAGAGCCCTAGCAGGCGGTGCAGACAAGAGAAATGCAGGTATTCTCACAAAAAGTGAGAGAAATCCTCTCCCAAGTCCTCATCCAAGAAGAGGACTTTGTCCCCTAAACCCGCCATATCTTGTGAGACTCCATGCCCCAGTATTGGTGTGTCAGGAGCTCATAGGGAATGCAGGTCTGGGTTGTCAGTACTGAGAGCCAAGGGTGCTCTAAAACCACTGATGAGTGGGACTGGCCCTAGCGCCATCAAGGAAAAGGAAGAGAGATTTCCCCCTACGCTGATGGTACTGTCCCATGTCACTGCCCAAGCAAAATCAGCATCATTGACTGTGCCAGGAGGCAGAAGCCCCTCACGCTCTCCATCCCTCATGGCTGGCAATACTATCCTCAACATCCTGGCTGTGCCACATGAATCAGGTCATACACCTACCTCTTTTCTGACCAAAGTATCATGCCACCAGAGAAGATGATAAGCTCCATTCTCTGGATGTCCATCAAGCCGTAGCTTTCTACCAGCTAGGGACAAAACCTTTAAGGAAATCTGCAAGACTCTGTTTCCTTTGCTGAACAGATAAGATGGGAAGCAGCCTTCTCACAGAGACTTTACAAATAGATTTTAGGTTGCATCCTATTTTGCTATGAATTGACAGTGACACCTCCCCCAGGTGTCCTCTTGACTAGAGCTCAGGCTTCTCAATAGCAGGTTGTCACAATTCTGGAGATCTGTGAAGCAGCCACATGGGGCTGCGTGCACACCATTAGACCCTGTGTCCTGGTTCAAGCTTCTTCAGCAGATGTATCCTTTGGCACGGTGATCCTGCAATCTCTGGTTTGGCAAAGTTCTTTCTCCTCAATGAACAGAGCTTGTGATTTACTTTGAGTGGAGTACACATGGGGACCACCACTCAAAGAAGAAATTCTGGTTATTTGCCTTAAAATAACTGGAGTTCTTTGACATGTGTGGTCACTATGTGTATTCCACTATCAACAGACACTGCTAAAGAAAAATATTCCAGTTTCAGGTGAATGGAGCACATGTGCATTGGGACCACACATCTTGAAGAACTCCAGTTCCTGTAAGGTAAGTAACCAGAATTTCTCAATAGCACATCCAGATATAATCTTTAGCTAGCGCAAATTGAGATCTCAGTACTCCTCCTTAGTACTCTAATTCTCATACTTAATAAGCCTATGATTTCTAGCACCGCCAAACTGTTTCTCTATAGACTTTGCTTGGAAATGAGTTTTGACATTTATTAGGACGTTTAAAAATAATTTTAATGAATGATGATCATAGATTGTTTAGTTTTTATCATTATCTATTTTTGGTATTAAGTGTTTTGAATATAACTTATTTATTTGTAAACAGTGACTCACGGGAAAGACTTGTGAATTACTGTGTTTTGGAAATCACCAGATATGTTAACAGATACAGTAAAGAAGCAAAAATACAACATTAGAAAATGTCCTTTGCTTGTTTCTTTTAAGAAGTGTAAATTAGAAATGTAAAGTGTTTACTTCCTCCCACAGGAAACCTTTCGTGATTGCTCCACTCTCCATGACTCTCCCCCCACCCCCAAATTAGGTGTGGAGCTTGCCCACAAACCAAAAAGATTCCCAAAATATCTCACACAGTCAGGGTCATCCTCACATAGACTATGCCTTCAGAAGCAGCCTGCAGTGGAGTTACTGTTTCTAGGTACCTAGTTTAGAGGCAGTTGCCTCCTAGATCCACCTAAATGAGGAATTTTGATTATGGAGGATTCATACATTACAGTTGGAGATTAATTCTTTTTTCTAGGGAATCTTTGCTGGTATCAGTTGTAATATCAAAGAGAAGGTTTTTAAAAACACTGTGAGGAGAAGAGAGAATTTTCCTTTTTTTGTTTTGTTTATACACTAAATCAAACAGTTTTTTTATTGAAAAATTAAATCTGGTACATCTAAAAACAGATTCTGAGCTACACAGATGCAGGTTTTGGTATCAGTTGCTGCTGCTGTATGTTGTACTCACCAATCTTTTTAATGAAGAGTTTTTAGCATGGAACAGATTCTATTTATAGTAAGACCATTAGAGCAGAAAGCTCCTCATTGCCATTCTGCAGCATGTAGCTCTAATGTTTGTCAGTGGAAAAGAGGTATTTTTAGCTGCAGCATTCAAAAGGGAGGCTCAAAGGTCAAGAATTCTGATGGTGTATGTTCTGCTACATCAGTGCTATCACACATCTGTTGTTTACTCTTCTCAGCTCTTCAGTAGTAAGAACATTTCTTTATTGTGACACTAAAGGTAAAGCATCAAAAGGATTCCAACCATGAAACAAATGATCAGAAAAAGATGGTGTAGCCAATTGTGTTAAATGTTCTACTTCACCTTGGATGTGTGATTTTCTTTTCCCAAAGACTTCATTCAGTAATATATTAGTCAAAAAGATTCTGCTCTAGGAACTTTAATTTTTATTTTATTCTACTCTCCAAAGAAATAGCAGTCAGCTGAAGTAGCAGAGAGTTTTAAGTATATATTCTTCTAATTGACATCTAAGCTATTCATTTTCTTAACAATGCATTGCAACAGTATGGAAGAAATAACATGAATGTATAGTTTGATAATTATTGTAGTTTATTATTATTTACAATTTACAATGCAGAATAGCTCATAATCACCAATCAGGATCAGAGGCTCATGGGCTGGGCATGCTACAGACACAAAGTAAGACAATGCCATCCCCAAATTATATGCAGTCCAAACAGAGACAGTAGATTCATAGTTTGTAAGGCCAGAAGGCACCACTGTGATCACCTGATGTGACTTCCAGGCCACAGAACCTCTCATAATAGGTGAGTGTTGAGGACGCGAGGTGGGAGAAGGGAGAGAAGAGGAAGACAAGGGTGATAATACTAGGAATACGTAGTTTCATATATTACCTAGTGTGTAGCTTGGAGGCTCTGTGTTTCTTCTGGTTTTGTTTTTATGTAAGATTCGGGGGAAATATGTTAATAATCGCTGCACTGAAAAGGGGCGGGAATCCATAAAAGACTGAGGATAGAAAAAAAGCTTTTAGTAAAAATGACAAGAAAATCAGGTAACATCAGCTTGAGATTTCATGCAATTTTAAGGGACATAAGGGCTGCCAGCACACTGTTGTTAAGAACAGAAAGCACTGATGTAGCACTTTATAAGTACAAAGCACTTTATGTTGTTAGACAAATCGTGCACGGTAAGCTCTAGATCTATAGGTACTGCCTTTTCAGTTCATAGTGATGTGCATTTAATTATAGTTGCCTTTTAAGAGTTCTCTCGCATACTCACACTGCTATATATTGTTCTTTGCTTTGTTATGTGGATGCTATTATCGCATAACTTGTAAAATAGGAAATTTTGTGTCAGCAAATTGTTACATTCTTTTATAATAGCCTAAGTCTTTTTCTGTATTCAAGACAACCTTTAATATCATCTTCCTCCACCTTGTCAATAATTAATTTATGGAAGTCAATATAGTAGTGGTGGTGGTGGTGGTGGTTCTGCTGTTGTTGTTGTGTTATGTTTGTCACAGTAGTGTCAGGTAGCAACTGTGAGTGGGGTCTCACTGTCCTAAACACTGCACAAATAGAGAATAATGGACAGTCCCTACCACAAAGAGCTTACAATCTAAATAGACAAGACAAAGGATAAGGGAAAGGGATATAAAATGAAGCAGAGTGAACAGAGTGGTGGGTGCAAAACAACAATTTGGTGTCACAAGTATTTTCTTTTTTTAATTCTTTGGGTTGTGTATAGTTAAATTGGGATTAGCTACATGGAAAGACAAAGTTAGGGAGAGGGGACTTTGAAAGGAACAGGGAGAAAAGAAGGAAGGTTCAGCATAGATGGCAGGTGGAGGGAGGCTGAGATGAAAAGGACAGTGCAGGTGGGGTTTAAGTAAACAGCCAATCAGCACATGGGAGAGAATTTTTAGAGCAAGAATTGTGTAAAGCAGTCTTATGATATCACCAGTATTCTCCAGTGTGCACTAATGCGCTTCCCAAAGCTGCTTCTGTGCTGTCTCCTGCTGGCTGCGGGGTATTTTTGGCCTCTAGGTCAGGCTCCTTCCAAGAATTTCTATTTTTATCCAGCTCTTACACAGTCATGGGTCTGAGAGGCACTTGCAGGGAAGGATTGTCCTGGCTGGGTCCCATCTTTCTCCCTCTTACAAATACTGGAGTACTTATTCAAGCTGTTTCTGAAGTAGTCGTCTGCACATAAGGTTACACAGCCCCTCTCAAAAAGACAAAGCAGTAATGATATTAATAATAGTGCTTGGATAGAACTGAGGATTTCCTCCTTCATGTGCACTCAGATCATTTTATCATGTTCTAATCATTAATATATTTTTTAAAAAGAAAAGCTTTGTGGATTTTAAAACATTTCTTACAGATGTGAGAAAAATTGGGACATCCTTAGATTTCTTGCAAAGAACCTTTTTTTTCTGATTCTTAGGGTATGTCTTCACTACCCGTTGGATCGGCGGGCAGTGATCGATCTATCGGGGATCGATTTATCACGTCCACAGTAGACATGATAAATTGATCCCCAAGTGTGCTCCTCATCGACTCAGGAACTCCACCTCTGCAAGAGGCAGAAGTGGAGTCGAGGGGGGAGCGGCAGCGGTCGACTTGCTGCCGTGTGGATGCCAGGTAAGTCACCCTAAGATATGTCGACTTCAGCTATGCTATTTGCATAGCTGAAGTTGCATATCTTAGGTAGACCCTTGCCCCCGCCTCTACCCCAGTGTAGCCCAGGCCTTAGTCTATAGAAGGAATCAACCTAGGTGAAGAAGGTAAAAGCTTAACCAAGATCATACACTGCTACACAGTGACTGAGACTCGGCATCTAAAAACCAGGAAGTTCTTTCACAGCTTTTGGGGGTTGGAATTGGAATCAGGATGTTTGTGGAAGAGGATCCCACTCTGAGGGAAAGATTTGTACTATGCCCCAGGCTAGTAAAATAATGTTTAAAATCAGATATTGATATTAAACATTATTTATCATATCAGATATTGATGTGTTAGGCTACCAAAAGTACTTGCATTCCAACTGCTCAAGTATTCAGATATTCCAAATATACCCCTCTTCTTTTGTTGTATTAATGGCACAGTTTTTCTCGATGCTGGTTGTGTGAATTTCTTTGCAGTTTTACTGTCTCTATTGTTTAAAGTTAGCAAAACAGAAAGCATTTAATCCTTATTTGGGTTTGAAACAGGTTTAATTACTGTAATCATGGTATCTTTGTTTAACTTGCAACCATTGAGACAACTCTTTTTTTGTAATCAGTTTCCATGCAGGTAAATGTTAGTGAACTGTTGTAATTTGCCATATTGGGTGAATTTTAAGCATTGTTGTAAGAAATGCTCCTCTGAAATTTTCGTTTACTGACTGTGTAATTGGTGGTGAGAAGTAAAAGACAGCTCTGCTTCCAAGATTCATGGTTTAACTCTCAAGTTGACTGAAGCATTGATTTAAATTTGAAGGGTTAGTGAAATCCAGGCTCTAGTGACTGTGATCCACCTTATGTTAAATTCTTCAAAGATAAGGTAAAACGGGTACATAGAGCTTTTGCTTTTTGTTCAGAAATTATATATCTTAGCTCCCCATCATATTTGTTCTTCTTTGACTGATAGTCCCTGTGGATGCTCCACTTCAGGTATGTATGCATCTGTGATTGATTGAAAGCAATCTAGATCATGCCACAAACATTGGTGGGGCATTGCCTACAATTTTTAAACCATATGGCTTCACCTATGTTCATGACATCTCATGCAAAAATACATCTCCACTGTTTTCATGGCTATGTGCAGTTTACACCTCAACAAACATTGATTAGTTATGGCAGTCTCGATTCCACAGAGATTTCTGCAATCACTCACTTGGCAGAAGGACTCCCCCCACACACAGTTTGAGTGGGGATGCAGTTTACCTCACCTATTTTGTCAAAAAAGATAGTCTCCTATGAATCACTATGCATTAGATGGGGAACATATTTTAGATTCCACAAAAGAAGACCTTTCATAAATGTATTTTTGATGAAGAAGAAAGCACTGGCCTGTAATTTGTTCTCTGAAGATGTAGATTGCAGAATTTGTAAAATGTTATACCACCTTGCTATAAATTCTTCCCTCAAATGCACATGTCTGACCTTCATTCAGAGATTAAAGGACAAGGAAAACCATTATGATCATCTAGTGTAACAATGACCAGAGAATGTCATCCAGTGATTCTTTCATTCAGCCCAATAACTTGTGGCTGAAGTGAAATATATTCTTTAGAAAGAAATCCATTCTTAATTTAAAGATTGCAAGTGATGGAGAATCCACCACATCCCTTCTGTAAATTGTTCCAATGATTAATTACGCTCCCTGTTAAAAATGGATGTCTTATTTCCAGTTTGAATGTATCTGTCTTTAACTTCCACCCACTATATGCACATATCCTAGGGCAGCATTTGTCTCTGAAGCCAACTATATTTGCAAAGCAAAGATTGTAATTTTTTCCAACCCTTATGTAAAGTTTGCTGGTGAATGATTTAGGGTATAAGGTTAGTCATCCTAGCACCAGTTATAGAATCAAATGAGAATTTCTTATTTCTGGGTCATAAACAGAACACCAAAGAGCAAGTAAACAACAAAGGGTAAAGATGTCATGTTTAATGTAAAAATTCTGATTTTTCCTGATCTGCTAGGTGATTATGTGGCTACAGTAATTTTTATAATGTTTAAATGTAGGCCAGCATCTTCAAACTTGGGTGCCCAGATAAGTAGCCTTATTTTCAAAGGTATTCAGCAACCACAGCTTCCGGTGGTTTCAGTTGAAGCTGTGGGCATCTCAGCACTTATGAAAATAAGACCATTTATTTAGGCATCTGATTCTGAACATGCTGGCCTAAAGTTAACAGCCATCATTAAAAGAATGCTATATTTTTTTTGTAAGTTTTATTTTAAAATATTTGATTACATAAAGATTGCAATCTATACCTTTCGTAGAAAAATAACTATTTAAACCTGTTTTTTCCAAAAAATTACATATCTTATCATTCAGACTAACAATAATACACTAATCTGCTACTTCCTTAGTTGCGAATGGAAATTACCATCAAATTGCAAATCAAATGAAAATTTTAATTCTATGCCAGAATTAGATAGAAATATTAAGGTACCCTTTAAATAAGGTAGTCAGATCTATGACATTCACAACATAATGAAACTTGATCAAGTTCATTAGGACATTATATAATGTATATTTATACTGAAATTGAGGTTCTGTGGATCTCTTATGATCCATGGATTTAATATGACCATCTGTTGGATATAAATGGCACAGGCCAAGGCTGATCTTTTTGTTAATTTTTTTTCAATGGATAATAAAATTACTGTGTTGTTTGTATTATAGCAGGAGCCTAAATGACAACTTCGGTTAAGGTTGCATAAGAGTTTACATTCCAACCTCCTGTTTTCAGTAGCCCATAATTCTGAAAGCTGAAATTATTCAGGCTTGGTTTTTTTTCTGAAAGATGACCTTTTTTAAGCTTGAGAAAAAAATCTGTTTTAGTATGAGAAATGTAACATTGTATATTTTCAAAATTTTGTTTAAAAAATCACTGCCTTTTCGAAAAGAGCAGCACTACACTCAGAAATGCTGAAGGAAGGGTTTTTTTTTTTTTTTTGGTATGGAAATAGTCTGGTCTGCACCTGGTTACTGGTGAGCCGTGCCTCAAGCCTGTCTGCTCTTGTTCTGGACTGGGCTGCAAAGCTTCTGCCTATCACGGTCAGAAGTGTGCCAGCTGCGAGGGGGAAACCTGTGGCAGGACATCCTCCATGACAGGGAGCATTGCCAAAGAGGTGGAGACTCTGGTGGTCCAAACGTGGGTTTACCCCATGCCCGGGACCACAGGGGCTAGAGTGGGCTGCACCGGGAGGGACATAATTTCTTGCGCCGCTTGCAGGGCCTCTGCTGAGGACAGCACCCAGAGCTGACGAGGACGTGTGCCACTATTCAGGGTAGCCGGTGGGGAATGGCGCTGGGCTATGCTGTTTGATCTGATTTCTATACTTAAATGTGCTCTGACTACTCAGATCACTACATAGCAGCCTGATAATCAAAGCCCCCTAAAACTCCCTTCTTGCAGAATTCTGTGGTATACTGTACCCTTTGTAGTCACTTATTTGTCATCTCAAAAGGAGAATGCAGAATTTATGTCATAGGGTTATCTCTTTAGGCCTACACTATTTCAGGTAAATTCCAGCTTTTAGCATAAATACTCCCTCAGTGCCTTAACTTAATATAATAGGCCCTTAGCTATATATCAAGCTTAATAATCCATCTACTTAGGTCAATCTATTTGCCCCCCATGTGTGTTCCAAACTAATAAGCAATACATATCTGCCATCTTACATGTCATTTTACCTCGAGCAAGCATAAAATCACCCAGGAGACAGAGTCCTAGGTCATACAATCAGGTCGGGGTCAACATTTCCATCATAAAATGTAATTAGCTCCTGCCCATTTGATCACTCTGCTATGCACAGCAAAGCCTGCGGATTTTGGAGATGGCTATTGAATCTTGGCGTGATTGGAGTTTCACTTCAAAAGAGACACTGAAAACTGGATTAAAACGGTTGTTCTGGATCAGGATTGGGCTGTATTGGCAAAGATCTGTGGAGAATTTTACAACCCAGGCCAGGACTGCTTCTGAAGATTCTCAGTCTAAGTCGTTCAGTTGGTGTGGAACAATATCTTTTATCTAATCTAGCTAATCCATCTCTCATATATTTATAGTCAGTCAACACAGTAGCTCCAACTGAAGGTTAAAATGTTGTACCTATTGTCATTGACTGTGTCTTGATTAGCTTTTTAATGCAGTAGTGGGAGCACTAGTACAAACGGGATTCAAGGTGGCTGCTAACATTTTAACTGCCTCGTCACTGCTCAGAAGAGATCTATGTGATGTAGTAGTAAAAACAACAGTAGTGGACACTGAAGGCTTGTTTATGCTAATGCCGAACCTCCAATAACAATAGTAGGATGCTGAAAAAAAAAAACCAAGCTAACTTCCAAACCTTTCCGCAGTTTAACTTATGATAAAATCATGGGACAGTCTCATTGGTACTTCTTGATATTTTGTGTTTGTATGGTCTTCTAGTTGATAAGCATCTTAAATTTTTATTCACTCTTTCCCTTCCCCATCTTCCTTATCCACATCATGCAACCCTTCTCCCCTCCCCCCCAAAAAAGATTGCCTTCAGTTGTCCTTTCTGCAAAGTTAATAAACTGAGAGACAGTTAAAGGACCAGCACTAAATGTCATTTGTGACTTGATAAAATATTCTTGTGTGATTTTTACATTTGAAATCCACTTTATTTCATGGTTTTGCTATCAGAGAAGGAGTGTTATCTTTACTGTAGTGACATCTGATGATATCACAGCTTTAAAGTAGGTCTTTGCCCTGGCATCCGTATACTGAGCAATTGCTGCCACTGACGAAAATATGGCTTTCTGCCAGCAAACAGTGCAGTTTTGGCCATACTCCTTAGATAAATATACATAGTGTATAAAAATAGCTTTTACTTTTAAAACACTGATATGGAAATAATTTTTAAGATGTGTTTGATTATGGTTTTAATGTTTTCAAACAATCTGTCATCCCTTTATTAATGCAGTTTACCACCTCCGTAAATAGACTGTCACATTTTGACTGACCCAAAGGGGAGACACACGCCATCATGATAGCTGTTTACTATCGTCCTTTGGGGGGGGAGGGGAAGAGGCTGCTGTAGTCTTATATACCAGAGCCTGATTCTGTTGTTTTTATTCACGACAATTAGCAAAAGTTGTTTTGTGTGCTGTACTTTGAGTGAAGCCTCTTGAATGGTCATGTGGTTGAACCTCTCACACAAAATAATAATACCTGTCTTTTATATAGCACTTTTTATCAAGAATCGGAGGGGTAGCCGTGTTAGTCTGGAATTGCAGAAGTAACAAAGGGTCCTGTGACACCTTAAAGACTAACTAAAGTATTAGAGCATAAGCTTTCGTGGGCTAATACCCACTTC
>ML677507.1:6061049-6072076 GCA_007922305.1 Dermatemys mawii
TAACTAAAGTATTAGAGCATAAGCTTTCGTGGGCTAATACCCACTTCGTCGGATGCACCCAGCTCACTGTTTTCCAAATCTCCCACAACTCATGCTTGTAGCCACCTCCCTGTGTTCCATCCCCAAATCTCCCCCACTCACGCTCATAACCCTGCTCCCTGTCCCGAAATCTCCACCCACTCACCCCTGTAACTCAGCTCCCTGTACCCCTTCCCTAAATCTCACCCCACTCACCTCCCATAACCCTGTTCTCCATCTCCAAATGTCCCCCCACTCATCCTTGTAAGGCAGTGCCCTGTCCCCAAATCTCCCTCCCCACCCTGCTCCCTGTTCCCCAAATCTCCTCCCACCCTCCCAGCTTCAGTATCCTCCCACCCCTAAGCTGCCCCTCCCTGTCCCCCCATCTCCTCTCTCCATCTCCTTTCAGCCTGACCAGACTGTCCTCCCCACTACCCCTTGCCCGAGCCCAGTGCTCTCCACAGGGGATACCAGTAGTGGGGCATGGCGGGCAGGGGGCAGCACATTCAGCCCAGGCAGCTGCAGCCAGCCAGAGAGCCATGGAATGGCACTCGCCTCTGGCTGCTCGCAGGGCAGCGGCACCCACCCGAGGGTGGGGAGGCTTCTCTGCTGCCTGGCTGAGCCGCTGCCAAGCCCCGGCTTCCAGTCACTGTTGCTGTGGCTTGAATGAATGAAGCTGGGGCGGTGCTTTGCAGGAGCTCTCTGCAGGGGCAGCCAAGAGCAGTAAGCCAGGCTCTCCACCGCCCTCCCGCCTGCCTTTGCGGGAGTCTTACCATTCCTGGCCACCACTGCAGAGGGCTCCTGTGAACCGCCGCCCCAGCTTGTTCATTGAGGTTTAGCAGGAGCAAGTGGAAGCCGGGGATTGGCAGCGGCCCAGCCAGGAAGCAGGGAAGCCTCTGCTTCTGGCCCCTCCCTCCCAGAAACTGATATGGTGGTGGGGGTTGGGGTGGGGGGGACCAGAGAGCTTGGTGGGCCGCAGGGAAGGGCTTCGCGGGCCGCATGGAGCTGCATGTTTTGAGACCCCTGTTTTAAGACATAGCACTCTACTGCTAATCAGTTCAAACCATGATTAATGCACAATACATCTGGGCTTCTTGTGCTGCACTGAGTTCCTGTTTGTGATTGGGTGCAATTCAAGATTTCTAAAAAATGATAGAATCCTACATACTCCTACATACACGGGAGACCATATTTCTCCCTATGCTCCATTTAAGCAGTTGGGATTAGTTTCAGTATATGACGATAGCACCTCATATCTGAATGTTGGGTACTAGAGGCAAAGGGGATTATTGAAAAAGGGGATTATTGGCACTGGATCTCACTTTCTCTCCACGAGACTTTTTGGGGCTAAGTGTAAACCTCCATCTTTTTTCCCAAGTTACTTGCCTTATAGTAAGTTGGCCTTCATAGAAGTATCTTTAAGACTGGGTAGAGGATTGTCTTTCATTCCTATAATTTTTTTTTTATTGTATATATGCCCTCAGAGACTTTTGCATTAGTTTTGTCTTTATGTATAATTAATGATGCATAGGCATGCATTTTTTGTATTTTTCCTATCAGTCTGTCTCAAGATACATTTACTATAAGTAAGAGTAAACAATGGATGTCAGCTACCCAGTATTACCTAAGAGAAACACACAAACCCCAAATTACTTCTCAAAATCAACTCAGAAAATGCCTTTATAAACAGGGTTTGCAGTGTGATCTGATGATTAATATGACATAAGTAGCTTCTGTGCCAGGAGAGTGATGTCTAGGGTTGAAGGCCCAGGGCCGGGAATAGCTCTGTCCACATCTCCAAGACACACAAATCTGGGAACTGTAAGCTTAAGAGCCTCTGCTGATATCAGCTGCTGATAAAATGAACAAGGAACCAAGACATAGGAATTATGGATTTAAAATATCACTGTGAATTTCACCTAGAAAGAAAGGGAAATTGATGTAATCTCTGATACTAGTAGCATCATTATATAAGTAGGTAGTCATGTTCTCCACTAACTCAAGTTCCAAGTGGTGTTTGAGGGTCATGCCTACTAGAGAACACTGCAGAAGTCTAATCTGGAGGTGATAAAGTGATAGATAACTGTGTCAAGGTATGTTAGATAGAAATAGTCTCTGTCATCTAGCCAAGCCTGGTTTGGGAAAGAAATACCTCTTATATTCTATTACTGCTGCTATCTGAACATCCAAAAGAAACGAGCAATCCAGCAGCATTCTCTGCAAATGTCAGTAACAGAAAGTGGGCAGTTCTCCTTAACTGAAAGGGCAGAGATTGCCTTCACTATTTCCTCTGGTTATTTCTCGACCCAGCCAATCTGTTTCATTCAGTTTGTGCTGATATGTGATTGCGTCATCCCTTTACTCTCATTTGTTCTGCCCTTGTATAACTGACAAGATTACAGCTCTGTTGGAGTTGAGGAATTGTGGAAATGCCTGTCCTTTCTGGCTCCCAAATGCAGGATTCAAGAAAGACAGGATAGTGTGGTACATATGCAGGATGATTCTTTGTGACTCTGTGATCATAGTTGTTCCTCTCTGACCAACACCTGGGATTATGAGACTATTGAAGACTTCATTTTGGACGGGTAATGAGTTTGAGGTTTGAGATTTTTTTATGTCAGAAATAGACATTTTTTTTATTTTATATTTATTTTTTTATGCTATTTTCTGTTATATCAGGTGTTATTACTTTGAACCTGTCAGTGCCCTTTAAAAAATACTGGATATGGATTGATATTGTACAATTCTATTAATGTTTTTCATAAGTGTGCCATATATCTTGTCTCACTGGTATGAAAACATAAATGCCTGCATTATATTATTCGCTTACCCTCAAATTAACTCTGCTTTGCGTTTATGGTTTCGTTCATATGAAAATCTCAAAGTGTTTTTTAGTATCATTGAACTGAGACTTGCAACATCTCTCTGAGTAAGCATTATATTCATGTAACATATGGGTAAACTGAGTAACAGAAGGATAATTATGTTCCCCGAGACCACAGATAGACTTAGTAATGGAGCCAGTAACTAATTCAAGCATCCTGAATTCCAGCGCTGTCCCATGGTCTAACCAATCAACAACTCTTGTTGGACATTAGCTCAAAATGCAGTAAAAACAATTAATGAATCTATATTATCAAATTATCTAATAATGACCTTAGAACATTTAGTTGGGATTGGTCACAACTACCTCCTTAATTCAGGGTTTGATACTTGGTGTATGTTGGGCCAACAGCTTGGCAAAAATGTAAACCATTTTGGAATCCAAATAGAAAATGAGAGACTAGCATTTTGGACTTGGCAAAATCTTGTTTTTATGATTGCTAAGCAAAATAAATGTTTTGCAGCTCTGAATTATTTCCAACACCTTTAGTCTAATAATTTCAAATTCAAAATTTTTGACCCTTTCAGCTTCTTATCATGAATCATTCCCAATCTGCAGGTGCCAGTACAAGGTTAACAAGGATTTTATTTTTCTCTAAAGTTGTATTTGTATATGTATGTCAAGGAAGTAGAATCATTACCAAGGGGATGAACAAATAATGACTTAATAATCAAAAATCTAATTGAGAAAGAAGCATTAATGATTTATAGGAGATGATTTATCATAAAACTAATTTTGTTAGAGTTCCAGCTGAAATGAAGGCAGCTGTTTCTGTAATGTCCCACAGGGTTGGGAATGTATAACTGGAGTCATATTTGACATCTCAATTCTGATAATTTTTTTGTGGGTAGTGACAGTATAGCTACTATTTGATATAAACTATGGTTTGGAAGGGAAGGTGGCAGCTGAATTTTCTGCATATTTTGAAAGAAGGATTGAGACAGGTTTAAAGAAAAAAATAAATAAATAACTAGTTATGTGTTCCAAAAATTTTCTTTTCCTTTAATATGTTGAAATTGTGGTATCACTTAAAAGTAGGACTTTATCAACACTAATCCTCACAATATTGCCATACGTTAGGTAAATATCATAATCATCATTTTTAAGACAGCGAAACTGAGACAAAGAAAAGGTAGAAGAAAAGAATCTCGTGACTAAAGTTCAAAGGTTAGGTCTCAGAGGATCTGAATTCTTTTTCTAGTCCTGATGCAAGTTTATTACAATTCGTTGGAAAAGTCGCTCTGTCTCTGTGCCTCACTTTTCTTGTCTGAAAAATGGGGCTAATGCTTACCTACTCCAAAGGAGTGTCATGAGGCTTCATTGATGAAAGTTTCTAAAGCACTCTGAGATCTTTAGGAAGGAATAAAGTGCAAGATGATGAAATATATAGTCATTTATTTCTTGACTTGCCTACAATCAAACAGTGAGTTAGTGACAGAATTTAGATTTAATTGCAGACGTTCCTGTTTTGTCACCTGTCAACTCACTAAACCATGCTTACTCTCAAAGACCTTAAATACACTTCAATTTTCACACTGATGCACTCCACCACTACTACAACCTTGCTGGTGTTTTAACCACTATATTGTCTAATTTGCATCTAATCTTGCATTGCAGTCACAGATGGAGTTACATCAATAGTATTGCAATCGTGTGAAATTTCAAGAAAATGCTGGGGTAAACATGGTCCAAATGTGCTAGGGACATAATTCACTGGAATTATTTGCATGTCAGGAGATGGGATGATTTAGTCGGGGGTGGTCCTGCTTTGAGCAGGGTGTTGGACTAGATGACCTCCTGAGGTCTCTTCCAACCCTGATATTCTATGATTCTATGTGAAGGTTCCATGGTGTGGTTAAAAAAAGGAGGTGGGGGGAAAACGAATTAAGGAAGTTAAGCAGTTCTGCTAGAATATAAAATCTGTATCTGCTAGTCTCAGTTAAATTCTCAAGGAGACAGACTGAAATCGAATACCCAGTTTATCAGGTAATTGGGTGGTTATTTTCTTTTGACTCCATATACTCTCTTTAAAAAGAAGGAATGCTTACACTATGATCTTTGAATGACCTGTGGTAGCCTGCTGGAGTTTCAGCACTTTTTGTCATTCTCGTTAAAATATGTGCTATTGTCATCTTTTGAAATGGAGACCAAGCAGCAAGGAATTTCAAAACATATTTCTGAGATACTTAAAAAAAAAAAAAAAAGTATCCACACATGCATTTGTTTAAATT
The DNA here is from genome assembly GCA_007922305.1 of Dermatemys mawii. Lineage (NCBI taxonomy): Eukaryota > Metazoa > Chordata > Testudines > Dermatemydidae > Dermatemys > Dermatemys mawii. Next base: position 6,066,183 of record ML677507.1, read on the forward strand.
TTTCTACATTATTAATGACCCTTTTATTTCTCTGAAAGTTATTTTCAAGATGTTGGTAGAGGGATTTTTTTGTTTCCTAATTTCCCTTAAATCTTGGGACATTCACTTTAGTTAGAGAATTGTAAACAAAAATTGATTTAAGGGGGTGTTCAAAGAGCAAGTCATAGCCCACAGAGTTATACTGAGAAGCCTGTTGCCTAAATTTTGAATTTCCTTCCCAGCATGCAATGCACCATTTTGTGCTGAAGTGACAAAGAGTCCTGTGGCACCTTAAAGACTAACTGAAATTTTTTCAGAGCATGAGCTTTCGTGGGCTAATACCCACTTCGTTGGACGCATGCAGCGGAAGTATCCAGGGGCAGGTATAAATAGGTAGGCAAGAACCAGGTGGGAGATAACAAGGTTAGTCCAATCAGGCTGAACCAGCTTGTTATCTCTAATCAGGGAGGGTGAGGTGTTCCTCTAGCAGCTGAACTGGAGGTGTGAACAGCGAGAGAAGAGAAGCTGCTTTTGTAGTTAGCTAGCCATTCAAAATCTCCCACAACAATCCCTCACTTCTGCAATTCCAGACTAACACGGCTACCCCTCTGATTTTGTGCTGAGTGACCTGAATCAAGATGGAACATTGAACACTGACATTTTGGCTTCATGGGACACATCTTTATTTCAGATGAAGATGGCTGCTGTTGGCATGATCCTCAGACTCATTGCAGATGTGATTCTTGTTGAACTAGATACGTACTACTCTTTGCTTCCCTGCCTGTATACATATCTTGGTTTTGATAATGAAACCAGTTTAATGAAACTGGCTTCTTCCTATTTTTGTTGCTAACAAACACTAATTTTATTATAGAGTGTTAGTTGCTGTCTGTTTTGAAATGTTAGAAAACTGAGTGTCGTACACTTAAGGACATTGAAGTAAGCCGCATTGCCTTCCATTATGGTCTTCTGTTCAGCAAAGAATCTGACCCCACGGGGGAAAAAAACATCTAGAATGGCTTAATGGTTGCTACTGTAGAATGTTCTATATACTTTTACTACTTTTTAATTTTTTTGCTTTTAGAACCATTATAGTCAGCTCTCTTCTAATAAGAAAATCTTCTAGTGGTTTTTAATGTATGTATTCCCCATGGTTATCCAAGGAATGTGTCCTACCAAAATTATCTGTATTAGAGATTTTAATTTTTTTTCTCGCATTTTTCTCTAGAGAAAAGAGTCTTGTCTGCAGACTTACTAGGTAATTTTAGTAAAATAAAGCTTTGGTAACAAATAGCTTGCCATTTAAGAACACTAAAACTGCTCAGCTTCTGTCTGGAGTGATGGCAGAAGTCTCATGATAATGAGAAGATGCACAGCTAGTTTTATTTGGGATAATGAGGTGGGGTCTATTTTATGGGTATCTATAGAATAGTCTGTGAAGTCAGTAAGAGCTATCTGTTCAAAACTTGCCTGAGATGGCTTTATGTACTGAAGCCAGAAGTAAAACTGATAATAGCTAGACTGATGAATGTATCTTCGCTCACTTTGATAGCAGAACCTGTGATAATGGCATCTTGTTTCAAAAGTATGTGTTCTTTCAAGAGCTCAGTTGTATGTAAGGAAGAAAAAAAAGCCACCATTGCTAACAGTGGTTCAGTTTTACCAAAGTTAGCAATGTTAGGTGCACTAATGTAGACTCATATGTAGCGTGCTGATGCTCACACAATTTTCAGTTAGTAAGCCTTCAAGTCAACTTATGTTCATCCATCTAGCTCAGCAATGGGCAACCTGTGGCCCACGGGCCTCATGCGACCCGTCAGGGTAAACTGCTGGCGGGCCACCAGACAGTTTATTTACATTTGCATGACTGGCAATACTTTTGCAAGGTAGCTGACAACCACTGAGGTTGAAGAAAAATTTGCATGTTTTATTTTTATATTCTCATAAATAGAACAATCATTGCTATTTTGATGATTTTCTTTTCTGCTCCTGGTTGCCAGTGGGGAGACAAGGTGTGTGAGGTAATGTATCTTTCATTGGGCCAACTTCTGTTGGTGAGAGAGAGATGCATTCAAGCTTATACAGAGCTCTTCTTCCAGTCATTGTCTCTCTTGTCTTCCTACCATGTCTCTCTAATATCTTGGGAACAATAGCATTATAACAAGTGCCAGTGAATGCACCTAAATCTAGAGGATTTTTTCCTCACTATTAGAGTCCCTACATTATTCTGTAGCGGAGAAGAGACTGTCAGTCTTTTCAGTGCCAGCACTACAGGCTGTTACATTCTGCTGCTAAGTATTTGTGTTACATATTTACAGACCCCTACACCCAATAAATAAACAAATAACAAAATGAGTTTACATAAACACCTTCTATGCTACAAAGACCATGGTCTTTGAATGGTCCATAAATATGAATGGTTTCCAGTAAATTCCTGATTCTTGCTTTATGTGACTTAGTTTATCTGAAGTATATCCTTCCTGCCTGTTGATGACTTTCTTGCTGAACTTTATACTGCATTCCCTGGTGATTTTCCAATTTAAAAGTAGAAAGGGGCCATAATCACTTCATTGCTGTGGTTTGTGTTATTAAAATTTTCTCTCAAAGCGCTGAGCAAAGAGAATTTGAACTGACATCAGTGGCTTTCCTCAGACAGAGAGATCAAACAAATAGAATCAATCCCAACATTAGAAAGATTCACAAGAGTTCTAGTGTTCTACTGCAATTCATTATTAGAGAGTCCCCCCTCCCTTTATTTTACCTTGGGTGGCAATATCATCACCATTTTTATTAATGTTCCATTAGGTGTTTTTGTGTCTTTGATTTCATTTTCCAAGTTACCTGAGGCGAAAAGATTGCAGTGCTTCTTGGTGACAGAAACTATTGGGAAACAAGCCAGTGTTACGTCTATTTTAAGAATCTCAGAGTATGATGAGTGAAGCTTTAGAAATAAGAAATATTGAATGGTAGAAAGGGAAGTCTTGTTGTGGTGTTTAAAATAAGGGAGGGCAAGGTGAATTAGATGTTCCCAAGCATAATACCTACAGTGTGTACATAGAGAATAAAAAAGATACAAATTATGGTTGTATAGTTATAATTATATATAATCCCATCAGGAGGACATCTGATCTTGTAAAGCATGGGATCAAAACTAGTATGGTTTGTGTAATCTCAAGAACCCCAAGATAGTACCATCACTAAAATATGAATCAAAACAACAGCAAAATCTTTTGCATTCCATTAGACTTGGAAAGCAAGCTCTCAAAAGTGTCAGGATATTCCAAAAGTTAAGGTTGAAATCTTCAATTTTATCTCTACTTTCCCATGCATATAAAAAGTATCTGTTTATGCCAATATACATATTTTAATACATAATACAGTCTGGCTTACAGAACCTTACATACAATACTCATGCTATGTGCTGCTGCTTCGCAAAGTTATGATGACCAGCAAAAGCACTGGAACTAGCTGTGTGCAGACTCAAGAAGAAGGATGCTATTTGTTTGCAAAGTTTTCTTTGCAGCCCTAAGGATCAGAAACGTCATGATTATCTGGATTTTAATGAAAGCTTAAAAGCTGCAGAAACGCATAATGGATATTGGTCTCTTCACTCACAAGGTGTAGGAAAGCAAAGGGCTCTTTTAAACCTTATCCATGATCACAGGAAGATTATTCTCAGGGAGAATCATAGAGATTTTATTTCAGCTGCCAGTAAATAGTTAAAAATTACCAGTTTTCATTCATAAGCTCAGTTTTATTTTAAATTATGGACAGTCAGCTTTAACCTTAAGGCTTCTGTTGTATTTTATTTTGTGCATGTACAGGGGTTGGAAAACAGTGGTGTACCATTTAAAGTTGCATATTTTTTTCTAGGCTAGAACCTTTCAACTTCATTTTAACTTAGATTTATTTTGCAAACATAAGTTTATCTACTGCATTACACAGCACATCCAATCTGGATGGTCTGAAAAAGAGCTTTATGTAAGTTCGGAAGCTTGTCTCCCTCACCAACAGAAGTTGGTCCATTAAAATATATTAGCTCACCTACCTTGTCTGTCTAATATCCTGGGATCAATAAGGCTGCAACAACACTCCATATAAATTTATTTGAAAGAGAAGAAGTTAACTTATTGATATAGTACTGATGCTATCCTATGGGTATTGTTTGGAATGGTGAGAAAACTTGTACTCTTCTTACGCAATGGTACAGATATAATTCTGTTTACAAAAACAAATATGTATTTTATCACTTTCAGATCCTCCCCCACTGAAATGTCTCCTTAATAATTTCACAATCTTTTATTTTTTTGTAGTGTCCTTATACATAGTCTTGGAAGAAATAAGGGTGATGTTAAATCTGCTTAGAAAATTTAAAATTGGGAGAGAAGTTTGCACAAATTCTTCACCATTACCAAATTTACTTAAAAATAAACATATTTACGTTCCCCTGCACTGTCCATTTTCCTAAAGAATTTGTTTAACCTATAAAATTAAAGACATTGCAGTTTGAATTATAGACTTAATAAAGATATATTTACAGGTTAGCACTTTGAATATGCAAGGATTTTAATTAGTTTTGTGTTTCACAACTTTAAATTAGATATTCCAGTTAAATATTATTGAGACAGATTTTAGAATAGTATTCATAATTCAGATTAATTTAGACTTTCCACCATTTTTTACTGAATTAGCTTATATTGAGAAGGCTATTCTACTAGAACAGTTCAGTACTGTTCATTTTTCCAGGATAGAGGTGGGCATAAAAGAATAAGAAAGTTTAGCAAAGTAATTTTAAAGGCACTCGTTCAGTTTTAAATCTAATCAGTTATTTCTAAAAAACGAGTTAAGGTAAGTTACTTACTACATGTGGCCCAAATCCCAGTGGTTATTTTTGTTGTTTTACAGTCATACTCACCTATTTTTAGAAATGTTTTTCTCTTCCCTACTGCTGTGTGAAACACCTTACACAAACAAAAGGAAACACTAAGGCCCCATCCTGACAGAGGATTCAAACAGATGGACTCCTGCTTCCCAGCTGAAATGGTCAGTCTACCTTCAGGACTTATTGATTGCAGTTGGTTGCCTATTGTTAGTACCTCAGGCACATACAGTGGACATTAGTAGGAGGCTGAATACAGGCATTGTAGATTGGAGATGCATATTTCATGACAGAAAGGTTTCTAGTGAATGATCCCTGCACGATATTATTGTGATGACTTAGGCCCTGTTCCTGCAAACACCGAAGCATGTGAGTATCTTCATGCGTGGGAGTATTCCCATTGAAGTCCAGGGACTCTATTCACACTCATAAGTTTATTCTTACACATGCTTAACTTTTTACACAATTGGGGCCTTACCAAGGTTTGTGCGCTTTATGCTGCACACCAGTTTGACAGCCAGATATTCCTTAGTTCTGATTCTGGCTCTGCCACCCACTCCTTTTGAGCAAGTCACTGAATTCCTTTATATCTGTCTCTCAAAGGCCCTGATCCTGTGGATATTTATGCATATGCCTAACTGAGTAGTCACGTTACTTGAAATTACACATGGTAGTAAAGTTAAGCACAGGACTGGGGCTTGATATGGAAATAATGATACTTACACATTTCACCAACGTGTAGTGAAGATTAATGTCTGTGTGGCATTTTGAGGATATAAAGTGTTTTGTATGCATTATTATGATTTCAGTATGAAGTCCTATTTTTGAGAGAAGTCAAGAGGTTTAGAAAGATCAGATTTTTCTCCAGTCTTGTTCAACGTTGCATGCAACATTTGGGAGAACTGGTAAGGCATTAAGAATCAGAGGGGTAGCCGTGTTAGTCTGGAATTGCAGAAGTGACAGAGAGTCCTGTGGCACCTTAAAGACTAACTAAAGTATTAGAGCATAAGCTTTCGTGGGCTAATACCCACTTCGT
>ML677507.1:6072476-6310794 GCA_007922305.1 Dermatemys mawii
TGCATCCGACGAAGTGGGTATTAGCCCACGAAAGCTTATGCTCTAATACTTTAGTTAGTCTTTAAGGTGCCACAGGACTCTTTGTCACTTCTGGTAAGGCATTGTGGACTCAAACGCCAACAGTATGCCGATGACACACAGCTCTGTGTATCTTTCACAATGTATGACAACAGCATTCTGATTAAACTAGTCCACTGTTTAGATGAGATATTCTCATGAATGAAGAACATCTGGATGAAATTGAACCCAAGCAAATTGTAGGTTTGCTGGTGGGCAAGGAAAGTGCTTTGAAGAGTGCAGTCTCATTTGGATGAAATTGTACAACTACAGCTGCTCAGTTCAATCTGCAATTTATGAATGTTCCTGAATTCCCTACTGACTTAGCACTAAGCTCTAATATAGCAGCATCTCCAAGTAACTCATTCTATCAGCTCTGGCTGGCCAAGAGATTGCATCCTATCCTAGCAGGTGATGATCTGTCCTCAGTTATACACACTTACAGCTGCACTACAACAATGCTATCTGAATATGAAGTCATCAGCCCTTGGGAAATTCCAGCTATCACAGAATGGCAGTCTCTCTCTTCAGCTACCACAAGAACATCAGATCTGTCTTTTGTTTTCTGCCCTGGTTTACAATGCAATACCAAGTCAAGTTAAAAGTCTCTGTCCTAAGCTTCAACGTTCTTAATAGTTTGGGCTTAGAATGCCTAAAAGATTTCCTGAAGCTGTGGGAACAATGGATCCACTGCAAGGATAAAGCTCACTTATACAGGACACAGAACTTCTCTGCGACTTGTCCTAGGATTGGAACAAACTCCCAAGGAATTCAGAGCCATTAGAAAATGTACTATTTCTTATTCCAAGTACAGGTTCACTTCTATGTTCTTGCTTTTGCTGATATAATCATATAGCACAGTGTACATATATGTTCACATAAAATATTTGACTGAGAAGATGGAGTTAAGGTTAAAATTATGTATCAGTAATTTAAGGGTGACACAGTTTGCAAAGATGTTGTAATTATCCCAGAATCAAGCATTACAAATCCAGGAAATTGAGAGTTAAGGTAATACTTAGAATAAATCCACATATATTAAGAAAAGAGACCTAGTTAAGGCACCCAAACAACAGTAATTCTGCCCTGTAGTGATGTAATTCCATACCCATACCACTAGGATTGTGGTACTTTGGTGTTTCTGGTCCCAGGCTGTATTAAATTTCTAAAGACACTTATTTTTTTCATACTTTATCCCTTTGTGTCATCACTACAATCCAGATTAAGGTTGTTCTTCCCTATGATACCTTCGGTAAATGAACACCTTTCCCCTTTTGGTTTCTTGAGAAGGCTCTTAGGCAAGATCACTGTTCCCCAAAGTCCTGTGTTGTCTTTGGAGCGGATGGTGGTAAGTGTTTGTTAAAATTAATTCATCCATCTTTTGTGAAGCATCTTGCCCACAGTCACTCAAAAATCATTAGCAGAGCAACAGAATATTGTCTTCTACCTCCCAGTTCTATGCTTTAACTACAAGTCTATCCTTCCTCCCATTTTACTGGAGAAAATGCTCTATGATGCTGGTAGTTTCCACAGGAAAATTGATCTATATGACCTCACCATCATTTTCCCTAACTCAGATTATGTTAATTTTTGACAGAGCATTGTCTTTTACTGCTAGCCTGAGTGATGAGTGGAGGAGCACATAGCTTGAATGAGCAGTGGGGAGCTCTCTAACACCACATTCTACAGGCCATTACCCTCTGATACCACTGAGGATTACCAAAAGAAACTGTACCATCTGCTCAAGAAACTCCCTGAAAAAGCACAGGAACAAATCTTCATAGACACACCCCTAGAATCCCGAGTAGGGGTATTCTGTTTGCTCCCAAGATCCATCAACCTGGAAATACTAGATGCCCCATCATCTCAGGCATTGGCACCCTATGAGCGGGATTGTCTGGTTATGTAGACTTTCTCCCCAGGCCTTACGCTATCAGCACTCCCAGCTGTCTTCGAGACACCAGTGACTTCTGAGGAAACTACAATCCATTGGTGATATTCCAGAAAAAACCATCCTGGCCAATATGGATGGAGAAGGCCTCTAAACCGATATTCCACAGAAAGATGGACTACAAGCCATCAGAACAATATCCCTGATAATATCACGGCAAACTTTGAGGCTGAACTTTATGATTTTGTCCTCATCCACAACTGTTTCACATTAGTTAGGTGTAGTCATTTTTGATTTTTTATAACTTATACCAATATGAGGCTGCAAGAATTGGATTTTGTCTGGATTAAATGCAAAACAAATGCTACCATGCAAATTACAGCTTTAAAAAGTTTAAAGCTAAAGGAAATAGTTAAGATTACAGAAAAATGCATTGCTGATAAACACTCAAAATGAACTAAATTTGTAGACAAGATATGCCACCAATAATGAACAGAAAGTATCCAGACAATGTTAATTTCAGCACATCGGGACATAGTTGGCAGAAAGCTTGCAGTGGAGACGTTTCAAATCACGTATCTTGTCTACATTTTGCCTACCAATGAAAAAGAAACTAGATTTACAAATAGATTTACAGCAGAATGTATTTTACTGTTGATATTGCACAGGCAGGTCACTTTTTTTAGTGCTGTAAGGGCACGTTTATTTTTTCCCTTCTTTGTTTTTAAAGATTTTCATTTTTAAGCATGTTTTAATAAAATAGCTAGTGAAAAATAAAAACAAAGAACAAAAATGTACATGGACCATAGGTCAGGTTTTAGACAAGGTTTCAGAGGGTAATGTTAGCTAATTCTGATCATTTATATTGAGCTGCTGAAACTCATTTTTTATTCAAAATGTGTATCTTGTTAGTGTGTATAAAGTTATGAGATTTTGCTATATGGTTGGTATACTTCAGAATAAGAAAGGTAATGATGAATATTAAGCTTATAGAATGCTACTGTGAGGTAGTGTCACATTTAGGTTGCTAATTACAATACATTCATCGAAAAAAGTTTAAACTTCACCAGAATGTGTAGGCTTTTACCAGTGTTGTAACAATTGTGTGTTTAAAATCAGCTACATTGAGACTGCTAATCCCCTTTCATGCATGACCTAATACAAATTAGAATCTAGTCTTTCAGAAGTAAAAGATTGTATCAATTTATTATGACAATTTCCTAGAAGATACTTTTTATCACTATAGATAACTGTTTTTTCCAGTGATGTACTGGAGTTATTTAGGCTCTTATTTGTTAACTCTGAATTCCTCTCTCACCCTTCACAAGAAGTAGAACAAGCAAGCCCAAGCTAGATGGGTAGGGATTTCTGCCTTCCTTCAGTAAGCTTTATCCCCAAATTCAAAGTTAGCTGGATGTTCTCCATGTTTTTCCCCAGCCCAATCACTTAGCAGACACATTAAATTGTTATAAAATCACTTTGTGTCAGTTGTTTATTCACTGGAACTAATTTCCATAGCACAGGGATAAGTACTGAAGTATCCAAAGCTTTTGGATATGGATAAGATTTTTTACAGTTTTATATTGACCATACATTTTAAACAGATGGAATATGGTCAAATTTCATTGAGCTTGCTTCCTTCTATCACAAAATATATAATGTAAAATTTGGTCATTAATCAGCAAATCTTTTAAATAAACTCCACATGAGATATGCAATCAATATCTTTCATCTTACTGAAGAAATACTGACATGGCTTGAATTTTAAAGTTCTGAATCCTTTGGACTAAAGTTTTGCTAATATAGGGAAGAGGAGTTGCCTTCCTAAACGCTGGAATTGGGTACGTGTGTGTATATATCCAGTAAAAGTCATGTTGATACGGGCTTGTATTCTGTTTGTGACAAACTCTGTGAATAGCTCCTTGTGCGTTCTTTTCCAACTAAGAGAGAGCCTATTAAATAGTACCTTTGAATTGGGACTATTGCCACTAGGGATTATGTGAACATTTATCATATGTGCTATTTTTCAAAGTGATGGCAATGTGGATTCTAATATACTGAGAGTTAAAAAAGCAATTGGAATGAATGCGCCATCATATGATCACAATCTGGAAAATTTCTATTCTGGTATTTGTTTGGATCAAGTCTTTCTTGTTGGATGACAGATGTATCTTGAGTTTTATCGTCATTGTTGTCATAAAAGATCAACATGTAGATTTTTGAGTTTGGGCTAGTACAATTTCATAACAATTTTGCAAGGCTGCTATAGTGTACTTTATGTGAACATCCATGCTTACCACATACTTGATATCAACTGTAATTGTATGTACAAGCATATATATTTACCAAGCTATATGCACTCTTGCTGGGAAGTGAATTTAATTAGATGTTTTAATTTTAAATTTGAGACTATAAAGGCTTGCCTAGCCTATTAAAGACAGAAGCTTACAAGTTTGCTAATGGATTGTGGAAAGCAAATGGCACTTGAATTCATTTCATTTCATTTTGACAACTGTTGTTGATGTGAAGTGTAATTAAAACAACCTGTCTCTTGTAAGACTGTCAGTTATTTGGTATGCCATTTTCAGCATTTAATTTACAAGGACAAAATAATTGACCTTTGCCTTCTTACAACACTGACTTAGAATTAGTGACTGCAGTTTTATTTTATTTAAACTTCTTTAAAAAAATAGAATTCTGGTTGGTTTCTAGTTGGTAAATAGCCTTATAGAGATTTCTGTTACCATCAGAGCCTAATGATTGCATACAATAGAGTGAAAAATACTGCAAACAATAAGTAAAGACAAATGTAATAGCAAATGAAGCAGAAAATGTACAGTAATTTCAGATCTACTGTGTTCAAGCTTCTAAAGTATGTTGCTAGAATTGTGCTACAGTTGAGCCCAAGATAAGAACTATAAAGTAGCATGATTTTAGTATTATTATTAGAATGTAATTGCTTCATGCAGTAAGATTTGATAACTGCTAAGGTTAAACCACTTGATTAATAGCATCTGCAGGATAAAAGTTTAGGTCCCTTGAATAGTGCCATTGCATAATCATTCATACTGTGTACTCAGTGCGGTATTGTCAAGCCCGTGCCCAAGGCACCATAGAGAGTTACCATTTTTTGTCACTAATGCGGTCAAATTCTTGTTGATTTATTTACTTACTGCTCGTTGGGTGCATTTCCCAACTACTTTTTGGTGGAAAGATGGCATCAAATCTGTAACTGAGGTGTGAAGAAAGGCTGAGTGGAAGGGGTACAGAAGAGTATAAATACCACATCCTGCTGAAGGTAACTTTTTATATATATTTACCTCTGTTTGGAACCATGGCCCACTCTGCTTCTTTTGCTCAGATAATACTGTATTTCTGCCTGCCCCGGCACATAGTATTGTCTTTGGTGTGTTCAGGATGGGATAGGACATGGAGGGATGCAGTGATGGGGGGGTGGAGGGTGGGACGAGGAGGGTGGGACGGGGAGGGTTGTAGTGACAGTGGGGGATGTGGGTGGGTTGAGACAGGCAGTGATGCAGTGATGGAGGGGCGGGGTGGGGGGGTTGGGATGGAGAGGGATGCAGTGGGGTTGGGGGTGTGTGCAGCCCCATACCCAGCACTTGGAGATGGGAATACATACCTCTAACTCCTGGGTGCTGGCGATGGGGTGACAGACTGCGGTTTGCAGCAGGGCACACGCAGCAGCTTGAGCCCAGCCACAGAAGGAGTGCGAGAAGAGGGCCAGGCAGCAGTGGGAGAGGTGTGTGCCATGTGACCCCCTCAACAGCCACTTGCTGTGAGTGCTCATGAGTTTCGCTAGTTCCCTCCCTGCCATGACCCAGCCAATGGGAGCTGTGCCAGGAGGCAGGGCAGCACGTGGATTCCCCTGGCAGCTCCCAAGAGTAGGAGCTGGACATGCCAGCTGCTTCCTGACTTAGGAGCTGCGCAGCATGATGGCTAATGCTGCGTGGAGCCACAAACCGGACAGTCAACAGCAATGCTAACTGGAGCCATTAGGATCCCTTTTCAACCGGGTTTTCTGGTCCAAAATCGGACACTTGGTTACTCTGCTTCTTAGCACAGCTTACTTCCAAGCAGGCTAAGCTGTGCTAGCCAGTGTGTTGGGGGTGGAAGTAGAACCAAACTCTGCAGTCAGTCCCCACCGCACTTCCCTTCCACCTGCACAGGAAAGGAGATAGCCTGCCAGCAGCTGCTCTCTCTACTATTCCCTGTTTCACTGCTCAGTTCCCTGCATAGGTGTGAAATCAGGCTCCTCCTTGAGCCCAAAGTGTTTGTATAATGCCAAGCAAGGGGTGTTTGGGCACTACTGTAACATAAGTAATGGCGGTTATACAGAGTACAATCTGTAATGATCTTGGGGTTCATTAAATAACAAACCAGTGAATGAAAAAGGAATAAAACTTCAATAAAACAAACTGGAGAGCATCTCTGGTGAACTGCTGCACATGCAGTGTTCCCAATACCTGCCTCCAGGGCACATCTCCAGATTCCTATGTTCATCATACTGTCCCTTCTGAGGGAGCATCTCTAAATTATCATCTTCCACACAATCTTTACGCATTGTACTAGTTACACCAGCTAGCTTTCAAAGAAAACCTGGGTGCCCATGAAATCTCTTCGCTGAAGCTACCAGTCTTGAAATCATTATTGCTTGTAGTTTCCATCTCCACAGACACTTGCCTTCAGTGAAAATAAAGCTGAAAAAGTAATTAAAATGCTTACCCTTCAGTTCTCTTAATTAAACAGTAACTGGTGTTCTTAATCAGGGAAAGAGGTGCTGAGATCTCCCCCCGAAGCTTTTCTTACTATAAAAAGATCCTTCTATTTTCATTTCACTTCTCTTTAAAAATGAACCACCTACCTTATTTATTCATCCCCGGCTGAAATTTACTGATCTAGTTTTAAGTCTGAGCTGTTCAAAATTAGCAGCTGTGCTGTGGCAGCCTTAAGGGTACAATATTTTAATTTTGTAAAAGGGAAATCTCAAGGTCCCTACATTCCTTATAGAACTACTCAGCCAGAAAAAGCTCTCATAGTGTCAATACCTCTTATTTTTAATATTTAATTAGTCCATATGTAAAAGCAGATTACTTTTGACAATGGGTACAGTAGATGAAACGTGCTTTCATTTTTTTTCCAGCAAACTAATCTCAGTCAGACATGCAAGTTGAAATAATGCTCTCAGTTTGTGTTATCTTCCTTCACCTTTTAAGTTAGGGATGTACAAGTAAAGTATTATACTAGTGAAGTATCCAGAGAAAGTTAGCAAATGTTGTGTATGTGTTACATATATTTATTATTTGCTGCTTCCCAGTAACTAACCTATTAATTATCCATCACAATTCCAATCTTTGGAGAACTGACTGTTTCAGAGTTCTGGGAATTAGAATATAAGGAGCCTTTCATATTTAGTTTATCCATTCATATCCAGAGTGGCAGTGCCAGAAGCCTGTTATCATTTGATAGTTGTTTGGTGGCCAACCTGAAATTAATTGGTGGTCACAATTCCTGGTCCACAGGAGCACATCTCTCCACAGATGCAATACAACCACGTTCGGTGGTAATTTACGTCTATGTTGTCAGCTTCAACAGATGCAAATGACTGAATGGGCATTGAGAATGAACTAGATTCTCTTACCCTTTACAAAAGAGAGGATGAGGCACAATTCTGGAGTGGTGCATAAGTTTTCACTGCTGCTCTTTGTGCTTTACATGGTCAGTGTATAAACAGAGAGTCAAGCTCTGTTGGTCCGTCATTCTGCCATTCTTCACAAGCATGAAATTCACACAATTTAAAAAAATAAAACTATTCCTTTTGAATATTGGGCATTTAATTTTAACTGCCTTTTTAAAATTGAGGACTGTCAGCATCTAATGTAACATCTACCATCATATGATAGTGTGATGTTTCCTGGTACCAGGGATGAAATCCTGTCCCCACTGAAGTCAATGGGAATTTTGCTATTCACCACAGGAGGGCCAGAATTTCACCCCAGATATCAGAAATTAACAGGCAGCATAGAACTTTTATTTTATGGCAGTAAATGATGTTTCTGAAATTTAGGGAATGGAATATTTGGTAATCTCTGTGCTATATTTGCCATTTTAAATTATTGGTATGTTGGATAACTGAATAGATACACCTAATGTATGAAATATATACTCTTTGTTCTTGTGATGTTTACATTTCTATAAGCTCTCTTGACAGTGCCTTATTTTCCTTTTTAAAAATAACTCTAATGCATGAGAGGGGAAAACAAACAAACAAACATTGTTTTGAAAACTATACTTTCTTTTTAAAGAAAATGCCTTTCATTAATAAAACAAGATTTGGCAGGTGTCACCCATAGAAGCAAACTTTGAGTCTGAGGATTAGAAAGTTTGTGTTTTGCGTTTAAAGGTTTTGAGAGAGTAAATGGTGTTGACACCTAGGTCAAATATATTTTTGTATATTATAAATTGAAATAAATCAAACACCACTTCCTTCAACACCTAGGTTTTCTGAGAGGTCTTCTAGCCAACAGTTGATTCAGCCTTACCCTTGCTCATTTTATGCGATGTGATGAAACTATAGCTGGAGGTGGTTTGACTGATTTACTGTTGGCTGGATTTCAGAAAAGAGAAACAATCTGTTCAGAAAAGAGGCTTTTAGAGATGTCAGTGGACTGGAGAAGGGAGAGATTCATTATTTTTAAAGATCGCACGTTGATGACATGTCCTGTTTCTACTGGATCAAATTGCTTATGAATACATACAGTGTATCAGGAAGAAAAAGAGTGAAATATTTTAACTAGGGTAGTGTCTATGTAAGGCAAGGGGCTAATCGGTATTATTCAGAGGGTCTCAGTGATAGAGAGCACTGTTCAGTTATGTTTGGTATCATTTCCTTACACTTCCTTTCTTTTATTGATTCAGGTACCATAGCCAGTGAAACAAGCAAAGGACTGTTTCCATAAAATAATTGATCAAAACCTCAGCAAACATCCCTAGAATGAAGCATAATTGTTCAAAGACCATTCAATAATAATCTGCATTTTATATTTTGAATGTTTTATTTAGGATTGTTTATGTCTTGTTAGACCTTAAATATTAAAATGAAACAGACTTTCTGTCTGGTGGTATACAAGTATCCTAATAATGCAAATACTTCTAGTTTTGCAATGAATGTCAAAGAAAAAATAACCTGTTTTGCACTTTGAGTCTAAATACAGCTCCAGTAGATCAAGAAGAACTATATGGTGTGGTATGGAATTTTTTGTCAAAGAGAAATGGACCTTGTTATAAAATTTAGTAGTCACTTGCCATCTATATTTATATATAGTTAGTTACTCTTATATATGTACTCCCACTACACTAACTGTGGTTTTATAAATATATAAACAGTGATAATCCAAAAGGAAATAAAGTAGAACAGGCAATCATGATATATAGTTTAGAAAGTAGGAAAAGAGGTAGAATTAAGTTATAAATGCTTAGAAATAAATATACCACTCATTGATAATTTATGCACTGAATTATAGTTAGTAGAGAAGACAATCAGACAAATTGAAATTTTTTGCAGCCAGAAAAATTTAGGCACAAATGCAGATTTGGCAACACTAAAATGTTTTATGAAGTTTCAGAGATTTCTCTGAATTGTTTGTCAAAAGAGAAACAAACAAAATTGTTTCAGTATGTCTAAACCATCAGCTCTGGCCTGAAACTCTATGAAGGAGTGGTAGATACGCTGGAGGATAGGGACAGGATACAGAGGGATCTAGGCAAATTAGAGGATTGGACCAAAAGAAATTTGAGGTTCAACAAGGACAAGTGCAGAGTCCTGCACTTAGGACGTAAGAATCCCATGCACTGCTACAGACTAGGGACCAAATGGCAAGGCAGCAGTTCTGCAGAAAAGGACCTAGGGGTTACAGTGGATGAGAAGCTGGATATGAGTCAACAGTATGCCCTTGTTGCCAAGAAGGCTAACGGCATTTTGGGCTGTATAAGTATGGGCATTGCCAGCAGATTGAGGGATATGATTGTTCCCCTCTATTCAACATTGGTAAGGCCTCATCTGGAATACTGTGTCCAGTTTTGGAGCCCACACTACAAGAAGGATGGGGAAAAATTGGAAAGAGTCCAGAGAAGGGCAACAAAAATGATTAGGGGCCTGGAGCACATGACTTGTGAGGAAAGGCTGAGGGAACTGGGATTGTTTAGTCTACAGAAGAGAAGATTGAGGGGAGATTTGATAGCTGCTTTCAACTACCTGAAAGGGGGTTCCGAAGAGGATGGATCTAGACTATTCTCAGTGGTAGCAAATGACAGAACAAGGAGTAATTGTCTCAAGTTGCAGTGGGGAAGGTTTAGGTTGGCCATTAGGAAAAACTTTTTCACTAGGAGGGTGGTGAAGTATTGGAATGGGTTACCAAGGGAGGTGGTAGAATCTCCTTCCTTAGAGGTTTTAAAGTTCAGGCTTGACAAAGCCCTGGCTGAGATGATTTAGTTGGGGATTGGTCCTGCTTTGAGCAGGGGGTTACACTAGATGACTTCCTGAGGTCCCTTCCAACCCTGATATTCTATGAATCTCCACGTTCTCTTTAATACTGTTCCAAAAATAGAAGCCAATATTGCAACTGCATTTACAGTAATACGTTGTCAGAAATAGCAATAAACTTTATCTGCTGCACTCGAGAAATTGCTTAAGCACTCATAAAATACATTTGTAGGTTCATGATGCCATCCACGGGCAGCTTGAAGGGTTTTGCCGCCCCAAGTGCGGAAGGTCCGCAGTCAGGCTGTCTTCAGCGGCATTCCCGTGGGAAGTCAGTGGCTGCTGCGGATTCGGTGGTAGTTCTGTGGGAGGTCCCCGGGTCCTGCGGCATCAACATTCCCACTGCCAAAATGCCTTCAAATCCGTGGCAGCTGCCAAAATGCTGTCTTCCCCCGCGGCTTGCCGCCCCAGGCATGTGCTTGGCACACTGGTGCCTGGAGCCAGCCCTGATGCCATCTCTTCCCCAGTTTTTTTAGTCTGTTTCAGCGGTGGACAAACTACGGCCTGCAGGCCACATCCGGCCCACGGGAATGTCCTGCCTGGCCCCCTGAGCTCCCGTCCAGGGAGGCTGCCGCCAGCCCTGCACATACCCCCACCTTCGGAGCCTCAGTGCGCTGCGCGGGCAGCATTCTGGGGGGTGGGGCAGCGTGTCTGGCTCCACGTGGCTGCCAGACACACTACTGAGTGGCAAGGTAAGGGGGTCAGAGCCAGGGAGTTGGATAACGGGCGGGAGTCCCTCGGGGCAGTCTGGGAGCAGGCGGTATTGGATGGGGCATGGGAGTCCTCGGGGTCTGTTGGGGGCGGTGGTAGTGGATAGGGGTCTGGGCAGGGGTGTCTGGGGTGGGGGTGGTCAGAGGACAAGACGCAGGGGGATTGGATGGAGGTGGAGTCCCAGGAGGTGGTTGTGGGGTCTCTGGAGGGGGCAGTCAGGGGACAAGGAGCAGGGTTTTTGGATGAGTCAGGGATTCTGAGCGGGGCAGGAAGTGGGAGGGGATCAGCTAAGGGGTAGGGCCAGGCTGTTTGGAGAGGAAAGCCTTCCCTACCTGGCCCTCCATACAATTTTGCAACCCCGATGTTACCCTCTGGCCAAAAAGTTTGCCCACCCCTGGTCTGTTTCCCAGTGCACTGTGATAGGCCTGTATAAGGTACACTCATATGTGGGAAGGCTCCTCGTGTCCTCCCTTTACCACACATCAGCACAAATGTCACGAATAATCTGACTCAAAAGTGTTTCTTTGTATTAATCTGCACACGAAAAATATATTGTGACATAGCAAATCTCTGTACAGTGCTTTTTAGAGGGATGGACTATGTAGTCTAAGATTATAGAATCATGGAAATGTTGCGCTGGAAGAGACCTCAACAGATCATCTAGTCTGTCCTCCTTCACTGATGCTGGGTTAAGTATACTTAGACCTAGATGCTTATTGCCGGCCACCAGATTGTCATTATAGATTAATTTTAATTTACTAACTGAGAGAGGGAGACACAACCCTTCCTTTATCTGTTGTCTTGAAATGATTGTTCTGTTGTCTTTCTTTCCCAATGGTCATTTCATTATGTAATTATCAAAAATTGCATTGCAGAATGGCATCTAAAATAGCGTAAGCTTTTAGAAAGCCTATTATTAAAATAAACTCTCTGAAACTCTGGGGTGAACAATATAAAATCATGTAGCCTGTCCTTTAGGTTGGCAGCTTCGTTCATAAAAAAACATACAGTTGTAATAAGGGGGAAAGTGTACAGCTTGAAAATCTATCTCACCATGTCTTTTTCTTACCCAAAATTGAGTGAATTATATTTTTTTTTTAAGTTAAAACCTGTCATCATGATTCATAGCAAACACATTGGTATAGGATGTTTTTCAATTGTATGCGATTTTATGGCTATGACATACATTTATTATATTAGTGTGGAACTGGGACTTTTGACCTCTGTGATTCTAACCAATTTGGAGTTGTCTTGTGATAAATTGGGATTTAAAAAGCTACCCCCTTTCAGGGAGATGGAGTATTGAAGTCGATGGGAGTGTGCTCTCCCATCAATTCATCGCATCTTCACCAGACCTGCTAAATTAAGGCCCACTGGTTTAGCCTGTAGCAAAGACAAGCCCTAAATCAACTAACTAATGACAAATTTGAGGGGCAGTTATTAAAAGGTGGGGACAATCACTATCTTGACTACTTTATCTCTGTTTTGTACAACTTCTCCTTCTCTTACTTTGTCTGCCTTTTTCATAACTGTTAGAAATTAGTCTGATGTAATCTTTTCAAAGAGTCAGGTTTTACAACAAAAAAGGGATAATTTGCAGCCTCAAGGGATTTTGATAAGATTGGCAATTATATAATAAATGCTTGAATGGCTAATAGTATTCCAGGCAAACCAATACTGAACTTTTTAGAGATCCAGATACTGAAATTCTAACAGTTATGTTTCAAAACTATAGAACTTTGGGCTGACTATCCGGTAATTAAAATGTTAAAGGCAAAAACTGGAGAGATCAAGTAACAACCCAATTATAACTGATGTTTCAAGTAGTCAACGTTATTAAATGTGTCTCATAGTCTGGTTATTTTCCTGGAAACTACATTTCCTAGAATTTCTGTCATGTTAATGCAAAATCTCAAGTTTTATACATAAGTAATTTAAGTAAAAGACTTTGATTTCTGTAAGTTGAGGTTGATTCTAGTGGGTTTGTGTTGGTAAGTTCAGATATTGATCAGCAGTGCTTCTTTATAGTGATGAAAAAGCAATCAGATAGCTTGTTTGGTAAAAATTACTTTGGTGTAAAATGCTGTAGATATTACATTGGAAGAGATAACTGTTTATCCAGTTTTTGCTATTATATCACCACCTTAATATTGCATGGAAGAATGATCCCCTTAACACAGGAACATTTTGTTAACATCAGAAAACTTAAATGGAAGATGAGTTATGAACTATAGCTTTAGCCTTTAAAAATACAATTGGGGAGAAAAAATGTCTCTTTATATAGTTTCCTTCTCTTGTGGAATTTCACTCATGTCTGTAACATCTGAACCTTAGTAAATTTGAATGGGAGATGGAGTAAAGGACTTCAGAGCACCTTGATATTACCTGGAATGAGTGCTTGAACTAGACTGAAGTTCCTAATCACAGTTCAGTAAGTAGAAATCACAGATATCTTTAGGAAAAACAAAAAGAAAAGGAGGGAGGAACCAGAGGTGACATTCTATAATCCCGTTGCCACATTTCATTACAGTTGCCTGGTACACTACCCTCACCGACGTCATAGCTGTTGGACCTTTGCACAAAACCCTCCTGATATCTGGTCCAACTTTAGACGTTGAATTCAACTAGTAAGTTATTAGTACTCATGGCATCTGCCTGACCTCTTGTCTATATTGCCCTAAAGTCATTCCTGTCTAAGAGCTTTTCATGATGTGTGGGACGTGAATACACAGATCTCCTTCTGTTCACTGTTGACCCCCCATCTCAAAAATTGCCACCACAAGATCCAGTCTCAGCAGAGAGGGCTAGTTTGAAAGGATGTGTAGTTGACCTCTCTTTGTTTTTAGAGGTAATTCCTTCTGGTCAGGATCAAGGACAATTGTCAAGGGAGCATGACGAAAGCCTGCATTGCCACTGTTCTGTGGATGAATTGAAGATAACAGTCTCAAGAGCAGTCAGTGACAGTTGGCTTTTATGACCATTAAATTCATACTTTAAAAAAAAGTTTTTCTGAATTTTTGAATGACTTGTCACTGCAAATATTAGCATATTAAAACTATCAAAGCTGAATCTTTTGACAAGTAAATAGCATGGCAAATAGACTGGTGCCTATTGATCATCTGATGTCCTCCATAATTAGACATACAAGTGTAATTTCCTCTGGGTAGTTTGGTACATGGTCCCTCTTCAACCACTGGTATGAAATAAAGTTGACATATTTCCATTTGAAGATGCCACTTCCAAAACAGAAAATGTATCAATGTTAATACATTTTATATCAGTTGTGGCAGTTTCTGTTTTATTCTTAAACTGGAGGAGCTTTACTGTATGCTAATAGTGTAATGTATCACAATTGTAAATGCTAGTAACTGTTTAGTAGTATTTCAGCAATGCTATTAATGGCCATTGCATTAACTATTTAAACAGAAATTTGGTATGCAATTACAGCATCACATTTGCATAGCATTATTTAATTTTTCCAGTTTGAAAGATTTCACCAGTTGGAGACGGATTCATATACTTAAAACTGGAAATGCTGGCAGACTTGCTAATATCTCTCAAACAAGTACAACTTTGAACTGTATGTTCACAGTACTTTATTTAAAAAAAAAATTAAGTAATTCACATCATACCTGAGAGATTTCTTTTCTTTTTCAGTATTTTAAAAATGGAATTCAAAAATGCAAAATGTGAAATAAGAGTAAGATTCTAATAAAGACACAGTAGTGAGAAAGTACAGAACTGAAACAGCAAGATGTTGTAGTTGTTCTGGGGTACTGTTACAAACTATTTAACATCATGTACAGTTCTTCTATAACTATGCATATAGCTCTGTACAGGCATGTATATTCCTACGTAGAGCTAAATCCCAGTGAATCATGCTGCAATTGTAAATTTTAGCCCAATGTGGGTTCAGGAGATTTATGTGGAACCTTCAGCAGTTCTTTTTATTAGCATTGAGGTTTAATTTATGTCCCCTTGAAAATAGCTTTTAAAAGCCTTATTGATTAAATATTTTCTTGAACAAAACTTCACCATTTGTAATTATTTAATAGACAAATTTCCATGTTTATTTTTGAGATTAATGGATTCCACAGAATTCAAACATAGATTGTTCTTCAGCATGCAGGTGCCTATTGTGGAGTGTAGAGGCCACTATTGCAGCTGAAGTCAAAGGGTTTTTCTCTTACATAAATAAGTGTGGAATACACTTTTATTTAAAATAAATTCTCTATAAATGACTCCTGCATGATGTTATGCATGGATATGTGAATAAATCTGATGAAATCATTAATATGATGTGGTTCTATGAATTGACAAATGCCATTTATTTTTTTTAAGGAAGCTGTATTGTTCAAGATCGAGTGTTAACATTTCTATAAATAGAGTTTATAGACACTTCTCTCATTGTAACATTTCTCTAATGATAATTCTCAATTTCTTTGTGTAAATCTATCTCAATATCACCATCACCATATCATATCACCTCAGGTTATGATCTTGTCAGACCTAATAATTCGATCAGTGTTGGACTTGGTCAGCACTTGGATTAGTGACTACCAAAGGGAAGCATAGTTGTTTTCCAACACCACTATCTGCATGAGGGTAGAGAGATTATTCCCTGTTGAAAGTCCTGACCATTTGGTTTGGGGGAGAAAGTCACATTAGTGCACCATCTTAATAGACAGAGCTCTGTCAAGAGGGCTTCAGTGGGGAACCCACAAATGTTAAGGTTAACTTCAGCACTGAGTTGGAAGAGAGCAAATTACATGACCTTCTCCCTATATATCAGGCTTGTTAGATACATATTAAAAGGAAGAAACAAGTTTTAGAGTTACATAGAGTGAAATTATAAATGACACCTTTCTGGCAAGGTGATGATTGTCACTTGGTAATTGAAGATTAAGATATTTGTGGCTTATAAATCCATTCATCTCTCTCTAAATTCCAATTTGTGAATTATTTGCTATGCTACAGGCCGGGCAGGCTGGTTGAAGATGTAGTTGATACTTTGTTTCATAGTCACAGGAGCAGTTACTGTCCAGCAATTTCATGCTGTCATTTACTGTTAGTCACCAGTTGTCAGGGTTCCCTTCCCGCTCTGAACTCTGGGGTACAGAAGTGGAGACCTGCATGAAAGACCCACTAAACTTATATTCCACCATCTTAGGTTAAACATTTCCCCAAGACACAAATTCCTTTCCTTGTCCTTGGACAATACTGCTGCTATCAGCAAGTGATTTAAACAAAAATTCAGGGAGGGACACTTGGAGCCCTATCTCCCCAAAATATCTCCCCAAGCTCCTTCACCCCCTTTTCTTGGGAGGCTTAAGAATAGTATATATTAGCCAATAGATTAACAAAGTGACCATAGACCATCCTTTGGTTTTTAGGACACTAAAAATCAATCGGATTCTTAGAAGAAGAATTTCATTATAAAGAAAAAATGAAAGAATCAGACCTGCAAAATCAGGATGGAGGGTAACTTTACAGGATAATAAAAAGATGTAAAACACAGAGGACTCCCCTCTGGATTCAACTTCACAGTTTTAAAAAAAAAAAACAGGAATAAAACTACCTCTTAGTACAGTGAAAATTCACAAGCTAAAACAAAAGATAATCTAACACATTTCCTTACCTTACTTACAATTTTTGTCATCTGAGATGCTCATTTCAGGTATGTTTCTGGATGTTTTTCCTGCATGGATTCTCTCTGTCCAGAGAGGGAACAAACAACCTCCTTCCTCTCCACCACCCCAGACTTGAAAGTATCTTCTTTCCCCATTGATCCTTCTGGTCACGTGCCATCTAGGTTAATTGAACTGATTAACCCCTTACAGGTAAGATAATTCAGTACAGCTGCCCTGTGTATATTTATGACACCAGTTAGTTCAGGTGCCAGCTTTGATTTTTCAGGACCGTATACTATACTAGAAATCTGTAAGTGGGTTTTTGTGAATGATTTTGAAATGTTTCCTTTGTATTAGCTTTATTACACAGCTATATAATTGTAACTCTTTGCAGTTAGCATATGTAATATTCTAATGCATAGGCCATAGTGGCAGTGGCAGGCTGGACAAAATTGTCCTGAGCTACTTGTTAAAATTTGATTGTCACTTTCAGGGTGGCTTTTGGTGGAGTCCACCATCGCTTTGGATCCTGCAAAGTCGTCATCTCAGTGAGTGACTTTGACTCCTGGGAATCATAAAAATTATTTTAAAAAGCAACTTTTACCTTTAGAATGACTCAAGTTGCGCTAAACATCAAGTATTAAAAAAAAAAAAATGTGAGGGGAGGATACTAGGTCTTCACCCCACCACATTTCAAATCACACAAACTGAACACTGTGCTGTAATGTCCATACACACCAATATTTTACAGCAACAAATTATAAATATTTGCAATGTGTGGCACATTTATTTGCCAGTCAGTGGCTTCTTGGTTACAATAAAAATATTTTTGGTATAAAAGACAATAAGTAGATTAGATAGCCCTTCCTCTCTGCAAGTAAATGCCTGCACCCCATAGAAATGATATATCCCAGCTAAAGGAAAGTGGGATTTTTTGAGACTTTCTGCTTCAAAATATTAGCAACATATTGCTGACTGTGGCTTTTGTAATACAAGTCAGCATTTTGGAGCAAAAAACGTTGTAAATTTTGACCTAAGCTCATGCTGTACATAGCTAAATCAGCTGGACTTTAGTCACAAATCAGCTGGACTTTAACTCACTAAAATTATGCCTCAATGATTCTACACTTAAACTCAGTATTTTAATGCATGTGCTGAACCAGTCTGGATTGCACTTTTTCTCTAATAAATTTTGAAAATACCAGTTCTGTAAAGATTCTCAAGTCCTGTTACTGAATTTTGTCTTTCATACAGAGTTGTAAGTGTATGGTTTATTTTCGTGTGAGGCATGAAGGGGTCCTAACAGCTTTGTGGTACAGTATGTACCTGTTTAATTCCATGATTTTAACTTTTGTGCCCTTGATAGTTCCTAAGACTCCACAACTGGAGATTTGGATTAAAAGGAGAAGTGAATTTTTCTGTGTTGGAATAATTTGCAATCTGCAAAAGAGGAAATTCCTTGTGAATTTTATCAGGGTAAATATGCACCGTTACCAGACATGGCTGTGAGTGTCTGTGCTTGCAAGAAGCTGCTAAATTTGCCAAGAAGCATTACCAATTAAAGTAGTTAATTAAAAAGAAGCTATGTTAAAATTACTTTGGGGTTGGGAGAGAGGAGAGCAAGAATTGTAATTAGAAAAAGAAATCACAGCTGCTATTTAGAAAGCTGTTAAGAAAGTTTGCAGGTCTAACTGCCGGAAGGAGCACTGGATTGCGGATATGCTTCTTTCATTCATTCGTTCTCTTCTCGTTTTCTAAGAGAGGTCTACTGAAGTCTTGTGTCACAATTTCCTAACAATACTGGTTACCCTAATGTAATTTTTTCTATGTCCACATTACATAGGTGGGTCATAGTCATCCTGTGATTGACTAATACACCTAGGTCTGTCTTCTCTTTCGTTTTAAAAAATGATTTTACATGTTGGAGTAAACCAGGAGTGTATGTGTTATAGTGATATCTGATCAGAAATTCTGAAGTAATTGTATCTGATAAAAAACTGGCATAGCTATCCAGAGTTATAACGGAAGTTGCACAGTGCCTGGTTTTCAGACAGGTTCTCCACGTCCATAAGGGCTGCCATGTTTTAACTTGATTTCAAAATGGCAGCATGCTTCTAATGTCACAAGCAGACTTCTGTGAAACTGCAAGGATGCCCTAGATATCCAGCTTACTTGTTGGCAGCTTCTTTCAAAATGGCATAAACTGGGTAACAGCTCCAAGTTTCAGACCAAAATGCCCAATTTAGCAGTCTGTCTCTGAACACGGAAGTGACAGAGTCCTGTGGCACCTTAAAGACTAAAGTATTAGCTAGCAGTCTCTCTCTGAACACAAACTACCAGTACATCCCTTAGTTGGTTTATGGTTATAATGGAGTTAGTTTCTCCGGGTGGGACACCTTGTCTACAGCATCATTTTGCGATATTTCTCTGAATTGTATCATCTCAATTCTTTTTTGTTTTTTTGTATTATTTGCTTTCAGTGTCTTTGTAATTTTCCTCCTCAAAACCCTGAAAATAAAATCTGTTTGCTTATTCTCACTGTGACAGTCAAGATCTGCTGGTGTGATTTTGCTACTGTTTTCTGTAGACTATCCCATGCTGGCAGGAGAGTTTGCCTTTAGAACTTGGGGCAATCTGCTAGAGCATGAGTTTCAGGGTACAGTGTAAGATGCATTTATTTCACTTAACTTTTGATTGATTTTGTTGCCGCTCACTGCTGGTACTATATTAAAGCTGTGTTTTTATTATTGTAAGCCCCTAGATGCTCTGGTGCTAGGCAATCTAGAAATGTATTAAATAAATGATATTGATTTGCTTCTTTTCCCACTTGGCAGACATTTTATTTTGCCATGTTTTCTAATGCTATATGAGGCACCATTTACTGCCTTTATTTTCCTCCTTACTTATGTCTTGGCATCATACAGAGGAGGGGGGCATATCAGTGTCTAAATAGAACTACCTAGATAGGAAATATTCACAAGAATACATATTGGGGCCTCTTATTTGTTGGTTAACTGCCACTAAATGGCAGCAAAGGGAACTCGCATTATATTGTGATGTGTTCATCAATAATACTTTTTTGTACAATAATTTTTCTCAGAAAGACAAGTAAGTATTGGATGTGTTTTCAGCCCAGTAAATG
Source organism: Dermatemys mawii (assembly GCA_007922305.1). Classification (NCBI taxonomy): domain Eukaryota; kingdom Metazoa; phylum Chordata; order Testudines; family Dermatemydidae; genus Dermatemys; species Dermatemys mawii. Next base: position 6,092,465 of record ML677507.1, read on the forward strand.
TAACTTATCAGATAAGTATCTTATCCCATTCTGACCCCCGAGGAATCAACTGGATGAACTTGGTAGGTTTCTCCCACCTTCAGTTTCTGTGATAGGAACCATAAGTATTTAGACATTCTCTACTTGATTATAGAGTTATATAAATTGGCCCCTAACTGTTTGGCAGTGGCCCTTTCAGGTTTGTTTTAAAAATATGACAAATGCAAGTATGTTTCTTTTCTCCTACAGTAGGGAGAAGGGAATATTTTAAGAAGAGGGACGATCCTTCCTTTATCTCAATATCTTGAATTGGTTCCAGAAACTTCCTTGCAGTTTTATCTTTGAGTTAGAAACCAATATGGGGATTTGCTCCCATAGTAGCATAGAGCAGAAGGCTATGCTGAAGAAAGTGAGATACCATGGCAGCTGCAGGTTTTCGGGAATACAGTAGAGGTATAAACTATGGTTTCCAAGAAGTTTATAGTAGTTGCTATGAGAACAGAATGATTTTTTAAAATATATATAGTGTGTATCTGTTTTTAGTGAGACTCCTAGTGAGTAGGAAAATGCCTACTTCTCAGTTTCTCCCCCAGGGACCCACTTTTTCCAGTGAAATAATGAAAAGGCTAGTAATTACATCAAAACAATGCTTTCTTGTAATACATTAGTTTACTTTTGCAACTTGTGAATAGTTGTGTAGTGGGTTCCCTCCTCCCTCACCCTTACATGTTTGTTATAGTTCTAGAAGATCTATATTTTTGTCACTGAGTTTGCACTGTTTCTTTAATAAGGGACAGCTTAACTCAAATCTTGCATAAGTTAAAACACCTAATTTTACTGGGAATTTTTGTGGGGGATCTCAGGTCATGCTTATGTAGGGGCTTAGCTGGAAAAGATTGACATTTTTTCATAGAAAAGTTTTTCAGCAAACATGTTTTTTTTTTTATTTCAAAATAATGGGAAAATGCCTACTTCTCAGTTTCTTACCTTTTTTCACTTTACATGGTGCAAGAGTGGGGGAAAAAATTAAAAGTGAAAGTTACATGTTGACATTTAAATGACTTTTTCTCTTTTTTAAACTTTCTCTCTCCAAATTACAAGAGGACGCACATAACATATTGAATTTTTTCCAATGGAGAAAAATTTCAGTTCTTTCACTAAAAAAAAATTTGCCACAAAAAATAAAAAGAAATCCAAAAAAACGCACTTTTTAATTTTTTCTTTGCAATTTTTTGTCATCTCATTCCCCCCGCCCCCCAAAAAGGCCACTATTGACAAACTCTAGTCTTAGCTTTTTTCTCTCATGTAGGAAACCCTAGGTCTGGGAGTGCTTTGAAGCCTGGGAGCGAAGAATGGGTGCCGCACATTGCTCACCAAAAACTCTCTCTGCTCACAGCAATATTCTTTGAAGGGAGTTTCATCTAGTCCCCTTCACTTTGAAGGATGGGGATTGATGTATACAATCTCTAGATATGGGCCGAAGAGCTCAATAGGGTCCTAACAGTGTGAAGAGTCAAGAATATTACATGGAAAACTGGCCTTTCTAATAGCAAGTTTACATGGGAAGTGAGTAAAACTGAAGTGAACCAAGGCCACTGTGTAAATTCACCTTGAGCATTTAAGTATTTTAATAGGCACTTAGTGCGAAATATTTCTTACAGATACATACCCTACGTATAATATTCAGGTCATTTGGACTGCAAAGCACCAATTGGTTCAACAATAATGTGTGCAACATTGTGTCAGTGAAAATCACTTTATACTTTTCTTGATGTCATAATATACATCTCATCCCCTTTGACTACTGGTAAACAGAAATCCTACTCACATCCATTAAATAGTTTATTTAAAAATGTAATGATAGTGACTTATGAGCATTAACCTCTGGAGATAATGTTTGGACAATGTATTTTATAGTTATTTATTCATGGAACATAACAGATGTTCCTGACAATTTTCAGACAAATATAAGCAACGGGCCATGCTCTAAATTAGTTATAACACAGCAAGGGAAGAGAGTGTGGCAATAAATACAGAGTGATGGAGAGGATACTGGAGAGATGCGTATCTCAATAGTGAAAGACCATAACAGTCACACCTCTGAAGGCCCTTTTAATGCTGCTATTCCCATGTATTATCTCAGCTTCTTCACGAGATCAGCACCTGGTAACTCAATAAATCCCACTGGTTGCCCAACACTTTATTTTACAATTTGCCTGATTACATAATAGTCTTCTCAACTAATTGATTTCTGACCTGATTCTTTCATTTCTGATTCAACTGATTTACTTAGTAGCTTTATTAACTACAGTTGCCAGTAGTTTGTCTTACTAATCATTTTTCTTTTAATACATTGCATCATTTTTGCTACCCATGTGCTTTTAAACTGCCCATTTGTATGTATTATCTGCAATAAATATGTTGTAGCTCATTTGATTCTTTGCATAATTAATTCATTGCTGCTCATTTGATTCCCTTAATAACTAATTTGCTGTCACACTATTAACAAACTCTTTGATTCGTTATTATTTACTGTTTTTTGACTATCTGAATTAATTGACTGTTTAAATTTGCTGTCTTGCTGATTTCACACCAAATTAATTGTTTTGATTGATCAACTGCTTACTCATCACTTACCTGTATAACATCCATGCCTACCATTCTTGCTGCCTTGATAGTTATTTTGTTTAGTTATATTACAGTAAGGGGGGCAAACTCAAGAAGAAGAGAAACAAGATGGAGGTCAACAATGGAAAATGATCAAGAAATGAGTTTTAGAAGGGATCTGAAAAAGTGTGAGTTTACCTGTTAGAGCCAGGAAGGAGGCACAAGGGAAGTAGCACTATAAATGTACCAGATCTTTGCTGAAATTAGAAGTTACTGTAGCATCATGGGAAGCCTTTGATTCAGAAACAGTCATTTTTGCCTACTTTGTGGTTCTTTAGACTATTTTGTCCTCATTTTTTATTACCAAGGATTTTTCTGTGAAGAGAAGTTCTCTTACTCATTGCCAGCAAAAGAGAATTATTTTCAGCAAATCCAAAAAATATAAAAAAACAATATGTCCTGTTGTTTTAAGAGCGGAGAGGATTTTGGTCCTTTAAATTACACTTTATGCAAGGATATATGGTATCACTTAATTTATCTTAATATTTGCCATATACTAATTTAATCCTTGGTGTTATGAGTTTTGTTCTATTTTGAATTCCTCCATACTATACTTAGATTGGGGTCAGTGTGTCCTATTGTTAAATAATTACCATTGTTGCTGCATAATAAGCTAATAAAGGTAAACTTTCCTCCACTGCTGACACTCTTTGTACTTAGTATTCTTTGATCACCAGCCAGTTGATTTTTTTTTCTGGCTCTTTTCTCTGTCTATTGGGCAGTCTTTCTTTCTTGGAGGAAGCGTGGAGAGGCAGAACCCTTTCCATTTAATTACTGCCTTTGACTCCAGCTTCTTATCTTTCTAAAGATGCCTCCTCCTGCCTACTAGTCTGTGCATTATGTTCTACATTGTGTTCTGTCCTCATAGCTGCAGAAATTTTGAGAAAAATAGTGTGTGCATTATTACACATTACAAATACATTTCTGAACAAAAATGTTTGTTAGACTGTAGAAGTACTAAGCACTTAAGTACCTTGATGAATTTAGGTCTTAGTAATGTTCTCCTGAGAGATTTTCTGTTGCAAAAATAGATATTGCGAGCAGAAATCTGGGCTAATAAATTGAAAAGCAGCTTTTTAAAAACTTTAACAGAGGGAGTAGTATTTTGTATTTTTATTATCAAGAAAAATGTGTATCAAATTACAACGATCTTCTGTAGTTATCAAAGAAGGTGAAAGGTCTAAGTCAAAGCATGCCCCTCAAGCCCTTGTCCTGGTTTACATCTTTTTAACACCAATTTTATGCCAGCGTAAATCCATAGAGTTCAGTAAAGTTACGCCAACATAAAACTGGAGTAACACAGTGATGTCTTCTTTAGTCTAATTTATTCACTAGAGAAGAATTGCATACAAATGCAGGATTATGTATTTGTTGAAGAGCCTGTCATGATTAAATCACATGATTTTACCATTGGTTGTAGTATTATTGAGGAAAGGGAGTTGAGCCAGCCTGGTAGCACCTAAAATACAGCAATGGCTTCCTTTCACCTGCACTGCAAATCATGTTCACTGTAGCTGCTCGTTTGCATATATGCTGCTATTGGATAGAAGAGGAAATAGTACGAGAAGAAAAGTACACAAAGTGTGAAAGAAATTTAGTTGTCTCTTTGCATCATCAAACATATTATTTGTATACCATTGAATCAGTGGTTGTAGTTGGTACAACTCGGGGGAGGTGGATTACCTTGCTAGAAACCATTGACTTCTCATCGTTTTATATTGTACCTAAATTTCAGCGTTTTGTTTTGTTGTTTAAAAATGGTTATATAATGCTGTTGCATACTTGCCAATTTTTAAAAACTAAAAATAGGGACACAGGTTTTAATCTTGAAATATATCAGACTAGGAGAGAGCATGGTGGGGTTTTTTATTAACAGCAGTGTGGGAAAAATGACTAACTTGTAAACAGAGAGACTAGACATCTGATGCTGTTTTCCTCTCCAAATTTAGAAAGGATTGGTATTGTATGTGAAAGTAAAGTTTTCGAAGAAGTTTACTATTAGACCAGTTAATTTTCTAAATACCAAATAAGAATGTTTCTCAACCATAAAAGAATATATAGGAAGTGTTGAAATAAGATCTACCTTAGCAGCAAAGCACTACCCATGGCTCAATTCCAGATTGTAGTAATCCTCAGAACACTATGATTAGGCTTGGAAGGATTAGATTTGTATCAGTAGATGTTGGTAAACATCAGTTTCACTGTATACACACAATTAAATTTACAAATAGGCAAAGTAAGAAAAATGTTGCTTGAGGACTTATTAGAGTTTGACTTGAGGATATTTACTTGGTGCATTTTGACGTGATGTTGGCAATTTGTGTTTTAACAGTTATAGAGCTTTAACTTTTTGAATTTCAAGGTCTACGGTCATTAAATTATTGTATGGCTCCCTCTCTTCCCCCTAGTCTGACACATCCTCGCAATAATTTCCCACAAATGTGACAACTTAAATAGATAAAAATAGAAAAATATTCTTTAAATGAACATCAGTATTGTCGTCAAAATTATAGAAAAATAAAAAGCAAATTCTGCCTAGCCCAGGTATGATATTCTTATGTGAGTACACTTAAAAAGGTTTATGTAGAGTTCCGACATCTTACAAAATTAGTTTGAAAGGCTAGAGTGCGTTTGAGTGGAATACTTGTTATATACTAATTAGAAATCCGTTAAAGATTTTGTATCTACAGCTCTCTATTCTTTAAGTTTCATAAAGATCTACTGATCATCAACTTTTATAGTACCTCCGTTAACATATTAGTACTGTTTTTATTAAATGCCCAAAAACTTTATCACAGAGTTAAAGTTGCAGTGATGTCATGGAGCCTTCAAGAAAAGCTGCTATAAACCAGGAAATGAAGAGCTAAATTAGCACAAATTTAAACGTCTGAAAATCAGGAAATACAAAATTAAAGTACATGTCGTCCCACAATGCAACCTTAACACTATCTCGTTTGAGCGATGCCCCAACACAATGACACACAGATTAGCACTCTACTCTCGCCAATGCTGCAGAATACCTTGGGAATAGAGCTCAGGAGTACTGTGAGATAAAGGCTAGTAGTTTTTCTTGCTAAGACAAAACTCTGATTTAGGTCCAGTGTAGCAAACAGGGGCAACCTGTATTTCGCCTATACTGAGCCTACTTAACACAGATTTGTAAAATGTCAAAATGTGTAACCACACCTTCAACGTTGTCCTCAGGATCCTTCGGGGATATAACCTTCATTTACCCCTCAGTATGCCCTAGGGACAATTGCGCATGCTACCAGACTGCTGACAATCCCCATGGCAAGAAAACCTTGACTGACCCAGCCTACAAAATTCAGTGCTGAACTCGAGGCATGCTTGATCCCTCGAAGTATGCTTGCATCTCTCTCCTTAACAATCACAGCTCTGTCAACTTGCTCCAACTAATTCCTCCACCATTCAATGAACATGTAACACAGTAAATGCAGTTGGAGTGCATAGAGAAAAATGATGGAATTCAAATCTGTGAATCACAACACAAACAATGGCACATTCTCTTAGTCCTTCCTGTTATCTGCTTATTATAGATTTACAGGGACAGTCAAGGCCATTAGATCACTTAGGCTGACCTCCTATATACCACAGGCCAGGGCTTAAATTCAGCCAGAGCTATCTGGAGCAGAACTCTGGTAAATATTTTCAAACCACTGGTAGGAGGAGGTCTACAAGCTGGTTTCAGGGGGTCAGTGGGGCCCAGTGGCTGAAGCCCGGAGCCCTGGTGTGCCTCATGGGGCTGAAGCCCTGAGGTTCCTCGGGGGTTAAAGTCCCAAGACTCTGCTGCAGCTGAAGCCAGAACCCAAATGAGGGAGGAGTGGAGGCTCCAGGAAATAATCTATGAGAACTGAAGCCCTGGTCATGATGCACCACTGGGCAAATTTAATTCTGCACTAAGAAAGATTTTTGGCATTGAATTTTCTTGTTTGTTTTTTTAAAAAAAATCTTAGCACCCTGATGTACCTCAAACTAGCTCTCCTGCTTCACTGCCTCTGGCTCCTTCACTGTATTGCCCCAGTCACACAATGCACCATCTTCCTATTGCAAACGTCACTGCTCCTGCATCATCTCCTCGTCTTCTGCCTGTCTTTCCACCACAATTTGGTTTTCCTCCTTCAGCCGTCCTCCTCACAGAGAGACAGGCATTAGCAAGGGACCTGCAGGTTGAAGAGCTGGAGAGGCATTTGGGAACAGTGCAGAGACTAGCATGGGCTCAGTGGCAACATTTTTTGAAGAGCAGGACAGATATTGGATGAGGAGGCATGAAAGTAACAAGTGTCCAATGGTTAGGGCTAGGGACTTGGGAGACCTGGGTTCAGTTACCTGCTCTGCTGCAGATTTCCTGTGTGACCTCAAGTAATTCCCTTAGTCTGTCTGTATCTCATTTTCCAAACTGTAAAATGGGGCTAATAATAGTGCCTCACTGGGGTGTTTTGAGGATAAATATATTAGATTGTGATACACTCAGATATTATGGTAACGAGGGCCAGATAAGTACTTACCATTTACTGAATGATAGATGTTGGGGTGGGGGAGAATGAAACTGAAGCTCTCTGGCATCCCGCACTGCAGATATCTGACACTCTCCTTTCCACCGCCCTTTTCTCTACACTGTTCCAACTCGCCCATGCTCCGTATCCCCAGCACCCCCCCAATTGCTAAGACTCCCTTACCACTGTTCCGACTTCCTCAATATTTCTTTCGTTATTCCCATCGCTCCAAGCTCCCATGTCTTCTTCCATCCCTGCCACCAAACATTCTGCTGCTTTGTCTTCCCCACCACAAACATTAGCTCGATCCTCCTCCTTGCTACTTCATGCCTCATAAACCTGGAGAGACTATAGGGAAGGGGGAGAGTGATATGCCTGGGAGGATTTGCATATACCAGCTTGAGGCAGGAAGGGGCAAGAGAGTGAAGGTGCAGAATCCTTACCCCAAACCTGGGCCTAATGTATGGAGAAAGGGGATCTGCAGATTCATCTTCAGTATAGAGTGCTCAGAGAAGTGTGAAGTGGTCCATTGATCTCAGGGAGGTGTTCTTACCTGAATGAAAACACTCATGGAGATAAATGTTGCTTGTAACAATAGTAGTGAAATGTGTGAACCGCTCCATTTATCTCAGTAGATGTTCTCATCCCCTACCCAGGTAGCATCAGTGTTTGTGAGCCTATGCCAAGCATGCCCGTTTTTCAGCTCCTGACACTGTGTTTGGTGTGTGCCCCAGGCATGCGTGTTCTCAGTTCCACACCTAGAGAAGCAGGACCCTTCCTTTTCATAGGAAGGAAGGGAGGCAAAGAGAAGGGGTTCAGTCCACCCTAGAGGGGCAGGGGTCCCCCAGGTGCCAGTTCACATGGGAAGACAGGTGGATTCAGACATCTGTGCCCTGAGGGACAGGGACCCGAAGAAGACTCAACAGTCATTCTCACATAGCTGCACTGAGTATGTGTAACTTATTGTATTTCAGAAAATAGAACCCCTTTTAAAGCAGATGGACTGCTCAGGGCGCATTTCCTAAAAAGTATGAACCCCCCATGATCAACCAACATACCCACCAATCATTCTCAGCTCTCTGCCAAACACACAGCTTGAACTCACAGTGCATGGGTATAGCTCAGGTTCAGTGGATGCATGTCCCCTTGAGCTACCCCATGTTGCTGTGACAATAGACTGTCTGGAAACTCTCATTTCAATAGAGCCCTACTCTTGTTGAACATCTGAATTTCATTCTCTTTGACTCCAGCTACTGATGCCCTGAGATCCTAATTTAACCCTGAATAACTGCTTCACTGTAACCCACACAAAGGAGCAATGGGTATAAATCCCAAGTGACTGAGATCAGTTTAGGAAGGATCAGAGCCGTAGTTTGAGACACACAAGTGGACAAAAAAGAATGAATTGAATTTGTTAAAATCTGTCATTTTCAGAGAGCTGTATCTCAGGAATGTCTTTCTGAAGTGACCTCAAATATGGACCACTAACCCTACCCTACAGCTCCATAAGGCACAGGGGATTTCAAGACAATCTGACTAAGCCTGTGGATTTTAGAACACTTAGATTAGTTGACCTTTAAAAAGAAAGCAACTTCAATTGTAGAAGAGTTGGCACTTCCCTATAAGGATGGTTAATATAGTTCTGGATTCTATTCCTGACTCTCCAATTCAGTAAAAATGTGACTTTTGACAACTCAAGAGCTTTACTTTTAGAATTGCTGACTTTCTGCATCTTTCTCTGAAGTCAATGAGATCTGCAGGAGCTGAGGACATCTGAAAATCAAGCCTTTAATTTATCTGTACCTCATTCTAGTCAAAGAAGAACTATGCACAGTTAAGGGGATCAGTTTTGTTCTGGTTTTATTCATGTGAGTAATACCATTTACATTAATTGCAGGATTACTCATGTGAGTAAGGCAAGTAGCATACGACCCAGTGAGGATGATACTTAATCACAGGGATGTTGGGAAGATGGATTAAAAGTTGCATATAGTTCAGGTCATTGAATGAAAAGTGCTATAGAACTGAAAGGACTATTATATTGTTTTGGGTGGATATCTAGGTCTGTTTATCCCCTTAAATGATGGGTGACTGGTTTCTCTTGATAAGGGCTAAATGCAGCTGCTGCTAGAACTTGTGAGCACCGATCCTGGATAGGCAGGAGAAGGTAATTTCAGAGCTGATATTTCTCAGCGGATGAGGGCTCTCTTCAGACTATTCTTAGCCTCTGCCTACCTGGGGATCAAGCTGAGAATGTGAACTGAGATCTCAAGGCAGGCCAGTCTCATTGTGTTATAGATTTTTTAAAATAGTGCTTTCTAGCCATAAATGCACTGGGAATTGGATATCACAACCTTCTCTTTTTTAAAATATAAAGTGAATATAAAAGACTGTCTCAAAGGTCCAGTCAACATAAATTATTGAAAATTTAAAAAGACATACCATGAACACAGTATCTTCAGTTTGTATTCTTTTGCTTGTCATTTCCCACAGCTTCCTGATCCTTATTATGCTACAAAGATCTCTCTTTCTCTCTCTCTCACGCCCACCCACCACTCTGTTCCTTAAAGTATGAGGTGCAGTTAATTTTACTTTCATGATCCTATAGAGAAAAAACTTTAAAGCACTTCTTCTCATTCAGGTAATTGTTCTTTTCCACAAGTGTTTTTCAATAGAACAGTGTAATTGAAAAAAAAATAAGCTTTTGGTATCACTGAATACCAACATGTACATACCTCTTTTCCAAAGGAGAGTATTACTGTAAGGTATGGAGAGTAAACTATGATTTATTTGTGAAATTCCTAGAGGGCAAAGCTACACAATTCTCTTGAAGCTGCACACTGAGGTATAATGCCATGTCTTAATATATTTGGCAAATTAAAATTCAAGCCAAAAAAAAAAGGAGGGGGAGAAAGTGAATATTTTCTTTGGAAAATTATTAAACATTTAGAGGCAAGTAACAGATTGGCATGAGGAAGAAACTTTCCCTTCTTTCCTCATAAATCACTGTGAGTAAATGGTTTCCATTATTTCTGCCGTGAATATTTTATTGTAGAAGATATTTAAAATATGATTTTACTTAAATGTTCAAATAGTATAAGTGTATGGTGCTTGTACCATGAAAAATGGAACAATGTAAGAAATGGCATAATGGATTTTCATATTTGCATCTTGGTGATTTCCAGATTAAATTGGCTCAGCTGATAAGTAAAAAGAAGTTCTTGCTAATTGTCAATTCTCAAGCTCCCCTGGAGATCTCAATGTTAAGTCTTGTTCTTTCTAGTTCCTACATCAACACCACTAAAGTTCTGCAATCAAAGCTTAACAGTTCTTTGCATGGTGAAGGCGCTAGAAGGGGTTCAGCATAGTTTCCCAGAGTAGTTTTAGCTACTTAGGGCTAACAGGCATACAAACACAGCAAAATAAGAAGATATGTCTCAGAATACCTGTTGAATAAGATGACATTTTTACACATAAAACTTGAAAGGCCTCATCTGAACAAAAGTTATATTGTCTTCAAAGGACAATATTTTGTTACTGCATAGCAATTTAGGAGTGTTTCTCAAATGTTTGAACCTAGCCAGCCTCTTCTAGGACAAGACATGTTTTGTGACTTCTAACCCCATCCATGAGCAGTCAAATATGGAGTATTGAAATTAGTTGCTGTCAGACATCTTCGGTAACATCATTGCTACTGTGTGTTGTTTGACAAAGGCCTAGCTCCAGGTCAATTTTGATACCATCTATTGCATAGAGAAGGGAATATAGTTTTCTACAATGTTATGTGGCTTACACTTCAGTGCAATTGATAGAAGAATCGAATGGGTCAAAAGGGAGGAGGAGTGGCACTCTGTGTCAAAAATGGCATTACCTCTTTTTGGGTCACTTATCTTTTGGAAAAAAATGGTCTTGAAAGTTTATAGATCAATGTGCTAACAGATAAAAACACAAGATGGAGTATTGGTGTCTGCTACAGACTGCCAAATCAATTTAGGGAAGAAACTGACTGCCTCCTTACACAACTATCTAAAATGTGTAGGAGGAAAAAACTACACGATTATGGGGTTCTTCAGCTGAGTGACATATATGCTGGTAGTCTCATGCTATCAGTACTACTAGAATATCCTTTGAAGTTTTAAACAATATAGATGACAATTTTCTAACTCAAAAAGTGTTGCATCCAACATGGGTGAATTCTTTTTTAGATGTTGCCCTGACAGATAATGAGGAAGTAATCACAGAACTAAAAAAATGATAGCTTAGATATAATTCATCAGGACTTGATCACATGTATAATGTGCAAGCAGAATAAAGTCTAGATCAGTAAGAAATATAATTGGTGCTTTACTAGGGCCAATTTCAAAAGGTGAAAACAATTATGAACAAAATCAGCTTGGATGAAGAATTTAATCAGAAGAATGTGAATGATTAATAGAAATCATTTAAGAACACTTTACTCGATGCCAAAAAAGATACAATCAAGGAAGAAGGTTGTGTTGATTAAAAAAAGTTGTACTAGTTTACAGAGGAAGTGAAAGCAGCTATGAAATTTTTAAAAATAACAAATGGAAGAAAGGGGAAAGTGATAGTGATGAATATAAATCAGAAGTTAGGAACTGTGGAAAATTGATAAGGGAAGCAGAGGACCACAAGGCAAAATCTGTGGTCAGTGGAATTGAGGACAATAAAGAGCTTTTTATTGTATTAGTCCATTACTAGATGGAAGTGGTAGGATTATCAATGATAATGCAGAAAAAGCAGAAGTGTTCAATAAATATTTCTCTTCCGCATTTGGAGAAAAAACAGATGATTCAGTTTCCTCACATGGTGGTGGAAACACTCTTTCCATTCCTCTAATATCTCTAGAAGATGTTATAGAGAAGCTGCTAAAATTAAACATTTTTAGCTGAGCAGTTCCAGATAACTTGCATCCCAGAGATTTATCAGAGCTCGCTGGACTGCTAATGTTGATTTTCACTAAGTTTTGGAGCATTGGGGAAGTTCCAGAAGGCTACAAGGAAGCTGATGTGCCAATTTTTAAAAAGGGTAAATGGGATTGACCCAAGTGATTACAGGCCTGTCAGCCTGACATTGATCCCAGGCAAAATAATTGACTGGCTAATATGGGGCTCGATTAATATGAATTGAAGGAGGGTAATATAATTAATGTAAGTCAACATAGGTTTATGAAAAATAGATCCTGTTAAACGAACTTGGTATTTTTTAATGAGATTACAAGTTGGGTTGATAAAGGAGTATTGACACAATATACTTAGACTTCTGTAGGGCATTTGACTTGGTACCACATGACATTTTGATTAAAATCTACAATGATATAAAATTAACATGGCATCTATTAAGTGGATTGAAAACTGGCTAACTAGTCTCAAAATGTAATTGTAAGCAGGAAAACATCTTTGATCAGGTGTGTTTTCAGTGGAGGGATCAGTTCAATGCGCTATTCAATTTAATGTTTTTATCACATGACCTGGAAGAAAACAGAATATCATCACAGGTAAAGTTTGCAAATGACATAAAAATTGGGCGAGTGGTAAATAAAGAAGAATGGTCACTGCTACAAAGCAATCTGGTTCACTTTGTAAACTGGGCACAAGCAAACAATATGCATTTTAATATGGCTAAATATAAATGTATACATTTAGGAACAAGGAATGTAGGCCATATTTAGGGACTCAATCCTGGAAAGCAGTGACTCTCAGAAAGATTCGGGCATCACTGTGAATAATCAGCTAAACATTAGCTCCTAATCTGAAGCTATGGCCAACAAAATCTAAGTGATCCTGGGAAGAATGGACAGAGGAGCCTTGAGGAGTAGAGATCTGGTGGTGGTGCAACTACTGCTGGATTACTGTGGCCATGGTTACACTGCACTTTATAGCCCTATAAAGCCCCCAGGAGTGCTATAACCTCCTCCCCGTCCACCCTGGCAAGTCACGTAGAGCTCTATAACTGCGGAGCTATAGCGCTCCTGGTAATCCACCTCCGCATGGGGAATGAGGGCTGTAGCGCTCCAGCTGTAGCGCTGTGGCGAGAATGTGGACACCCACTGCGCTACAAGTGATCTCTTGAGATGCCTAGAGTCATTTAAGGCAATTGACGTCTCTTCCCTTTCTTTTGAACTCGGCTGGAGGAATGCAGAAGTAGCTCTTCAGAGTTTCTCTCTTAACTCGGCAGATAAGCAATGCAAATGTTTAAGGAGGGAGCCTGTGTGAAAACAAAGCCCTCTGTGAACGGACACGCGCTGACAGGCTCTCAAAAAGATGGAAAAACCACTGGCTCTCTCCCTCCGCATACACGCAACACGTCCCCACTCACCTCCCTCGTTTAAAAAGCACGTTGCACCCAGCTGAATGCTGGGATACCTGCCCTAATGCGCTGCTCTTAATGCCGCCTGAAGTGCCGCAAATGTGACCATGCTATACCGCTGGCGCGTCTCAGTGTGGACATACAGTAGCGCTATACATATTGCTGTATAAGGGGACCGCTCTAACCAATAGTGCTATAATCCTGTAAGTGTAACCATACCCTTAGTCTAGTTCTGGTGTCCACAATTCAAAAAGGACATTGATAAATTGGAGAGGGTTCAGTGAGGAGCAGTGAGAATAATTGAAGGCTTAGAAAATATGCCTGATAGTGTCATACTCAAGGAGCTTCATCTATTTAGTTTATCAAAGAGAAGGCTAAAGGGTGACTTGATTACACTCTTTAAATATCTACATGGGCAACAACTATTTAATAAAGGGCTCTTCAGTCTAGCAGAGAAAGGTATAATGGAAGTTGAAGCTAGATAAATTCAGACTGGAAATAAGGCATACATTTTTAAGAAAGAGTTATTTACCAAGGCTCATGGTGAATTCTCCATCCCTGGCAATTTTTAAATCTGGGCAGGAATGGGCCCCTAGCCTCTCTGTTTGCCAGAAGCTGAGAATAAGTGACACGGGATGGATCACTTGATGTTTACCTGTTCTGTTCATTCCCTCTGAAGCACCTGGCATTGGCCACTGTCGGAAGACAGGGTACTGGGCTAGATGGACCTTTGTTCTGACCCAGTAAGGCCATTCTTATGTTCTCGGAGTGGTCATTTTTCTAAGGGAATTATTTTATTTTATTTATTTTATTTTAGAGAAGTTCTAAGGCCTGTGTTATGTAGGCTAGACTATCTGATCACAATGGTCCCTTCTGGCCTCGGAATCTATGAAATGTTAAAAAACATGCCCAAAAGGTGTTCCCTGTGACATTGCCAGTTTAGGGAATCAAATTTTGATATTTCAAGGCTTCCAGTTTTCTCAAACCTGAGGATGTTTCTTCTTATCTTTAAGTTCCAGATGTTTGGTTTGAGAATGTTGCAGTAACTTCAAAGATTGCATCATCTGAGCAGCCAGCATGTAAGAACATACTATGCTGTAATTTTGAGCCAACCAGTGTTATACCATATATGTCATTATTCATCATCTCATTTCTTCTTTCTGAGTTGCTATTTAGCAACTTGCTACTTTCTGTTTCACAAAGTGATCCATCCCTTGGCAAGAACTGAACTCCAACAAAGACTGAATGACGTGTAGTGCAGTCATCTGGGACACGGCAATGCCCTCGTCTTCGCTGTATTCTCTGGCAACTGGCTGGTGTTCCAGTTCAGTGACGGATTTTGTAACAGCCTGTATGCATGAATTTTTGCATTGTGCATATAACAAATACTTAACGTAACTTGTACTGTTTTGAATAAGGTAATTACCAACTACACTCACAATGTTGTAGGATTAGTACTGTTACAAAAGCAGAGACTCTAGCAGTCTGCTGCACACTCTTGCATCCTGCACTGTTTAACAATGAAATGATTTTCAGATTACAAATCTAGTGGCTTTAATGGGACACGTCTTTACAGGGTCCATGTTATGTATCCATTTTGTACCCTGAGATTGTGGTAGGTCCATAGTTATGACCTGAGTTCTTCAACCTTTCCTGTTCAATTCGATATGAATGCTGTAGTGCACAGGAACTCAGTAGTGGTGTACCAAAATATACAGTATAGTGCCCGTCTTGTTTGTCCACCTGTCATCTCACGTTAAACATAATCAATACAGAGCTCTTAATATCCTCCCTGCCAATCTTTTCCC
Source organism: Dermatemys mawii (assembly GCA_007922305.1). NCBI lineage: Eukaryota > Metazoa > Chordata > Testudines > Dermatemydidae > Dermatemys > Dermatemys mawii. Next base: position 6,107,760 of record ML677507.1, read on the forward strand.
CCTCCTTTTCATGGTCAAACTGACAGCCGCACCATTACACATTCCATGGGCACCATCTTTGACTCAGCCCTCTCTACTAATTCTGTATCTAAATTTTGCTGGTTCTTTCTGCATGATATCTCTAAAATCTAGCATTTGCTTTCCACCCACACAGCTAAAACTTGAGGTGCATGTTGATGAAGGCCTGGATTCGAGATGTGTAAGGCCTCAACTACTGCAACATCTTGGCTCTACTCTTATGCATATAAACACTGTTTTCCAAGGTCATTGCTTTGACCATGTCATTTCTCATAATATGTTCCCTCCACTGAGTCCCCCCTTTTCCGTGACATCAAATAGAAATTACTTGTCTTCACTTTCAAGCCTTTCATGGCCTATCTCCACCTATTTGTCAATTTGCTTATATTATCATGATGTCAGCTCCCACTTCTGCTTTGACAATGGCGAGAGCCTTCATTGTCCATTTCAAAAAATTTCAAACAAGCACCTTTGTGCTTTCTCCCACTTTGGGGAGCTCCCTGTAAAGTTCTACAAAGTCACCTCATGATCCTCATTCATATTCCTTTCTTGTCCACGATACCCAAGATAAACTTGACAACACTTAGGCAGCTGTTGTGCTGAAACAATAATTAATAATATATAATTATTATAATTATATATAATTATAAGTATATATATAATTATTATAATTATATAATTATATATTATGATTATATAATATATAATTAGAATATATAATTATAATAATTTAATTATAATAATTAAGGTTTACTGTCTTTAATATTGAAGGTGACGATGATGACTTTTTTTCTGAGTTACTTTAAAAAATGGCTTTGTATCAACTGACTTCCCATTTACTTAGTTCCCAAATTAGCTTCCAAGATCTCACATATCATGATGTATGGCACAGCAACTTTATCCCACACAGTTTAATTCTTCTGTGATTTGGTATGGAACCTTATAAGGTGATAAGAAATAACTCAAAATTTATGCTTGTCATTATAGTGCAGCTGTCCCTTTAATCTGACACATTTTGCTAGGAATTTTTTGATTGTTCTTTATTACCTAAATCCTCCCAAGGAAGCCCTTCCTTTTTAACTTCTTCCAAGGCAATTTGCTATTCAGATTCTGACCTGTCCAGTCAACATCTAGACCATTTGACCTTAGTTACAACAGCATTCAGTAGTTTCCTTTCCAGTTTAAGGTGGTATCACATTTTAGGGCATGGTTACATGGTTATTATAGCGCTTTTGGTTAGAGTGGTCCCCGTACACAGCAACAGGTATAGCACTATCGCGTCTCCACACTTAGACACGCCAGCGGTATAGCATGGCCACATTTGCGGCACTTCAGGCGGCATTAAGAGCAGCCCATTAGGGCAGGTACCCCACAGAACACCTCTTCCCGTTCTGGCGCAATGCCTTATGGTAAGGGGGCATCACTTGCGGGGCATTCTGCATCCTGTTCCAACTAGCCATGATGCTTCATGTCATATCCCAGCAATCCCTGTATTTCCGTCCACCTCAGGTGCCATCTTCCAACGGTTTCAGCAAGGCGCGCTCTGTCGTCCATTTTTGTGTGCAGCAATGAATCTCCAACTGCTGAGGCACATGCTGATGACTGTCGCCAGCACATCTCAGTGTGCAGTGGAGTTAATCCTTGACATGCAAGGTGACAGTGATGGGTCTGAAGACGAGATTGAGGTGGTGAATGCATTTGACACGAAACTTCTTGTCTCATTAACGGACATGCTCACGGCCATAGAACGCCACTTCTGGGCATGGGAAACGAGCACTGAGTGGTGGGATCGCATCGTCATGCAAGTGTGGGACGACGAGCAGTGGCTGCAAAACTTTCGCATGAGAAAAGCCACTTTCATGAGACTGTGTGCTGAACTCATCCCCACCCTGCGGCGCAAGGACACTAGATTGAGAGCTGCCCTCCCGGTGGGGTGGCTATTGCAATCTGGAAGCTGGCCACCCCAGACAGCTACCGATCGGTGGCCAACTGCTTTGGGCTGGGAAAGTCAACTGTTGGAGTCGTGTTGATGCAAGTGTGCAGGGCCATTAATCGCATCCTGCTACGAAAAATCATGACTCTTGATAACGTGCATGACATCGTGGCTGGCTTTGAAGACATGGGTTTCCCGAACTGTGGAGGGGGATAGATGGGACCCATATACCTATTCTGGAGCCCGACCCCCTAGCAGAGGAGTACATTAACTGAAAGGGGACTTCTCCATGGTTCTCCAGGTGCTTGTGGATCACCGTGGGCGTTTCGCTGACATTAACGCAGGCTGGTCTGGAAAGGTGCATGACGCACGCATCTTCCAGAACACCGGCCAGTTAAAGAAGACGCAAGCCGGGACTTTTTTCCCAGACCAGAGGATCCCCGTGAGGGAAGTCGAAATGCCCATTGTGATTCTTGGCGACTCCGCTTACCCTTTAATGCCCTGGCTTATGAAACCGTACACAGGGAGCCTGGACAGCAGCCAGGAAAGGTTCAACTACAGGCTTAGACGGTGTCGAATGACTGTGGAGTGTGCTTTTGGGCGTCTCAAAGCGCGCTGGGGCTGTCTTTATGGAAAGCTAGACTTGGCTGAGGGAAGTATCTCCGCGGTTATTTCCGCATGCTGTGCGCTACATAATCTTTGTGAGTGGAAGGACGAAGGCTTCACTCAGGCATGGTCCTCGGAGGTTTAACACCTGGAGGCCACATATGCACAGCCAGAGAGCAGGGCTCTTAGAGGGGCCCAGCGCGAGGCTGTAATGATCAGGGATGCCTTGAGGGAGCATTTTGAGGCTGAAAGCCAGTTCTAATGGGAAGTGCAGAGGGAGGGAGGGTGCATTCTTTTAGTAGGAAAAGGCATTTGGTTTTCTGTAGCCATTAATAATCTATGAACACTGAATAAAGAAACTCATTTATTAAAAAGACAATTCATTTATTCAACAGCTACTTCAATTGCTGAAAGAAAAGGTTATGAAGAATGTGTCGGGGAAGCGGAGGGAGATGCAACTGAGGTGGGATGGGGTCAGTCAGAGATTGGAATATGTCCGGATCTCAGACTCTCCAATGCCCTCCGAGTTGCCGTGACCTCCGAACCTCATTTCTGGTGGCCAATAACGCATGTTGTTAGGGGTTGAGTGCAGTGGATAAGGGTCTTGGGTTTGGGGGCTGGTCGGTGAAGACATGGGGGTTGGAGGCAGCTGTGGGTGGTAATAACCAGATAGCTGATGATAGTGGCCCGAAGGGGACAGAGGGCCAGAAGGGGAAGGGTTTTGGGGCAACTGATAAAGGAGGCGGCGAGCGCGGTGCTTCTCCTCCTGAATGGCAGCAATCCGCAGCATAGTCTCTAATTGAAGCTGCAGTAATGAGAACAGCTTATCGGTGGTTTCCCGCTGGTGAATCGCGTTCTCCTGTCGCGTGTTCTCCCTCAGCTTGCCTCTGTGCAGCAATGCTCTCCCCACCCTTCGTAGCACAGTGACGGGGACTAGTGACTGGGACGAGGGCCACGCTGGCTCTCCCGAGAAACCTGCGCAGGCGCATTGCAAGTACTCTTATTGAGACCTTTGAAGAGATTACTGATGACGATTACCGCGATGTGATAGACTACGTCAATGCGCTATTCCACATGTAGGCAAGCATGCAAGCATCCCTTTCCACCCTCGCTCAAGCTGCCCGCCTTCCCAATAGAAAAGCAGCTTTACCTCCGCAATCCGCTGCTGCGCTACCCCCCACAACTGCTGGACGCTGCGGCTGGCTGCTCTCCTCCTGGCTTGAGAAGAGCTCCTGGCTGCATGTGTCCTCGGAGGACTCCGTGCCCTGGGTTGCTGCTGCCTCCTCCTCCTCCTCTTCATCCTCCTCTTCCCCCCACCCCTTCACTGGTGGGCTGGGAAGTGTCCGTGGTGGTCGATGGAGTGCACGTAGGATCACCACCAAGTTTCGCGTGAGGCTCCTTATAAAATCTGCAAGTCACCGGGGCTGCCCCGGAGCGGCTGTTTGCCTCGCAGGCTTTGTGATACGTGTTTCTAAGCTCCTTGACTTTTACCCAGCACTGCATAGTGTCCCGCTCATGGCCTCTTTCCATCATGGCCTGTGATATCTGGCCATATGTATCATAGTTTCTGTGGCTAGACCGCAGCTGAGACCAAATAGCCTCTTCCCCACAACAGCTGATGAGGTCAAGCACCTCGCTATTGCTCCATGCTGGGGATCGCCTATTGCGAGGAGGCATGGCATGTGGAGTCATGGCGAATCAAAATGATCACCTTCAAAGATTCCCCGAAGAGCACTCCACGCCTGGCTGGAGCAAACAGGAAGAGGATTTTCAAATTTCCCTGGAAATTTAAAGGGCAGGTCTGACATGTGGTCAACTGAGGACAGGACAAAAGAGTTTGCAAGTGATGACCAGAGTGGCTCGAACGGGAATTATGGGATGGTATGGAGGCCAATTAATGCGCAGTGGGTGTCCTACAGCCCTTATTCCCCGTACGGAGGTGGATTACCAGTAGTGCTATAACTCTGAGGCTATAGTGCTCTATGTGCCTCACCAGTGTGGATGCGTAGGAGGTTATAGTGCTGCTGGCGGCTTTATAGCGCTATAAAGTGCCAGTGTAACCAAGGCCTTAGTAACATCTGCTTTGGCAATGTGTAATTGCAGTTCCCTTGAGTACTCTACTACTGCTTAGTGACTTATATTTATCACCATGCAATGATGCAGAATAAGAATGGGTCTTTTCCTTATTTTGCAAAGTTAATTTACTATGTAAGTTATTGTTGTAACTATACCATATCGAATTGCACATTTTAAATGTAACCTGAGGTAGACCAAGAGCTTCAGTTTCTGGTGAAGAATGGGGTGGGGAATGTACAATAGAAAGTTTTTGTTTTTACCTCCTGTTTAGTGACTGCATTTGGAGAATTATTTCAGACTACCTAAGGATAAGTAAACAAAGAGGAAATAAGGTGAAGCCAATTAATTTTTAAGACCAATATTTTTGGAACTCTGCAGCCCCTAGGATTTAGTGCTTTTCAAAAGGCTTTAGGCTGTAAAAGCTCTTTCAAATGATAGCTTAGGGCTTACTGGAAATGAAAAACCAATCCGATGCACGGTTTGCATGTGATTTCTGAGTGTGACAATCATGGATTAGAAAGGTCACTTCAATATGGATCATGTAATGGTCACAATTATTTTATGAATTTATATATTCATCAGTTATACACAGGATAGATGTCATTTAATTACAGTGAGGTAATTAGCAATATATTTAGGAGGTTTTAACAATGAGAAAAGAATGTTGGAAAGGGTTGAACAGGAGAGCACAGAATGCATCCAATTAACTTGGGATTTATTTTCCAGAAATTGGTAACCAACGATCCCTGCAGGGACTAACAAAGAGGTTACTTTCTACCTTTAATAAGGGTTCTTACAACTGGTGTAGCCTATCATTGATTCTTAACGGGACTTGAATAGCCTGTTGTAAAGGTTACAACCGTTAACTTCAGGGAAGGAATTGAACTTGAAATAGATATGTATGTGAAAGTATTATATATATATATATATATATATATATATATATATATATATATATATATTTATATACATACACATAATGGTATGTGAAGTTACTGCATCTGATTAATCACTTTCTTTTACTAAACCAGAGAACAGAACTGGTTTACTGTTGCTGTGGAAATTTAAAGGGTAAGCTCTCAGTTAAGCTTCTGTTTTATTCCTTAAATTAATGAGGTTAATGCCAAAGATTTTATAAATGTTTGTTCACATCTTTAATTCTAAAGAATAAATAATTGTTTTTAAAAGAGCTCAATCTGGGGATTCTTTCTTTATACGGTAAATTACATCCATATTGCTCTCCATTTCTCCTCTTACTGATTTGAAGCTTTGCTCCAGAACAGAGCCAGCTTTTCTGGTTATACAAAGCTTATAGCCACAGAGAAGATGTAAAAGGGGAATATCAGCTTTCATTTGAGAAAAGAGAGAGAGAATTTCTAGCTCTTTTACTTGCAAAGAACCTTCAGATTATTAACTGTGCAAACCAATCCCTTGGGCTGAAAGCTTATCACTTGATTTTCCTAAAGATCAGTGGGTTATTCACAATCCCCTCACAGCACCTAGATCTAGAGTTTGGGGTCCAGAAAAAATGTGTCTATACAACCTTCATTTTATTTCCTTTTAAAGTTTCTAGATCAGCTTCACAGTTGTAGGAGGCAGTGCCATGCAAGCTTCCTTTGACAGTACTAGAGCCATTCCAAGCTCCAACCATCTAGCTGCCTGCATCTTAACCAGCTTCCCTGCTGAGCAGTCAGTGTGACCTTTGACCGAAAGAAGGGGCAGCTCAGTAGCAGGAGGGGCAGCATGATGCAGTGGACTGAGACCAGATAATCCCAGCTGTAACCCTACCTTCTTTGGTAGCCTTTGTCAAGTTATAGAGAATAAAACTTTCAAATCTGGTGCCCAAAATTAGACACCTACTCAAAATTTGCAGATTTAGGTGCTTAAATTTGTACACCGATATTTGGGAAAGTTGGCCTTAAGCTTTCTGTTTTCATATCTGAAAAATGGAGGAAATAAGATTTACCTGCCTTACAAAAGGGTTTTGACAATTAAATAGTTTGTAGATTGCTAGATAAATCTTAAAATGAACCGGAATACACACACATTCCACAATCCATCTATATCTGACTTCTGAAAATGTTGGCAACTATCCACAGGCTCCAAGACAGGCAGTGGGGTTCCAGTTCTTCTATAGTTAAAGTTGCTGGAGGGAGAGGGTTTGTGGATAGGACATAAAGATCTCAGAACTCTTATTTTACATAAATTATTATAGATAAAATGATAGCATCCACAGAATGCTAGTCAATGGCCAAACATAATGAGAAAAAGCCCCTAGCCCAAAGAGCTCACCATCTAAGATGACAAGGAACAGGCGATCTTGATGAAGGGAGGGGAGAAGGAAAAAAAATACAAAATCTTTTTTTTTTTTTTTTTTTTTTTTTAAAGATAAATATCAGCTTTCCCTGACTTGCCTAATCTCTTGTAGGGATCACAGTAGAAATGGATGTCAAGGAGAAATTTAAATGGGAGAAATTGACAGGCACTGGTTCAAGCCTGCTAGTGTTGGTATAAGGCAGAAACAAGAGCAAGTGGTAACAGCCTTCCAGTGTAGTCTGCCAGCTGACAGTGACTGGACTATAGCAGCACTCCAGATACATACGCATCCTTCACCTGGCCCAAGGGAACTGGGTCTAAAAGCTGGTTATAATGTGTGTGCCATACAGGAAATCTTCCTCACCAGCCAGAACTCTGCTATGCCTATCCTGCACTGGCCAAAGATCCCTTATGAACAGTATGCAAGAGTGAATTTATAAAGTGTTATAGTATTATTTGTAAAATATAGCTAAAAATCCAACGTTGCAACAAAAGAAGCAAAAAGAAACCATGGCATTATTTTGAAAATTTTCATTAATGACAAGAAGGTAGATGCTGGCATAGTGACCTGGTTTTAACAGTCATTACTATTGCATTTTAAGTGTTACAGAACAGTAAATTGATTGATCATTTATTTCATACATTGATCAGTTTAACATTTCTTTAACATTTGGAAGGAACTGATCTTTTGATCTCCAGACTCTTTGGAACTTTCATATTTAGTAAATTAATATCTGCTTTTCCAAAGCAATAAACTATCTTGTTTGCACTCCAGATAATTTGCTTTTTCTGGAGAGCCAGTTTTATAATGGAGTTATTACTGTTAATTTCTAGAGGTGCTTTGCAAACAAGTATGAAAACAGGGTCTTTTCCCTGAAGTGCTTACAAATCCATTGCTTCAGGTGCTCAGACATCACAGTGATGGGCATGATATAAGAACCAGAAGAGAATTCAGAGCCATGATAGCAATGTAGTAACATATTACCTCTTTTGTTAGCAACCAGTTACTGTACTCAGCTCGGATAGCTACCTTGCTTTTTGGTGCAGTGTATGACAAAAATGTCTTTCCATTAGTGCTAGATTTTAAATTTTATCATCTTTGCATGCTGAGAGTTGGCACAGCTTGTAGATTTCAAGTACCTGTTGTGTGGGAAACCAAAAAGCGCTTTGCTTACACTGCGATCTTAAGTATTTCAGATGGATTTTATCAGCACTGAGATATCTTCTCTCTGGTTTGACACTGGAGTGAGATCTTTCTCTCTAAAACATTAGACACACATACACTCCCTCTTTTTTCTTTCTCCCCCTTCCCCTGTTTGAACAAAGGAGAGCTACTCCTGTTTGTGTTCTCTCATTCGCTGTACTGAAGCAGTACTTCATTCCCATTGATTAAGTAGGGAATAATTCAATGGTGATCCTCTGTTAAACATTCTGTATTACAAGAGCCTGACTATACTGCCGACATGAGGAAACTGATGTTTTCCTGTTGGAAATTACCCAAACTCCCTTCCTCTCGGGGAACTATAATTATTCAAACAGCTTTTACAAAAGAATAAAATGTTTAGGGAATAATTTAGCAACCCTTGCAACTTGGCAGATATATCTCATGCATCTGATTTAGCAAAAATGACATGTAGACATTAAAGTCCTACATTTTAAGTACTGGTTAGCTCTTGTATAGCATTTCCAAGCGATTTACAGACTTTGACTAATTGAAACTCTCAATATCCTTGTGAGGTCAGTAGGTATTTTCACATTTTTCAAGTGGATTAACTGAGGCACATTTGCCAAGCCCAAAGAATGAATTAGTGGGGGCACTTAGATTTGAATTATCTATCAAAGATCAAACAATGAATCCAAACAGAAAACTTTTAGAAAATGTAGTTTTGCACCATATTTCTAAGATTATTTGCATTGACTATGCAGTAAATGCTTATCTCTAACTATGCTTGTTGTCTGGAGATTTCTGCTACATTTTAACTATTGAAGAGCCAGTTTAAATTAATAAGTAGAGCAGAAGACTGCTGACTCTTAAGCTGTGTTCCAAGTTGTAGCCTGGACTTGCTGTATGATCTTATACCAAACCACTTACCTAATCCTTCTCTTAGTACCCAGTCTACAAAAGTGGGCTACTACCTACCTCTTGTCAGTTATGAGGTTTACTTCATGAATGCTTGTAAAATGCTTTGGGATCCTCTGATTATGCGGAACCTGATATGTACAAAAGATAGTCATAATTGTCTAGGAAATCTTTTTAAAAACATGGTAAGAAATAGTGGAGCCAACATGTTCATGCATAATGAATTATGTTCTTATATTATTGAAGAAATCATGAAATTATTAAGAGAGGAGGGGCTTTTAATCATCTGTAAATCAGGATTAAACAGAACACTAATAGATAAAAATTGTCACAGCTCTATATATTTTTGCACAAGACATTACAGTTCACCTTTTTTTGGTTGGATTATGTCTTTTGCAAAATAGCAATTGTAGTTACTATGAGTTTCAGATAGAGAGAAAAATGACTCTCTGAGCACAATTTCCATGGCAGAATGTGCAAGCAATTTAATGAAGATTTAAGACTATACAATTCATTTCTCAAAGTAATGTTAGACAGTTCAGCATAGGATCTGTTTAGTTCAATGGTATACTGGTGTTTTTTGACACCTCAAAAGCACCAACACATGAGAAATGAGTTAAATTTTGTACTAAAATGATATAATTCCAGGGAGCCTGTGAAGGAGTGTACTACCTCTTTAAGGGCCAGCCTGGAACTCTCAAACAGAACAGTCTGGCTGCAATTAAGGAGGCTCCTTGTTCTGCCCTTTTAGCCTATTTGAATAGGAAGAGGAAACCAAGCAAGGGGGGAGGAGAGAGACTAGAAGCTGAACCGTCTTCAAGTGGGAGTGAACTCTCTCCAGCTCTGGAAGTTTAGCTTTTGAAATTCTGAAACAAAGGGTTCTGAGGCAAGCAACTTTGACCTGTTATTCCAAGTGCTCTTTTCCTGGGCTTCATTAGGAGGAGGCATACTTATTTTGGTTAGTTTGTTTTGGTTTCTCATTTCCTTCATCTGTACAAGAGGATTTATTGACACTGAGGTGGGAGGATTGGGGGTGAGGGGGACAAAGGTGGATCTCATCTGCAGAGTCATACTTTGCCACAAGGGGCATCCAGGGTGTCCCACCACTTGATAGGCCTGAACAGATGGAAATTGTATTTTACAAATTATGTTTGAATTAAATGGAAGAGTAAAATAATGTAATTATTTATTTTTCTTTTGCCTTAGACCAGGGGTCTCCAAACTATGGCCCGGGGCCAGATCTGGCCCGTGGCGTCGATTTGTGCGGCCCCAGCCGAGCAGGCACACAGAGAAGCTGCCGCTGCCCCCCGCACTAGCTGCTGCCGGCGGCCCCATGTGCGGAAGGGTGAGTGCCCCCATGGTGCAGCTGGAGGAGCAAAGGGTAGGGAGTTGCAGTAGCAGCCGGAGGAGCGAAGGGGAGGGGGGGCACAGCAGAGGCTGGAGGAGCAAAAGGGGCGGGGGCAGCGGCCCGTGAAGCCCTTTCAAAAATCTAATATGGTCCTCGTCTCAAAAAGTTTGGAGACCCCTGACTTAGACAAAAAGTGTCCGTACGTTGGTGACAATTATTTAAAAATTACAAATGCAGATTTCAGTCAAGTGACCCCTTCTGCCAAGCAGCAGCTCCATATGAAAATAGGAACATTTCAAGACACTGTCTAGTACTTCAGGCTCCCCTAACTCTCTTCAAGGGCCAGGCAAAATGAATTAGGCCTTGTTTTAATAGGGTAGTTAGTCTTGAGTTTTACTATAAAAGAGATTAACCAAAATCATTGAACAATAAAGTGTGTTGTATTTTCTTGTTTTAAAATGCATGAGAAAAATAAGGCCCTGAAAGGTTAAGTGAATTGTATAAGGTCACAGAGCAAGTTAATGACCGATCCAAGAACAGAACCTAGGACTATGGTTTTCACAAATCTGATTACATGCTAGACAGGGAGTACTTATCTCAGGCTATTTTATTGCATTGCATCTTTGACCTGAATCCAAACATAGTCAAGAAAAATCAATATCTTCTTTAGGCTGTTGGAGATGGCTTTGGGGATGGAGGAAGGTAGCTTGAGTTATTTAATGAAATTGATTGCATGAGGTAAGCAATGCCATAGAGTTTACACCTATACGCAAGAGGGAATCTAGTGATTTAAGAAGCTATGTATTGTCGCATTCATTGATTTTGTGTTGGATTCACAGCTTCTTGAACTTTTGTGATGTCAAATTAGTCTATCTGAAGCATTTGAGCTCCCCCATGTATTTTCTATTCAACCCCCTAAACTCATTGTAGCCAGTAGGACAGTATGGGAAAGCAATAACAATTATTCTGGCAGAAAAGTGGAACCTTCTTGCCAAATTGGAGCTGATACTGGCATTGCCATGATGAAAACGCCAATAACAAATATTATGTCAGTTTGGTTACAAAGACCAAGTCTGTTTTCTGACTAGGGATATTAAACTTGTTACTTTACATGCTGTTTCTCCATAAAATAGTGGGTATGGCCCAGCCTGCTGTTCAATGTAACAAGCACTCCCCCCTCAAACACTCAAATGATCCAGCTAAGGCAGGAAAGGCTAAATAAAAGAATCTATAAGGTTGTGCTTGACAGCAATAAAAGAAAACTTTACAATGTGTTTTGGCTCATGAATTTAAACACCAGTGGAATTATGAAAGCTTACAGTTTTACCAGGATGATGATTGCCAGTTGCAAATTACAGTGCTTTTTAGATCTGCTTACTGTGCACTTTGAAGTCTCTTTGCAAACAGAGATTAACTTGACAGTCTATCTTAATATTGTTAAACTATTAGATGTATTATAGTAATGAATACCTAACCTTGTTTTATAAAAGAAAATCAAATTTGTTAAAACCCTCAGAGTCTCATAATTTACCAAAGTTAAAGTTATAGTAAAACTAGACCTTTATTCTAGTGCACATATGCAGTTTCATTTCTTTATGCTCCACTGAGCCAATTAATTCTGTCCACAAACCAGAATATGGGACAAGTTAACACTTTAATTAGCAGAACCCCAGGGTGTTCACATCTCTGCAGCATGAGATATTTGGAGTGGGGAGGGGCAGGAAGTTTTTTTGGTTCCACCAAATATAAGAATGTCTAGCCTGTCCCAAATAGATCCTGAAGCTAACAATGTCTGAAATTAGAGAAACCCATGGGCTGCATCAGAGATGAGAGATAGGATACACAATGAACAGGTGCTTGTGCAAGGAGGGTACACACATTGTAGGATGCTTTAGAGGAGGAAAGGTGCCATGTGGTAGCATGCATTCTGGTGAAGCATCTTCCCTTCCTGTGACAGACAGGGAAAGCTGACAGTTTCCTCAGCTGAACAGCTTTCTAGAAGAGGATTTCCTGTACATATAGAAATATGCACTAAATTCTTGTGCCTCCATCTTCTTCTGCTCAGAGCTGGGGAGATGAGGATCTCCAGCGAAGTATTTAGGGGAAATTGACAGGTTAGGGTATATTTATGGGCCTTTTGCACTTCCAGGGTGAGGGTTACTCTGTTCTGGAAAAATCTTCAGTTGCTTACCGAGGTTACCTTTCTGGAGTGTTTGCACAACCAGCATGGTACTGTGAGGCTGTAGCATGGGGGAGAACCTTGATCATCGTTTCTTCCTCTCTGAAGACATAACTCTTTGTAATTCACCTTTTAAAAACTCTAGTTCAATGGAGTCCTCCTAGACTGGGAGCAAGAGACTGAGTATAACATTCAAACACTGGTCTGGCATCTGGCATGTAGCTTCATTTTAATATTTTAACTCCTTTGATGCTTCATTCTAAAAAAAATCCTATAAAATAAATAAAATAAAAAAAATTAAGGATGCTCTAAATTAGCTATATATATTAATGATTCAGTTGGATGGTTCTAATAAGCAAGGGAAGTATATGGCACAAAAGCCGTTGCTGTAAACACTTTGTCTTCTGTTGAATACCTGTTTTAAATAGAAGTATCGCTACTGTTTAATTATTCAGCTTTTTGTAGTTCAGCAGGGTGGTAATTTCTTCTCTGTCTTGAAAAGAAATAGGGGTTGGTGTTTTTACAGGTATAACAAGGCAATTAATTGCCTCTTTACCTTCTGGTGTTCTCTAATCAGTTTATTGTCCCCTTCTCCAGCTGGGGTCCTCTTAGCACTGGTAGGCTGAGATTTTGAAGCACTGGATTCATTGCTTGTATAGCTCTAAAGGGCCTCCATCACAAATTCATTAACTGAGAGCTACAAACTAGAATTGATCTGTTGTAGGCTTAGCATAATTTTCACACTTGGGCTGACTTGAATGCTATTGTCCGACAGGCTTCTGAAAATGTCAAGTGCCAGAAGGGAGGCATCAATGAAATTGAAACTATTCCTCCCCCAGGAGTAACTGAATTTTAAAGTCCTGAAGCATTGTAAATAAAAAAAGAGAAATTGGTAATGAGAAGGGGAATTAATAGAATAGTCTTTCACATGATTTATATAGCTTTCATAAGTAGTTGCATTATTGTGTTTAAAAGTGCTGCTGTACAGCAGTTTCACATTAGGAAGATAAGATTAAAAATTTGAAGGGGCAACTCTGGAAATTAGGAGCTGAAAGAGCTGATGGGTTTTAAATAAATAAAAGCTGTTGTTGGAGAAAATGTATTTCAAAGCTACCATAGTGTGGCTTCCATAAAGGATTTAGGGGACTTGAATGTTTACTTGATATAGATGTCACATTTCAATTTATCAGACAATTTCTTTTTTCATTGTTGTCATTATGGAAAATGATAGAATTAAACCATGCCAAGATAATACATTATACAGTAAAATAGAACCTGAAAGAAAGTTGCTTTTACACAGATTTGATATCCTAGTCAAATGTATGTGTACAAAATCATGTCGTCACAACTCTTCCCCTAAAATGTATTTCACTTGGTCAGGACAAACTTTAGTCTAAACTAAGAGTGCTTCTTGTATAAAGGGGGAAGATTAGCAGGCAGGGATACATGTCCTTTTTAATACAGAATATCATTTGTAATAAAGAGGTGAATTCTCTCGATTTTCATAAACTTGTTTATGTTAAGCTGATGATGTTTTTATAGTGAAATACATTTATACAGTATTGCTCATTTTACTGAGACTAGGACTATGTCACCCTGTCCAGCAGTTCGGACCAGGCCTGGTTTGAATAGCAGTGCGCATCAAAGTGCTGCGCTATAACTCCTTTGCATGGATGCTGTGGACACGAACTAAAAAGTTCCTAGTTCATGTTAACAGTCCTCTTCAGACAGGACTACGTTTATGCAACATAGTCTAGGACTCAAGATTTAGTATCAGTAGTTGATGCACACATTCTCAGCTTCAACTATTGGGCACGAGTTTAGAACTGGAAAATAGATGTATATATATTTGCTTATTTATGGCTTCCTGTTGTTGCAGATGGATTTGGGGCAGCAGGCAGCTGATTGCTACTTTAAAAAAGGGCGATTATAAAAGTTCCAAGTTTATGCGTCATTGCAGTTTCTATCAAAAATTTATGTCAAATCCCAGATGTTTATTTTGGAAAGGGGTGGGTATTGACAATTATCCACAACCCTGAGCCAGACACTTAGCCGGTGTTAATTGGTGCAGCTTTATTGACTGTAACAGAGCTATACCAGTTTGCACCAGCTGAGGCTCTGGCCCCCTATTGTGAAATGAACCTAGTGATAATTTAGAAGTCAAATATGTGGAATTGTATAGGTTTTTAAATCATCATGCTTAACTGCAGATAGCGTGTTCATATTTTTATATTAATGTACAGGAAAAGAATCCATGAAAATATGGGATTAATGTTGCTGTAGATAGAATCAAAGGACTGGAAGGGACTTTGAAAGATCATTTACTCCAGCTCCTTGCACTCATGGCAGAACTAATTATCATCTAGACCAGGGGTGGCCACCCTCAGCCTGAGAAGGAGCCAGAATTTGCCAATGTACATTGCCAAAGAGCCACAGTAATATGTCAGCAGCCCCACATCAGCTTACTCCCCTCCAGTTCCCAGGGCCTCCCACCCACCAGCAGCCTCAGTGATCAGCGCTTCCCCCTCCCTCACCACACCTCCCGATCAGCTGTTTCGTGACATACAGGAGGCTCAGGGGGGCAGGAGGGGAAGGGGCGGGAGAAGGAAGAGTGAGGGCATGGCAGGCTCAGGGGGGTGTGTGGGAAGGGGTGGAGTGGGGGCAGGGCCTGTGGCAGAGCCAGATGTTGAGCAGTGAGCACTCCCCGCCATGTTGAAGAGTTGGCGTCTGTAGTTCCAGCCCCGGAGTCGGTGCCCATACAAGGAGCCGCATATTAATGTCTGAATAGCTGCATGTGGCTTCGGACCCACAGATTGGCCACCCCAATCTATACCATCCCTGGCAGGTGTCTGTCTAACTTGCTCTTAAAAATCTCCAATAATGGAGATTCCATAACTTCTCTGAGCAATTTATTCCAGTGCTTAACCACCCTGACAGTTAGGAAGTTTTTTCAAAACAAAAACGTGGTTGTTGCAATTTAAGCCCATTACTACTTGTCCCATGACCCCACAGGTTAAGAAGTTTTTTTTGCCTCCTCCTTGTAACAACCTTTTATGTACTTGAAAATTATAATTATTATTGTCTCCCCTGAGTCTTCTCTTTTCCAGACTAAACAAACCAATTTTTTGCAATCTTCCCTCATAGGTCATGTTTTCTAGACCTTTAATCATATTTGTAGCTCTTCTTTGAACGTTCTTCAGTTTGTCTACATCTTTCCTGAAATGTGGCACCCAGAACTGGACCCAATATTTCAGTTGAGGCCTAATCAGCATGGAGTAGAGCAGAAGAATTCCTTCTCATATCTTGCTTACAACACTCCTGCTAATATATCCCAGAATGTTTGCTTTTTTTGGAACAGTGTTACACTGTTGACTCCTGTTTAGCTTATAATATTGCAAAGATGAGGTTGAGTTACAAATTTGTTTTTAAAATGGGTTACCTAATATTTTCATTAGGTGGTCTTGTTGCTGTTTACTGTAAGGTTTCTTTATTTACAATTCCCATCTTCTCATAGTGTTGTTGAATTACCCACCTTCCCCTTTTTTCTTGAAAGCATCTGAGGAATATTCTTAGCAAATAAATTGATTGTTACACTCCTATGTTAGAGGATTTTAGTGTTGCATTTTTTGAAAATGTTACTGCTCCTGAAACTTTGATGTGAAACTTCCAAAGCTTTGCAGTCACTTATCTGTTTTTTGCTCAGTTTTCCCCTTTTTTTGACTACACAGAAATAACCACAGTATTGTTTAAAAGAAGTTCATAATCATTAAAAGGAGCGCACAGGAATTAAAAGGACTGTGTGTGGAAAAAGCATATACTTTGGTGTTAGAAACCAGGCTCATAGGCTGAATGATTTCTTTTCCTTTGCTTATTTATAGCTATTTAATACAAAAGAGAAGACTGTGTTGACTCTACCAAATATTTTCAGGAACAAAGGAGTATTTTTTGTGTACTCCTTTTATTTTTGCCCACTTTAAAAAAATCAGGGATAAACTCTTCTACCCATTCTGTTGTTTAATTTATCCATGTATTTCAAATATATATTACAATATAATTGCCACTGCCTCATAGTGGTAATTACAGCTTACAGTCTACGAAGGTGTGATGGGGAGTACCGGCTCCCAACAGGAGGCCCCACAGCCCTAATATATCCCACCCCATTAAGTAGTGAAGTGACTGAAAAGGAGCAGTGAAGATGAGTCCCCCTAGGCTGCCTGGAGAGACCTTACAGAAGCAGCCAGTCAGAGAATAACAGGCTGAAGTAAAAGGACCTGCAGGGCCTTACTTAGCAGGTCCATTCCTGACTGGGACCAAAGAGTGTAAAAGTGTGTTCCTCTCTAATCAAAGGAGCCGAACAAGTAGCCAGAGTTTATGGCAGGCTGAACTTACACTGAGATTGCAGAGGCAGAAGGACCTGAGGATGTTGGCCCTGAGGTAGGGGACTGGACGCAAAAAAGGCCTGATAGGAATAGCCTCAAGGAACTAGCAGCGAAAGTTTGAAGTAAGTAGTACATGGGTGCTATCTATTGGGTTCTTGTTTGGAACCTGGAGTAGTGGGTGGGCCTGAATTTCTCTACTGAGCACAGGTATATTGGCATAAACCCCAAGGAAGGAACAGGCCTTATTTGGGAGCCTGAAGAAAGGGCCAAATTTAAGGGGCCCAGATATGAAGACCGTAGTGAGAGCAAATGGTGTGTTTAGTTATTGAACTTTTTAATACCCCAGCAAGGGTTCATTTGGACTTTGTGATGTGAGCAGAGGGCCAAGCCACTGATGACCCTCCAAGGTCAATCAGCAGCCTGCAGGGAGTGCCAGAGGCGAGAAAAGTCATGCAGCAGAGCATCCAGCCACTAGGAGGCACTCAAGATGAGTGCCCCATTACAGTAGGGTATAGATAATGTATCAAAAATAGGAAAGAAGGGTTAATAGGCATGACATTGTTAACCCATTGTGTACAACGTTCTGTGTTACACTTTCACATATGGTGGAAGATGGAACATTAAGGGCCTGATCATAGCATTCAATGGCAAAATTCCCTTTGACTTCGAATCTACCATAGACTAAGGGATTGATCCAAAGCCCCTGGAGTGCATGTCCCAATTTAGGCCTGTTAGTATATTTGTCACCCATGTATGTAGTTGAATGATAACCAATACTGGTTCTTTGGAATTAGTGCCTTCCTCAGGATAGTCTGAATAAGTGAGTCATGTTGGATAAAATTGGGTGTGCTGTCCTCATAAGTAGTAAGCTATTTTTAAAAGCTGAAGAATATTAATTAGCTCAAGTTTCCAGCTGTCAAACATAGATTTCACATTAGATATTCCCTTATTTAAGATATGTTTTTATTCTACCAGTCATAACATTGGTTCTTTTCTGGGTAACCTGTGCATATTCTTACTCATAATTTGAGCTGCCTGCACCAGAGTGATCGGGAACCTTCTGGAACGCACATTGTGGTTCACGTGACTGATGTTTCACCACACCACACATTCAGGCCCAAAAGTTATAAAAGAGGGATGAGAGCCCTAGCCAAGTCATTTTCTTTCTCCCAGACAAAAGTTGCAATGTCTAACACTGCAGTTTATTAGATTGAAGCACACACAGACGTAAGCAATAGGTTTAGAACATCGTACATATTTACCTATATTCTGAGACGGTATTGAGTAAACAGTGACATGTCAGTGCTGACCAAACGTCTTCCTGTCGGGAGGTATTTTGAAATCTATTTAGGTGAAAGTTGCTGTAAAATGTAAGAATGTGATCATTAATCCCTGTGTCAATAGCTTTAGAAACTGGTGAAAGCGTGTCCTTCTCTGATTGCATCTACACCCTCAGGGTCCAAGAGGCGAGACTGAATATTTCCAATGGAAAGAAGCCAAGAAAGACTGTTCAGTAGCTTCTTGCAGCTCTCTGGTCTGGGAGAGCAGGCTTGGTGGACAAAGAGGCATTAAACAAAACTATGAAAATCAGGAAAACCTGATTTAAAAAAATAGAATATGTTCAGAATGAGGAAGGATGTAAATGAAATGAGATTATTTAATGTTAAGCTCCTGCCAAATGATGCTTCCTTAAAATGAATTTCATGAATTTATTCCCTGCATTGAATTAGCTTTAGCAGGACAGAGCTCTGATTGATGACTTGGATTAGATTGGATCACCAGTTCTCTTTTATATACTAGCAAAAATAAGCTCTGTAAAAGAGTATAGTTACAATGTAGGAAAAGCTGTAAAAGCAAAATATCCTGTTACGGTTAAAAATAGGGACTAATGAAATGTGTATAAACAGCTGTTCATGTTATTGTGGCACTCATAGCCTTAAAATATTGTAATTAGATAAGGAGAGTAGTGATCATACAAATAACAGTGAAATGTTCTCTCTCAGCCCATTACTCCCAAAGTACGGGTATTAACTGTTCTGTAAATTACTACACCTATCTGGGTGTTCTGCCCCTCTCTTCCCCCCCGCCCCCCATGTTTTACAAAGAACCTTATTATAAGGTTGGAAGATTCTGCCGTGAGGTCCTACGGGCTCATAAAATAACTGAATTGAGGAAAAATTGTCAAACAGGATAATCCACTTCATAGGAAATCCCCTAGAAGAATCCACTTTGCAGTACTTGAGGCAGGAAGGCTGGGCACGATTTAAAATATTTAACACTTCACAGGAAAATCTAGAGTACCTTATATCTCCTTAATATTGTATATACTTTATGAAAACATATATTGTAACTAATGTGTAGGCTTTTTATTTTATGAGGTTTTATCTTCAAAACCATAATATCCTCAGTGTGGTACTGTCCAGTGTTCTCTGCAATATTTGAAATAACTCTAAGAGGGTGTATTATAGAGTAACGCTATGATGGGGCAGTATGCCAAACCCCTGCCTATTCCACAAACACAGACCCCTCTGAGACCTTTTTGTGTGTAAACACCACTGCACCATTTATTTATAGTGCTTTAGTCCCTCCATCAATGCTTATCAGTGCCTCCACACCTTTATGCTGTATCTCAACTTTCTAATCCCTTCTCTAAAAGCGGGTGGGGAAGTGATAAGGTATATCTACTCAGAGAACTGCTTTTTTCAGGCTCTCCTAACCTTCTGTTTCCTTCTTTCTCCTCCCCTCTGTGCAAGCCTTCCTGTCCCCTTTTTATACAGCTTCCCTTTTAGAGGGCTAATTGGTTCATTGACTCACTCTCCCCAATCAGTCCTCTGTCCAGTTATGCCTTCTCCAAGGGAACCAGATTGAGTACTAATAAGATATGTGTACACAGCACCTAGATGCCCTCAGTTGGCCCATGCCAACCAACAGGCTCACAGACTCTGGCTGTGGGGCTATTTCATTGCTGTGTAGACTTCCAGGTTAAGGCTGAAAGGTGGGAGAGGGTCTCAGAGCTTGGGCTCTAGCCCAAGCCCCGGAAGCCTGCACAGTAATGAAACAGCCCTACAGCCCATGAGCCTGAGCTGGCTGCCATGGGCCAGCCGAGGGTGTCTAGGTGCTGTGTAGACGTACCTATAGTGACCAGAGTGCTGACTCAAGTGGTAGTCCTCAGCACTCTGTCACAAACTCTAATAAAACAAGTTAAAAGAGTGAGAGGTCCACATCCAGATCAGTCTAAATTACATTTAAGAGAGCTTTTCAAACTCTGTATACAGGCATTCAGGCTACAGGGAACAACTCATGTTTCAGGGTCCATCAAGCTCTGGCATTCATCCCTTCTTTCTTTATTAAAATACTCATATATTTTAGACCAGGAAGTTCTATCTATGAGTAAACAGAAACTATTCTTGTGCTCTGGGTCAGCCACGTCTGGTGGGCAAGCGCTGTAGACTATTTGTGGGCTCTAGACCAGGGGGCATACGAGCCCCAGAAGATTATTATTGTGCGTTGGACTCATTACTTCTAGTTTGCAGTATCAGAGAGGTAGCCGTGTTAGTCTGGATCTGCAAAAGCGACAAAGAGTCTTGTAGCACCTTATAGGCTAACAGATGTTTTGGAGCATAAGCTTTCATGGGCAAAGACCCACTTTGTCAGATGAATGTCCACGAAAGCTTATGCTCTGAAACATTTGTTAGCCTATAAGGTGCTACAAGACTCTGTCAGTTTTCTAGTTTGCAGTTTTGCAAAGACAGCTCTTGTGCCCAGCGTTAGCAGGTATTCAGATTCCGAACGATGCCTTTTCTGCTGTGGTTGAACGTTTGAGCTCCTGAGGTCGTTCTTTGTACTATGGGCTGAGAAACTCAGGAATCAAGCTGGGAAAGTTGTTTAAGAAATGTTCTGGAAGGTCCGGTTCTTCTAAGCTACTGCAGGTTTTATTTTTCATTTTTTTCCCCCAGTTAAAATACTACCATTGTTCTAAAGAAAACATTTGTAAATAAGCTGCAAGGATTTTTTCCCCCCCTCTGATTCCTTATCCTCCTTGGAAGGGCAATATTAGATGAAAACAGCAGTTTCGGAGACCTAGGCAATACTTGGAAAAATAGCAAACATCCCAGCTGCTGTTACCTACTCACCTTTTTCCTCTCATTTTCATTGCATCTGGGACAGAGTCCTTCCTCTCTCCAAACAGAATCCTTATTTCTCTTCACTTAGCGATCATTCTAATCTGTATCCTGAGGTCATCACTTGTTTGTTCTATGGTTCCTCTCACTTAGAAATGCTTCTATTGCACCTCTGAAGTCTTTGCTTCCTTTCTTTTTCTTTCCCTGTTAATTTTTAAGGTGATTGTCAGGCTGGTGACGGGATGAATTGAGACTGTGGGCTTTCGTCCATAGCACAGTATAGTATGAGAAGTAGCATTCGCATACCAGCATGCCAATGTTCTCTGTCCTGACTTGGAACCACCTTTTCTGTGAGTAACAGAACAGTCAGTCTTCATGCAGTCTCAATACTACGTGGTCTTTCTTCTGAGTTTGCCTATACGGGTTTGGCTTTACTGCTCTCACTAGCGACAGGAGCATAAGTCCAAGTCCCCCAGGGTGTATGAATAGTGTTCTGAACTGTATTCCAAACAGACAGGCAGAAAATAAACAGGTTCATGAACTCTGGGTACCTCAGTGGCACGGCAGACTATTTGAACAAGAACCACAGCTGAAAAGAAATTTACTACTGCTAATTTAAGTGGTGCAGTCAGGAATAAAATAGGATGGAGGCAGAAAAACCAAATATCAGTGAGAATTTCCCTTACAGTTGATGCATCTGGAATAAAAGCATCTAAGAACCATCTCATGAAAGTCAATCAGGCAGCACTGATCAGCTGGTAAAGAATGGGTGTTTGGGTGCATAAGTTTAAACAAGAATGAACTACTAACAATTTGTGCTGTTAAAAAAATCAGACACATTACAAATCTTTGTCAAATCAAACTTATATTTGAGATTCACAAGGAGAAACTACCAACATTTAAAGCCAGTAGGATGATCTTTCATTTAAAGTATCACTGTTTTCACAGAAGTCTTTTCAAAATCCTATGCACCATTTGAAATGGGATGGGACAGCACTGTACTTTGAATAGGTTGAGTAAAACCTTGCTAATAAAAAACTGAAGTACTCTATCGGACACCAAGAGCACTTACATAAAGAAACTTGTGCTACTCAATAATAATAACTATAAAGCAAAACTCACCCACCAAATCTGGTAAAAAAATGATACATTATCATCATTCTCCAAAATGCTTGCTTGTATGGATCAGCATTTCATTGATGAGTGGAAATTTGCAAAATAAATAAAATTGTCTCTGCATCAGGGATGCAAATCACCTCAAAGGATCGTCCATAAATAATGTGCCCCTCACTAAGTTGGAAAATGTTAAAACTGAACATATTAGCAATTCTGTGAAACGGACTTCTCTGTCAGTCAAATTAAAGATTTAATTATCTTTAAAAGCACACAGACTGCATTATATGCATTATGAGAAAACACAAGGACAGTGAAACTCCTGTTAGGGACAGAAATGACTGTTACACTAAAATGGAGAAACTTTTATCCTTTGATTCCTACAACAAAGTTCTGAAAACTCTATATCTGTGTCCAAAATTTTATTTACAAAGACTAACAGATAAAGAAGCATTGGATGTACTGTATTTCTAGCTAATGGTAACCTTAATCCATATAAACAATACTGGGAATATTTTACTTATACAGTAGAAACCTCTTAATTGGGACAATCCAGTGAAAAACCTGATTAGCCCCTTACATACATCATAACAGTGATATTTTTTCATTCTAGCTGTAACAGTTCACTAGAGAAAAGGTGCCATACTTAATTTCAGGACTAAAGTGTCTAAGCAACTATCTCAGCAAGAGAAAAGTCCATTGTTCAATAGTCTGAAGTGACTTGAAGCTAAATAAAACACTGTACTAAGTAAAATTTATTAAATTGGCATTAATTGCATTTATCCTTATTTTTGTTCTAATTTTTCTTTGACAATTACACCTCTACCCCAATATAACACGGTTCTTAGGAGCCAAAAAAATCTTACCATGTTATAGGTGAAACCACGTTATATTGGGGTAGGGAAGGCTGTGCCACCCCAAACAGCATGGCTCCGCCCCCGTATCTGACCTCTACCTAATTCCTGCCCCCTGACCGACCCCTCATAACCTCCACCCATCCAAGGTGGGGGAGGAGTGCAGAGGAACTGCTCCCTACCCCAGCTCACCTCTGCTCCTGCTCTGCCCCTGAGTATGCCGCTGCTGCTCTGCTTCTCCCCCCTCCCTCCTTTCCAGGCTTGCCGCGCCAATCAGCTGTTTGGCGTGGCAAGCCTGGGAGGGATGGAGGGGGAAAACGGAGCTGCAGGTGAGCTGGGGCTGGGGAGCGGTTCCTCTGCACACCTCCCTACGTTACTTGCTGTGGCTCTCCCTGATACCCCTCCCCTGTCCCAGCTCACCTCCACTCCACCTCCTCTCACAAGCATGCCGCTGCTCCACTTCTCCCCACTCCCTCCCTTCCTCCCTCCTAAGCTTGCCACGCCAAACAGCTGATTGGCATGGCAAGCCAGGAAGAGAGGGAAGGGGGAGGGAAGCAGAGTGGCGGTGCACTCGTGGGAGGAGGCAGAGCGGAGGTGAGCTGGGGCAGGGAAGGGGCCTCAGCAAGTAACGGGGATTGGGGGGCAGGGGGTACAGAGGAACTAGTTTGTGGTAACACAAATTTGGATATAATGGAGTAAAGCAGCCTGGCCCCCTAGAGTGCTGCTTTGCCATGTTATATCTGAATTTGCATTATATCGGATCACTTTATATCGGGGTAGAGGTGTGTCACACTTATTTAATACCTGGTGAAACACAACTTAGGCCTTGTTTACACTACCAGCTGGATCGACGCATAGAGATCAATCTATTGGGGATTGATTTATTGTGTCTCGTCAGGACGCGATAAATCGATCCCCAGAGGCACGCCCATCGACTCCGGAACTGAAACTCGCCAAAAGGCACAAGGCAGAGTCGACAGGGGAGCCCACTGTTGACGGTTGCTGCCGTGAGGACGGCAGGTAAGTCGACCTAAGATGCGTCAACTTCAGCTATGGTATTCACATAGCTGAAGTTGCGTATCTTAGGTTGACTCTCCCCGCTAGAGTAGACCAGGCTGTAGTTACTTGGCACTAGGCAAATGCAGTTCTCTTTGGCAAAAAAACTTGCTAATTGTGTTCATTTTAAACAGTAGTTACTGTTCACCAAAATTATCCTAAATTATTCCTTGAAAGATGCAGCTCAATAAACCAGCCGTCCTGACTGTGTCCTACTTCAGTAGAGTTTAACTGTGTCAGTAATTCAGCTTTATTATATAATGAAGAATACCAGTGGAATTCTGAATCGGACTGACTCATTCTCTACCGAATAGTGTAATATTTGCAGATTTTAAACAAAGAATACATTTAATGGCAGTACTTCAGTACTGTACTTTCAGCCTCGCATCACATTAGTTTCACAATCTTAGTGTTAAATAAACAAATACTGGATAAGAGAATTATCTGTCTCCTTGGTAAAAAAAAAATTCACTCCCTAGTGACAGGAGGAAGATTATACCTGCCCACAGTGCCCTATCCCCATGCCCCCCAGTTCATCTATTCAAGATGAGGCATAATTGAGCTCTAAGTGTGACATCAATACATACAGTATTCAGGAAATGCAAAATTGAGTGGCAGCATGGACACTTTAATGCTGAATTCCTCATGGGTGTGCTGTTAGTTTTTGTTGTTGTTTAACATTTATATTATAATAGTGCGTAGAGACTAATCAGGTCAGAGCCCCAAAGAGCTTTACAGTCTGAAAGATATGTCATTACAGGTAGATGAGATAGACAAGTGTGTTTGGCAGTGGGACACCGAATAACAAAAATTAAGGTTGTGCACATTTTTTAGCCAAAATATTCCATTTTTAGATTTACTCTTTGCTAACAGTTTCACTTTAAATCTCAAAAGTGAGCTGGACAGTCTGTAACTGAATTCCTCTCTTGACAGAGAGAGGGCAATAAGCTGCTTTATGATACTGATGTACATTAATTTCTTGGCTGGCGTAATGAAGCATGCCGTTTTCATGCCATGTCACTCTAGGCATAGGAAATTGTGCCAGTCAGAGGTGATAACTTGCATTCTGTTCTGCACAGGTGGAATCTTGAAGACTTGGCTCCACCAAGCCAGAATTTAGCCAGGAGATCCTCATGCATGTAAAACTTGAAATATCAGGTCACACAAAGTTATGAGGAAAGCAGTAGAGCACACTTACTTAGAAAGAGAGAGGGCCAAATGACCCCAAATCCAAAACATGCTTTCTGAATGACCTTGCATCCATTTTAAAAACTAAAATTGTCATCTCCCAGTGGTGCTGAGTTGCAAGAATGGTGGCTAATGAAAGAAATGAAGCAACTTCATAGTTATATTTACTGAAAAAATAAATAAATGTAACCCACATACAAAGACTATAACAGAGAAATACACCAAAATTCATCGAACATTACTGTAAATGACAGCTTACAATTTTCTGCAGCCAACTTAAGGAAGTTACCAAGAATCTCTTCAAGAGCATATGTCTGTATGCGACCAGTATCACAATTTTACAGTGAATGTACTCTGCAGTTTTCTGGGTTTTTTGAACAGCTTCAGTAGGTACTTATGACTGACAATGGTATGTATTCTAGTTCGTGTAACATTGATACTTTGGAGTTATATAGTGCTTTTCACCCAAAGATCTCAAAGGACCAAGAGGGATACTATTATATGTGTTCTGTGGTTGGGTAAGCTGACATACTGAAAGGTTAAGGATGCAATTCTGCTACCCTTTGTGAGGGGCACCCTTTGATACAATAACCACAGTGAAGGTTAATCTAAATGATTTGTTCAAAGTCATACTTCAAATCAGTGACAAAGCAAAAAATAGAACCCCAGAGATTCAATTTCCAGTCTCTTCTCTAATTAATCAAACAATGCAAAATATATCTGTGATTTTCTGCTGCGAAGAGAAAATTATTTTCCGTGTGTAAAGAAAAATAATTGATTAGATTGAGGTCCATAATAGTCTAGAGACATGGGATGGAACATCTTTTTATTGCAGATGACACTTAAAGTTAGATCCCAAAGACATTTTCTGTGAAGTTTACTCTCCTGCTGATGATGATAAAAAATAAGGTCTTTCACAAGACCTTGAAAACTGCCAGAAATGCACAATTTTGAGAGAGGAGCTCAGTGTTTTTTAAAGCTCAGTGTTGAACAGCTTAAGACACGGAGCATATGTTCACCCAAATGCCATCTGCCAAGCCCGAGGAAATATTTTACACCATGTACATATTTCTATTTCTGTCTTATCATTGGGGGGAGAGGAAAAAAATGGACCATGCTAAATGATGCAGCCCCAGAATGTGCTGGAGGCATGACAATGAAAAGATAAAAATATTAAGAATGTAATTAAAAAGACCTACAAGGACAAGGCACAATATAACACATATGTCAATAGATAAGTATTATTACACAATCAGGAATTAAGAATGAATTAAGTATGTTGAAGTATGATCAAAAAGCCTCCCTTCTCTGTGCATCCTCTGTGCTTCTAACCCCAAAGTTAAAATTGGTTTATGGATCCTTTGGTTACATAGCACAGATTTCAGAGGAAAAAAAAACCTAGAAGTGAAACTAATTTGCTCATTCTATGGATATATTTTTAAATCCAGTCTGAATGTTATTTCTTCAATCTTAGAGGCCAGTGTATACTATAGGTAGTGCAATTTCTAGCCAAAAGGTGGAGACAGGAAATACAAGAGATGTGATATCCCCTTTAAAGGAATATTAAGGAGATCCACTTGAGCGCACTAGTTCTTCATTCCCTTTCATTTTGTGAGCCAGCAGTTTTGAAATCAATTTAAAAAACCCATGTACTGCACACTTCAAAGACTAATATTTTCAGACATTCCAGTTGGTGACTGGAACTAGAGAATGACCACTGCCCTAAAAAAGAGTACAGCATTATGTCAGCAGTATTTAGTTGGAAGAGCAGCATTAGATCACTGTCAGCTGAGAAGGAGATAAAAGGACAACAAAGTGATGAAAACAAAAGAAAAAATTATTTAAGAAGGGGGAAAATGATGGCCTTTTCCATCAAAAGGACCAATTTCTTCCAAATCCTATTTCGTTCACAACATTGCAGAGACTGGAGTGAGAATTCTAGATAGTGTTTCAAGAGAGGGGTGTAGGTGCACTTCAGAAGGTTAGTTGACTTTTAGAAGAGACAACCTCAAGCTAGGGAGGGAAGCAAGAGATGGTTTGTGAAGATTCTGTCCCAGCCGAGGAACTACAAGCTGCTGGAGTCGAAGCTAACGTTGGGAAGATCTAGAATTCAGTAGATAAGTAAATATTAGAGATGGGTGAAAATTTTTGGACAAAGAAGTTCATACTCTGAAAAATGACATTTCATTTGACCTGAAACGATTCACAAATTTGCATAATAGTTTTGGTCACCTTTTTTTGTACACTTAGATGCTGAAGAGGAGGAGGAGGTGGTGGCAGCAAGCCTTTAGCCCAGTAGCTAATTGAATAATTATTCATTGTCGCTGTGAAAGTCAGTGAAGTGCCACTATGAATGACAATGAAAAGTCATTGGGCCAAGGAAGAGGGTGAGAATGAGTCTATAGTCCAATTGTTAAGGTGTTCACCTTGGGTGTGGAACTTCCATGTTCAAGTCCCTATTCCAGTGATTAGTTAAATATTTATGAAAATCTGAAACATAAGAGATTGAGTGTTCCTAAAGTGATTTTCAGCAGTGTAAGCAACCCAGTTCAAATCCTTTCTTTACATCAGGCAGAGGGGGGAATTGAACCTGGGTTTCCCATAAGTGCCCTAACCACTGGTCTAAAGATTATAAAATAGGCTGCCTCCTCCACTGTTCGACCCAAAATGGATGTTTTAATTTGCTGAATTTTTTCACAATTTTTTTATTCAATTTGAGCTGAACCAATTATTGGTGTTACTATTATTTGGAACTGCAAGCATACCAAGGTATCAGTTATTTGCCCAGCTGGAGTACACAGTAGTAGTAGTAGTTACTATCAGAGGAGTATGCAATATGCTAATTAGTGGGGATGGAGACCCCATTGTTCAATTATTTTCTCCAACAGGCATGAATTTGAAGAGAGTGAATGTGAGCAGCTGTTGATACTGAGGGTATGTCTATACTACCCACTGAATCGACGGGTAGTGTTCAATGTATCGGGGATCAATTTATCGTGTCTCGTCTAGACGCGATAAATGGATCCCCGAACACGCTCCCTCGTGACTCCAGCTCCACAAGAGGAGTAAGCGGAGTCAACAGGGGAGCCGCTGTGGTCCACTCGCCACAATGAGGACAGCCAGGTAAGTCCAACTGAGATACTTTGACTTCAGCTATGCGAATAGCATAGCTGAAGTTGCGTATCTTCGTTCTAAACCTCCCCCCACAGTATAGCCCAGGCCTTAGAGACAACAACATGAGTAGCTGGTGTTGTGTAACGAAGCACTAATGATATAACATTGTGTAGAAAGGCCAAGGCAAGTGTTAGTGTGTGAAGGGGGAGAAGTCTTCTGTGCAATGAAGCGAACATATTGAGTAAATGTAATCAATGTTCACATCTCCACTTGGACTTCACCTAGGCATTTGAAAATGTTCTGACTGCTTCTTGCTTAGATAATAGAAATCCCTGAACCTGATCTATTTCTCTCTCATTCCCCTACTCTTGTCACAATATTGGTATTCAGCACAGTTGTATTAAGATACATATTTTCACCATTTCTAGAAGCAGAATGAAGAATAATATTGCAGAGTATACATTTTTATTTCACATGCAGGGAGGGAGAAATTCAAATTTCTTTTGTCTACAAAATGTTAAATGATTTTCCCTCCCCTAAATGGGAAGGCAATAATCCAAATATGTTCAAATGTATCCATCTACAACATCAGGGAGTGAAATGTTTTTGTTATGTAGTGAACATAGAAATAATTCAATTAAACTATTCTGATTAGCACCAGATGGATTTTCATAAACTATGCCCTGAACATTAAATGTGAACAAAAATGCATAAAATAAGTGTATTTTTTTTTAAAGTATGTTTGCTTTCAACCCTGTTGGAGTGAGATGGAGAGATCCCAGGACATCTTCATCAAGTTTTAGAGGAAGCTATTTTACAATTCATATCAAAGTAGAGAACTGACCCCTAAACATTTGTCTAATTTCTATAGCCAAATCTCTTCAAAAATATCCAGAAATGTTGTTTGTATTGAGTTAAGAGAAAAAATATACAGAAGATTCCACAAATACATTGAGCAACAACAATTTGTTTTCTTTTGTTGAAAGCAAGTGTTAGAAATTTCCCATCAGCAGTATAATTGTTGAAAGGTTATTAAGACACATTTATGCAGAATTGTGAGTGCTTAATTCATGCACACAGCTACTACAATTACATATGCAAATTAGATATTTTCACATGACAGTGACCAGTCACATGGAACTTACCATTTGCATGTAAGAATACTCAATGGATATTTGCATATTTTGTTTTTTCAAACCAAAGCCTAAGACCCATGGGTTTTGCAGCTGTAACTATAATTTAGTGTCTTTTGAATTGGGTTTTAAATCTAAGCCCAGTCCCTGGAGTCTCAGGTTTAAATTTTAGTAGGATTGAGTCGGGCCTTCAGCCTTTTGAAGAAGAGAAATGTAATTCCAGTGAAGTTCATACTTTCGCTCTCATTCATCCATGCTCTTTATAATGAGCTCTTAAAAGCAGAAAATCTGTGTGATTTCAGTGGCCTGTGTGCTTTTGTAAGAACTAGGTTTGCTCTTGGTTCCCTTGAGAAAATTTTTCCTCCTCTCTCTGCACTAAACTTCCACCCAGGGGTTGGTAACCTTTTAGAAGTGTTTATAAGTCTTTATAACTAAAGTTTATAACTAAACTACTGTTGTATTTTAAGTAAATAAGGTTTTTAAAATGTTTAAGAACCTTCATTTCAAATTAAAATGCAGAGCCCCCCAGAGCAGTAGCCAGAACTCACGCAGTGTGAATGCCACTGAAAATCAGCTCGCGTGCCGCCATTGGCATGCGTGGCATAGGTTGCCTACCCCTGTTTACCCAGTGATGTCTGGCTGCATTTCAGTGACAGTGTCTGTATACAGTTTGAGAAATGCACTGAGATATTTTTGTGTGAAAGGAGTTCTGTGAAGTAAGTTAAAAGTATTAGAATGAAGGAGAGCACATCTAAACTGTACTTACTGTGTGCCCATAGTTCTGTCATGGGCTTAGAGATTAATCTGTCTCAGGTCATAAGTATTTCACCTCCAGGACATGGTTGAGCTCTTAATAAGGAATCCAGTCTCACTTGGATTGCAGTAGCACCTGGGATTTCAACCACACGCCAGTCTCTTGAATTGGAACTTGGAAAATAATATGCTCATGTCTGAGGAAAAACATTTACATGAGCTGACAACTTAGTGATTCATTTAACAAACTGTTTCCAAAATTAACAATTTTTTAATTTTAATATTTAGGATAACTGAAGTGTCCGTTACAGTATTAAATGAGCTTCATAAACTAATAGAGTTGGAGAAAATCCTAAAAGTACAAGTATTTTTGCAAGGAAGAAAGGACAAAAAAAAAAAAATCAACTGAAGTAAGAGGGAAATTGTCTTGATAATATGATTGTAGGGGAAAAAAATCATGTTTAATCTCTTCAAGTTGTGTTTAAATTGGTATCTATTTATAGGTTCTGATATTAAAACTGTAGAGCATTTTCCCTAGGGTGATATGTGACACTTTGACTTCCTGCAAGAAATTCAGTGTCTCTATTATTGCAAAGCACACTGACATTTTCTGTGTTTGATATGCTGTATTTTCCCATGTAGAAGCCACACAGTAGTGTAACTCATCTGGAGGCACCAGATATTACAGGCCTAATGCTTTAGTCCTGTTTTATCCAGAACAAGCTATTTGCTCGCTCCTAGAACTAGTCCTCCTTAAATTGGGTTTGAGGTACAGTGGGAGGGCAGTGTTGGAGAAGTTTCTACTGCCGTAGCTCATGGTACACTGTGTTATCAATAAAGGACTTCATTCTTCAGAGATGTTGAACATGCAGCTTTCATCCTTAGTAAATATGCAATAATGTAAAATTCTTAAGTAAAAGACATAAAATATATTTGCTCTCTTTCCTGTATGAGATTCACACACAGATCCAAAAGGGATATTGAAGGTAAAAGTGAACATAACTTGATGGCATTATCACATTAAACTAACTGACTTCAATTGATTAGCAGCTAATGGATTTATTCATTTCTGCTGTAGACGGCTCAAGCGGAGACGTATTAATCCTATAAAATGGGACTTAAGCATTAGGCCTGTAATATCTGGTGCCTCTACATGAGTAGAGTGGTCAGTGTGGTCACTGACTCGTCCTTGGGAATGCAGAGTTTAAAAGGGGCAGCTTTGTGCCGGAAGCCTCCCTTTTACATGGAGCAGGCTGAGGTAGCACCCACTCTCCCTCCCCTTTGGGTTTGGTCAAGACCTACTGTTGACGTTATGTTAGCCGCCCCTCTTTTAGGGGGGCTGGACAGGAATTTTTCCCTTACCACCAGGTTGGCTTAGGTTCATTTGGGTTTTTTCTTTCTTTCTCTCTTTTTTTTTTTGCCATCCCCACAGCGGGTTCAGGAAGGGCTCTATTCATGCATGGTATGAAAAGTGGAGGCGATATATCACAACTCATTATTTAAATTTAGGGTGAATGTCCATTGCAGGTATTCCATAGGAAAGGTATAGAATGAACAGATAAATGTATTGGAAAAGACTTTAAAAGAGGCGTTTGCTAACGGAACGAATGGGGGACTCTTATGATTGGTATGGAAGGGAGCCAACCCCCCATTCTTATAGCACATCTTACTCCTCCTATGAAGGGTGTGGCTAGTAAGGTCCCGGCAATGGTTTTGCTGGAGGGATCTGGATGGAAAAAGAGGGGGAGCTGGTAAAAGCCCCGCAGGCAATTACGGAATAAAATAGGGTTACCTGCACTGTACACTTTTATCTGCCGGCTATCCCAGACGTCTAATAATAAAGTTGTGGCCTGATTAAACCCATGTCAAATGTCTCCTGTCCTTTTTTCAGTATAATCAGGCAATTCTTCACTTGTTTTCATTGCACATCTTCAAAGTTTTAGTTACACTGTAGATTGTCAAAGATCCTGCATGATCTCAGAAGCACTCGCTGATGCACTTGTTTTTTGTCGGCTTACTCAAATGAGCAGAACTTAACATTCTGTTCAAGGCGCCACTGTCACAGCACAAAATGCAGCCCAGGCAGGTCTCCAAAAATATTAACATTATTGATATTGGGTGCTGCCTTTCAGCAAGCCCTATGGACATTACAAAGTAACTGGCGGTAACTGCAGTGTATTTTGCAAAACATAGAAAGAAAGAGAAATTCATCTTCTATCTGCTATTATTGATCAGATCACCCTAGTATCTGATAAAGAATTTGCTCATTATTTGGAATGGCAAGATTGGTTTTATTTTGTAGGCAACTAACAAGCATATTAAATTGTAACAGTTGGATATCAGGTTAGGGAGTACTGACTTCTATGAGGAGATAAAGAAACAGTAGCTAAATACATTTGGAATATTAACAGTTCTAAACACTGCTAATTATAAACCTATGCTAAAAATTTAGGTCTTTAAACAGGATTTAAACATGGAGACAGCTGGAGAATTCCTTTTGTATAGAAGCATAAGAGAGTGTTCCATGAACTGGAACAATGGGGAAAGGGGGAAGAGGCAAAGTACCTATCGTATGCTAGAGAATGAGAACCATCATCTATGTAAAATTACAAGGGAATGCAGTTTAGTTAAAAAAAAAAAAATGCAAAACCTGTAAAAGTCCCTGCCAAAGGGGTTACATTCTAAAGATGTTTGTGCAAATGATAAATTAGAATGTGGTCTATAACTGAGCTGGAGAGTTGTTATATGAAACCTAGACGCTCAGCCCTGTGTGATGAATGCCACGTTTGTGTTAGAATTCTGGTACTGCTATAATGGTTTCTCTGTAAATTTGCTAAGATAGCAGTTATTTTCTCTTCATTCCTTCCTTCCATCAGTACTTGATGGAGACCTCAAAAGAACACTTATGTGCTGCAAGCATATGTGTTAGTGATTTGGTAGGTGGCACTTTATAGAGTCAAAAGGATGAACCAATGCCCCAGCACAATGTTAGGGTGCTTGTGGAGTGTGCTACCTCACTACTTGTTATTGGAAAACTCTTACCTTTTTTTTTGAGAGCAGCTCAATATTGTGCCCTGTCCAGTTTCAACTTTTGCCTAAGGTTGGGGGAAGTGATATCTGTGTACGTATATTTGTTTATTGTATACTTATGTAGGTATGTACTTGTGCCTAATTTGAAAATCTGCTTCATAATGTCTTTTGTGGATCCGAACTAATGTAGACTCTAAAAAGATAGCATGTTACACAAAGAAAGTGCAAGTGTCCAAACAGCTAACCTTTGATTATTTGGTTCATTTCATTTCACTTCCAATCCATTATCCCAAGTCTTTCTCGCTAAATGTTGTTGCATAGTGTGTAAGTGCTAGCTACCTTTTAAGAAAGTCGTCTTCATCACCAATTTATGACCTAGGTTATGATAGTCACCCTCTAATCCTATGCGTAATATTTTTTTAATATTTTCATCTTAGTATCCTGTTCCTAGGTTCATTGGAAGGCATGTTCTTGTCAGGTAAAGTTTCTTTGACTAATTATTAAATACATTTATGTATACCTTCACTGGCACAAGAACTGGCTATATGAAAAGTCATCACCCTTAAATGCATCATGTTAGATCAAATATCTCTAGCTTGATCAAGAGGAAGTAAAATTTGAAAGTTAAGTTTCATAGACTGCTCTAATAGCCACTTTTATATCAACGCATTTCTGCTCAGCCTCTCTTTATAGAGAATGCTGCTGTCTGTTTCTCTTTCATATGTCCACCCATGTGGATGACCACACCTTGCTGCCCTCCTCATAGGTTATATATGCAGTATCCTTGACAACCAACCACTTTCTTTCTCCTGCACTGAGAGAACTGTTCTTACTGCAGTAGCTAACAAACTAAAATGTCCCTTCCCAAGGCATTCTGTATGTTGTGTAATCATGTCAGTTGTCTGTGCAGCTAGTTTTGCTGGACTGTGAGCATGGTGCAGCACTTTGTGATAGAACTTTGCAATACAAAAGAGAGTGCATAAACCTAAACTGACTTGATCCACAAAAGATAAGGATTACGATTTCAAATTGAACCTCTGGAGAACCTGCAACCAATGAGCAGAGAATGGTGAAGGTGTAATACTTTCATCATTCTTTTGTCCCTGTGCAGCAATATTCTGAAGATGCTAAAGCCAAGCCGAAAGAATAACAGGGCAACCCAGGTAATGGAGCATTCCAGTTATCAAGTTTTGAAGTGATAAAAGCACAAATAAAATGGTCTTAATTTTGCATATTGAGATCAACCATATTTTTAGCAATTTTAGGGAAGTTGAACCCCAGAATCTGAACAGCATTACAAATGTAAACTGTAAAGAAAGGGGTGTATATCAGGCAAATATTCTGATTAACCTCTGAAGGTTAGTCAGTTTCATGACCACCAGGATAATACAATGTACTCTGTTTGTAAATTGCCTTTAAGGTGGAAAAGGAACTATGTGGACCAGATTCTGAGATGTTTTGGGAGGACCTACTTCCTGTGGAAGTCATTGGGCAGAGTTTAAAATTTTGGGAGGGCTCTGAGTAGGCAGTGATTTTAAGTTTTCTCCAACTTAATTTTAAAATAGGAGGTATGGGTTTGAAGAGAAGTGTGTTCCATTGCTTTTTCCTAACCATCATCTAGGTTAGGTTTCATGGCCTTAGTAGTGGAATTGCTTCATTTCCATTCTTTAAAAAGTTTAGTTTTCTTTTATGTTAAATTTTACTCTGAATGTCCTTACTTTCTAATTTTTTTTTATTATCTTCGTAGGTGCTGGAACTAGGGATGGGGGCGGAGGGAGGACTGCTGCACGCCTTGGCTTGAAGTGGTTTACCTCATATACAAGGTTTACAGTTTGACTGAGTGGTTCTCAGCATCCCAACTATAAAAATGGTTCCAATGGTCAGTACAGTGCTTTTAATGGTGTTTCACCCTTAAGTTACTGAAATGTACTCTCAGACTTTTAGTATTTTGTCTGCAAATTTGTAACATTACAGTGCGGCAGTAGCTGCAATGTATTTCCGGTAGTGTTACAGAGTTCAGTTTTGACAAGCATTTTAAGCCTTTATTTTGCAAACATCTTGTTAAAATGGCAAAACTGAAAACATAAAATATAAACTGAGAGCACCATTTGAATTTCTCATGGTGATTTGATGAAAAATGAATTGATCCAGATAGAGAAGAGTCTTAAAATCCCCCCGTTGCCAGTTTTTCACTGGAGGGTATCATTTTCTTTGTACCCTTTTTTGCAACAAATCTGAAACATTCTTAGACCCGTCCTTAGTCCACATTGTTGTTCCTCCTGCACCAATTACTAGAATATCAGTTACCCTTTGGCAGTGTTTATCCATAAAGAATTTGAAAAGTATGTGCACTAAGCTAAACCCATGGAATTGTAAGTTGATGAAATATCTGGTGCAGCACAAATGCCATCACTTGCAGGGGCAAAAACCCTGAAAAAGAGAGACGGTCTTCATCAGAAACACAGGAGCCAATAGCAAAGATCCATGAGCTAGGAAAGAGAAGACCACCAGCCGTTCAAATCTCACCTCTTCAAAATGCTGCTTAAATTTCCTTGTAATTTGACTGTCCTTGTTACAGACTAATGCAGTGAACGCTGACCTAGAAGACGATTAGAGGAATTGGCTGAACCCTCCCTACTCCTTTTTAAAATAAGTTAGCAGAGAGTGTTTATGTAGTCACTGCCTGCACAGAACCCGGATTTCTAAGAGGGCAAACACCCGTCTTATCCACTTGTCACTTCAGAGTGACTAAGCAGTGATCTCTGTAGTATTAAGGCAAAATAACTTCCGAGTTGTGTGGAATGTATGACCGTCTCTGCTGATCTGTTGGTGTAATTGATATAAAAGAATGTGAGGTCACTGTTAAGGTTTTGCATTAGATGCAAGTTTGGTGGAGCTGAGGTATGTTCTATTTTGGGGATGTGCTGCAGATGGAAGTGAAAGCTGGGAAGTGCTGGAATGTGTTGCCGACATCATTGAAGGCAATGTGAAAGTGGAAAGGAATGCCGAAGTCTTTCCCTTTAACGACTTATTTCCATTCCTGTAAGGTTTTGTGTAGGTGTATGCGAATAGGAGGGTGTTGCCACAATGTTAATAGTTTGCTGATATTCTGTAAATGAAGCATTGAGTTGCTGTTACAGCTGAATGTCAACTGTTGGTCATTTTGATTTTGGTTTTGGTTTTGTCATCCTTCATGCAATCTTTTTAAAGTGGGTACAGTTGGGTTTTCATTTTGCGCTGTGCGTAAGACTGACTTCTACATTATATTCCATTATTTGACCTTAGAAATAAACAGGGCTAGAG
The DNA here is from genome assembly GCA_007922305.1 of Dermatemys mawii. Taxonomy (NCBI): domain Eukaryota; kingdom Metazoa; phylum Chordata; order Testudines; family Dermatemydidae; genus Dermatemys; species Dermatemys mawii. Next base: position 6,144,360 of record ML677507.1, read on the forward strand.
ATGAATGTATTTCTACACTGCAATTGGTAGGTATAATTGCAGCACATGTAGACAAAGCCATACTAGCTTTGATTGAGCTAGTTCACTAGAAATAGCAGTGAAACCATGGCAGCAAGATGGCAGTACAGGCTACTCAGCCAAGTAGATACCCAGGTTCCTGTGCAGGTTTGTACTTGCGTGGCTAGCCCATGCAGCCCCCCTGTGCTGCTGCAGCTTCAGTGCTATTTTTAGCAAGCTCTGTCAAAGCTAGCTCAAATACGTGCCTACTCATGCTGTAATCATACCTCCCATTTGGTGAATAGACATACCCCAAAAGGAAAATCACAGTGTGCATTCTTTGATCCTGTAAACAAAATAGAAAAATAAAAAATTATGCCCCACAATAAAAGCCTTGATCTTGTAAGGTCCTGAATAATCTGGCCTCAACCCAGCAAGGCAATTAATTCCAGCTTTAACTATACACATGTGATTAGTCCCACTGAAGCCAATGGGCCTATTTATGTCTTGAAGTGCTTTGTTGGATTGGGGCCAGAATTCTTTGGACCTTGCAGGATTGATCTCAAGCTCCTCAGACATGCTTATACACATAAATATGTGCCCAATCTCTTAGCATCTCCATAGGAGTTTTCCTTTTCAAAGTACTTTGCAAATATGAACTAGTAAAGCCTCATTACCCCATCCTTCTTATTTTAAAGATGGGGAAATGAAGGCAAAGAGAGAGTGAGTTGCACAGCAAGTGAGAACTGGGATTGAACCTAAGGAGTTACTGGATCACTGTGTCCCATGCTTTGGACCATACCTCACTTCTTTTTGAACATTCAGTAAATACCTACCCTTGTACACTTCCTTCTTAAAGCCACACTTCTATTAATTTATGCACCCTACGTGATGTTGCTGGAGAGCCTATAAAAGAGAGAGTTCAGTGTTTTCAGAGGGAAGAGATTTTTCCTGTAACATTTTGATATGTTGTATAATGTCTCTTGCTTGGTTGTAGATTCATAATAAATCATATTTAGTTTGAGGTTGATTGAACACCTCAGATTTTTTTCAGCAACTAATCAATCTCAGTAACCCTTTGATGCTTTATGCACTACAAAGCGATAGAGATTATCTTCTTAAAATGGAGAGCTGAACACAGAAATCCCATAACTAGGCTTGTCACTTTGTAGTAGTTATGCCACTTTGGAAATGCAGGGACCATCGCTTTTTCTGATGTTTTTACAGACTAGAAGCATATCCTCCTGCACTTACCCAATAGGCCTTGAGAACAATCAAAGGGATTTGATGTGTGCAGGAGCTCTCAGATGGACTCTGTCTTATTTCATACACATCTCTTCCGATTTTTCTTCGTTAGATAAGAACTATCTTTGTGATCCAAATTCAGTGTCACGGGCCTGTTGTTTACTTCATTTTCTTTTAAAACAATGAATTTAAAATTAGAAATGCAGAGGGAGCAGATTAGAAATTAAGATTTTGGAAAATTCTTTTTCGCACCAGTTTATTACATCAGTTCAGGGCCGGCTTCAGCATTTTTGCCTCCCCAAGCAAAAAAACCCCCAAACCCTCTGGAGTGCCAGCTGAGGAAAAAAAAGGAGCCGGCCCTGAATCAGCTCCAGGCAAAAACCTGCAGCTCCACTGCTCCGCCGTCCAGGTCTGGACTCTGCTCCAAAGCCCTGGTTTTATTACATCATTCAGGGTAATAATTTTTTGCATCTGGTTGGGGTATCAGGACCACATTTTGAACTCTTTGGAGGTTTTTGACATTTTACTAGTGACAAAAAAATGACTGTCATTTTTCCACCTCAGTGCCAAGCCTCAGAAACCATTCTGCTTCAAATGCCAACTCCAAAAATCAGCACTATTATTGTATAACTATCTAAATTAGGGATACAGTAACAACCCAACCTCACATAAGCTCTAACTGTTCATGTATGATGCTGTGAGATGTACAAGAATATAGACGTATTGAGTTCCTGTCTGTCTTGATGTTTAAGGCTCAGACTTCTTATCCCTGGGTGACTCTAGATATCCTTGTTGACAATCACTCTAATAAATTGGCTCAGATCTTCTTGAGTTTAGTAGTAGCCTTGTTTTTGGAACATGTACTGTTTTGAGGGGGAATATTGTCTTTGTGGTGTGATTATAGCTGCTATAGATTGCGTAGTGGGAGATGTTTTGGATGTGCTAGTGTTTGGTGATTTAATTTAAGTAAATTCACTTAGAGGCCTTTTTAAATTAGCAAGTCTTTATGAATACAAATATAAAAAATAATAGCATCAGCTTGCAGGTCTATAGATTTGTTGTTTCTTTCCCTTTCCCTTGTTAGTACTGATTTTGGAGACAGAAAGCACAAATATAGTTATTATATTTTTGGATTTATAACTTACTATAATTACTTTTTATTTTATGGTGAAATAAAGCAGTTTTTCAAAAGTTGCTACCTTAGTTCTACTTCCGTTCCTTGAATCCAAGGCGGTTGATTTTAAACACATAGCTGGGCGCTGGAGAATTCTGCATGCTGTGTGCAAACATATTACAGCAGGTAAGAAGATATAGATAGTTTTTGCTTCTAATGTTCTTTGTTTTTCAGACAGCTGGAGGAGAACACTGTACTGTTCAGGGGCAGCTCTATGTATCTTGTCTGTGTAAAGATTTATATGAAGAATAATGTGATTCCATATTTGGATGTTATGTCATTGCAACTAGGGAACTGTATAACTTCACTGAGCAATGATTCATTCCTTTTGTCTGGTATTTGGAAGAGGGTTGTTTGTTCTTTTAGTGTGTAAGTTTCCAGCTTTTACTGGGAAGGGGAAACATCTTGTTCAGACAGGAAGTTCCTCTTGAAAGATTTTTGGTAACTGGCAGAATCAAACTGGAGACTAATCGTGTGTGCTGCCAAAAACGAAACCAAACCAAACCTCAACCAATTGCATTGTTGGATGAGTGATATAGCAGCCTTCAGCAGTTACCTGTGGAATTAAAATGTTCTGGTTACTAAATTCGTTATTTTTAATCTATGAACTTGATACATCAAGTAATTGGAACATTTGCTTTGCTATTGTTCTTTGTTATCTACTTTCTTCTTCACTCACCAAAAAACTTAAGTTGCTGTTTTTCTGAGAGGTTTGCTAAAGAATATACTCATTTCTCAGTGGTATTGTGTTAAATTTTAAGATATTTTAAACAGACTATATCCTTTTTCATTTTCAAAGCACTTACAAATGTTGGTTAATCCCCAGATATCCCACGAAGAGGTATGGTGTATGGTTTGGTTTGGTTTTGTTCTTTTTTATGTCCAACAGTCCAATGATGGTCCTATGTGCAAGCTGAGTCCTTATTCCACCCTCAGCTGAGTTCACAGACCCTGAGTTTCCTTTCAGGGATAACTCAAAAACAGTGACACCATGGTTCCTTTTGAAACTGACCGGCACTCCCAACCCTTTTATATACTGGATGGCTAGATAGCTACACTTGCTAGCATGACCTAGTAGTAATTACTCTGGCTTCTGTAATGCAGGTTTAGGGTGACACAGCAAAAGACCTCTGCATTTCTATACAGAATCTTAGAATATGCTGCCCTGTTGTAGATCTTTCCTTCCAGGGCCAGGAACAGAGGTGCACTTATTTTGTTTCTTTCATCTTGAAAGATTTTGCCAGTTTAAGAAATATTTCTTGTATATAAAATAGGGGAAAACCTGTGGAATCAGAAAAATCTCTGACTATGGAAGAAACTTTTGAATTGTAATTACTGCATCATGCTGATGTGTGGTATAAATATCTAGATAGGTACTGCCTCCACAGGAGTCGTGCTCATAGTTCATTCTACAGTATTCTTGATTCCTTTTCTGCATAGGTCGTGCTATTGTTTTTTGAAAAAACCTTGGTATTTTTATCTGCTGTGTATATCCCACACCTTGTCACACAAACAAAAGTACGAGAAAGAAAAACATTGTTTACTTTATTTTACCTGTTAATTTTTGTTGTTGTTTTGAATGCCTGACAATGTATCTCTCTCAGCCTTTGTAGAGCTCACCCTGCTGGATACTCGCCAGGCTGCTGGTTTAGGCCTCATGTGCCGGGCCTGTGTGCGTTAAGCTTGCTGAATTTTGAAGAGATTCCAGGTCTGTGACTTTTCTTGGCCTCTGGCACACTTCCTTTCCTTCATGGAAATGAGACCTCACAGCCCAGCTGCTTCAGACCCCCAGGACCAGTGCTGGCCACCCCCTGTCCTAAACACTCTAGTAGCTTAAGCTCACGCTCTGCCTAAATTCCACCACGCGGATACTTTAGTTTTACAATTCACCTCTTTAGGGGCATGTGATAGCAGAAACAAACAAACTCAGGCTTTGAAAAGGATTCCAAATCTCTACTTCAGCTAGAACAAGGAATATACAGATCTAGAAAAAAACAAACAGTTGTACACCATTCCCTGCCTCAATTTCCTCACCACTCCGTACTGTAGTTTGGGCATAGGTCAGAGTCCTTTAGAATTGTTCGGCACTCAAAACAGGGAAAAAAGAACAAAACAGTTAAGCAAGCTAAATATTTTTCATCTCTGTTTTACAATTGGGGAAAGTGAGACAGAGATAAAGTAATGCTTCTCTCTAAAACCACTTATATTTTATAATATTTGTGATGGGGCAAGGCCAGATGGCTATAGGAATGTGCTAAGGAACAGATATGTGAGTCTCAGCCTAAACAAATCCCTGGTACCACTGGAACCTTCTAGAAATCAGTAGAAACTGCTAGCCTGATTGGGACACCTGAAGCCAATTAGGGACTGGCTGAAACCAGTTAAAAACCTCCCAGTTAGTCAGGTGGGGGTGGATGTCAGGAGCTGTGGGAGGAAGTTGTGCTATTGGTGAGACTGAGAGGTAGACAACATATCATACGCAAGGAAGGAGGTCCTGAGGTAAGGATGAAGTGGAGTTTGAAGAAGCGGGGACTGCTGTGGGGAAGTAGCCCAGGGAATTGTATTGTGTTTTTGTGGCTAAAAGGTCAGCCATCTTAGCTGATGCTATTAGGGTCCCTGGGCTGGAGCCTGGAGTAGAGGGCGGACCCGGGCTCCCCCATTTCTGCCTCCCCTAATTAATCACTGAGATTGGGAGACAACAGAGACTGTGCCAGGAAGGATAGCTTCTCCTCACTGGCTTATGATGAAAACAGCTCAATAGACTGTGACCTTGTCTCTAAAGAGAGAAGGGCTATGTGGAGGGTCACAGTGAGCTTCTGAGGCTAGTGAAATCTGCCAGGAAATGCAGGATCCATGAATATAAGGACAGAGCTTTGTCACAATTTGATATAAAAACTTAAGCTGTAGAAATTTCTTAACAGATCTAGAGAGTCTTGCAGATTTTTTATTATATTTGATCATGCGCCCCCCACCCCCTTTTCCATTCTGTTTTCTTATCACTTCTGTGACAGTTGCTGTTATCACTGTTTTTGCAAGTCATTCTTTCAGGAGGTAGCATACGCTGCATGTGATTTAGAGTAGCAACTAACATTGGGTGTTGTGGAGTGATGTGACTAGAACAACCACACAGATTTAACACATCCTCTCAGATCTTACTTAGGTTATGAAAATCCAAGAATATCCCTCAAGACAAATCTCCATGTTGCTGCAATGCTACATGACCAGATTTACAGCATAATCTTCTGTTTTCAAAGTTATTCAGGTTGATAAGATCTGGAATCAAAGGGATGGTAAATCTGGATAACCCTCATGATTAAGGAGGCTTGTCCAGTTCACCTCTTGATTTAGAAATGAAACAGAGCATATTGTAGCTATAGAATCATAGAATTTCAGGGTTAGAAGGGGCCTCAGGAGGTCATCTAGTCCAACTCTCTGCTCAAAGCAGGACCAATCCCAAGGTAAATCATCCCAGCCAGGGCTTTGTCAAGCCTGACGTTAAAAACCTCTAGGGAAGGTGTCAGGATTGCCTCCCCACTCTGAACTCTAGGGTACAGATGTGGGGACCCACATGAAAAAAGAAATAACCCCCACAAGCTTATTTTACCAGCTTGGGTTAAAATGTTTTTCCCCAGAACACAAATTCTTCTGTATCTGGACCTGGTACGCTGCCACCACCCAAACTAGGTCTAGGGTAGTTTGGGGACCCTTCTTTCCCTTTCCACTAACCCCCCAAACTTCTTCCTTCCCTGGGAAGCTTGAGAGAAAAAAAAAAAACCAAACCTCGCCTGATCCTGCGAGACATGCCCGATCCAAAACCAGGATCTTACACAATGAAAAACAAGCAGTCAGCTTCTTAAAAGAAAGATTTTAATAAAAGAAAAAAGAAAGGAATAAATCCCTTATAACCATCAATAGAACAGCATCTACCATAATCAACAAAAGGATTCAGAAACCAAACCTCTCCCCCGAGGCAATTTTCTCCCACAGTTGATATCTCTGCTGAAGCTTACAATATCAAGAAGCACCCAGCCAACACTCACCACTGAGAACTCTCCAAGTGATAAAGAGAAGGTAAACTTACTGACTACAGTACTTGATAGAATCTTATAGTTATAGTGAAAGACATAGCTGTGTTCCCCCCATAGCCGAGGTGAACAGAGAGAGACCCAGAGAGAAACTGAAACTTAAAATCCTTTGTCTCCTGAGGAATCTCTCATTGGTCAGTTGTCCACCTCTCAGGTTACCTTTAGCTTAACCCCTTACAGGTAAACACTAATTCTAGGCTACTTCACACTTATGACACGCCCCCCAAATCGCAAACGGTGTCGGAACATCACTGGGTGCGATTTCTTCCTGGAGCTCTAGGAAAAAAAAAAGCAGAATTAATAAAACACATGCACCTGTAAACATACTACTGGTAACAATAAACTAACAATAGGTCCCACATTCCGAGGACAGTTTTAACCTATTGATTCTGGGAAACTTTCCCGGGAGAGTGCGTCAGCTACTTTATTAGAAGTTCCTGGAATGTGTTGGATGTCAAAATCAAAATCTTGGAGAGCTAAACTCCACCGAAGAAGTTTTTTGTTCTTGTTGGTGAAGCGATGAAGCCACTTCAGCGCAGCATGGTCGGTTTGTAGTTGGAACCGTCGTCCCCAAACGTATGGGCGTAGCCTTTCCAGAGCATATACAATGGCATAACATTCCTTTTCGGGAATTGACCAGTGGCTCTCCCTCTCAGACAGCTTCTTGCTGAGAAACACGACAGGGTGCAATTGTTGATCGGGTCCTTTCTGCATTAAAACTGCTCCCACACCACGCTCGGAGGCATCTGTGGTTACTAGGAACGGTTGGTCAAAATCTGGGGCCCTGAGCACAGGGTCAGACATGAGTGTCGCTTTACTCTGGTTAAAGGCCTCTTGACACTGCTCAGTCCACCGGACTGCATTTGGCTGGTTCTTTCGAGTTAGGTCTGTCAATGGGGCGGCGATTTGGCTGTAGTGTGGTACAAATTGCCTGTAATATCCGGCCAAGCCTAAGAAGGATTGGACCTGTTTCTTGGACTTTGGGACAGGCCACTTTTGGATAGCATCCACCTTGGCCTGTAGAGGATTGATAGTTCCTTGACCCACCTGGTGTCCAAGGTAAGTCACTCTGTTGAGGCCTATTTGACACTTTTTAGCCTTAACAGTTAGTCGTGCCTCTTGTATGCGTTTAAAGACCTTCCAGAGATGTTCTAGGTGCTCCGCCCAGGAATCAGAAAATATGGCCACATCATCAAGGTAGGCAACTGCAGTTTCTCCCAATCCCACTAGGAGACTATCTACAAGTCTTTGGAAGGTAGCGGGTGCATTTCGCAGCCCGAAAGGGAGCACATTAAACTCATACAGCCCTATATGCGTAATGAAGGCTGACTTTTCCTTGGCAGATTCCTCTAACGGTACTTGCCAGTACCCCTTGGTTAAGTCTAAGGTGGAGATGAACTGGACCCGTCCCAGTTTCTCCAACAGCTCATCTGTGCGACGCATTGGATAGTTGTCTGGGCGAGTTACCGCATTTAGCTTACGGTAGTCCACGCAAAAGCGTATCTCCCCATCCGGTTTGGGGACTAGAACCACTGGAGATGCCCATGCACTGTGAGAAGGGCGGATTACACCCATCCGTAGCATGTCCTGGATCTCCCGTTCTATAGCAGCTTTGCCATGAGGAGCCACCCGGTAAGGTTGGGCTCTAACTGGGTGGGCGTTACCTGTGTCAATGGAGTGGTATGCCCATTCAGTCTGTCCTGGGGTGGTTGAGAATAGTGGTGCGAAGCTAGTGCACAGCTTCTTGATCTGCTGGCGCTGCATGCGTCCGAGAGTCATTGAGAAGTTTACCTCTTCCACGCCACCGTCACTGCTTCCTTCATAGTAGACACCTTCAGGCCACTCAGCGTCATCTCCTCCCTGGGCTGTAAACTGACAAACCTTTAATTCTCTGGAATAAAAAGGCTTTAGAGAGTTAGCATGGTACACTTTAGGCTTTAGGGTTGAGTTAGGGAATGCTATGAGGTAGTTAACTGCTCCCAGGCGCTCCCTTAACCGTAAAGGGTCCTTCCCAGGATGCTTCCATCTTATGGGCTTGAAGCGCCTTCAAGACCATCACCTGGTCCCCTACTTTAAAGGAACGTTCTCTGGCATGTTTATCATACCAGGCCTTTTGCTCTGCCTGAGCATCCTTCAGGTTTTCTTTAGCAAGGGCTAAAGAGGTTCGGAGGGTGTTCTGTAGGTTGGTTACAAAGTCCAGAATGTTAGTTCCTGGAGGAGGTGTAAACCCCTCCCATTGCTGTTTTACCAACTGTAATGGCCCTTTAACCTCACGGCCATACACAAGTTCAAAGGGTGAGAACCCTAAACTGGGATGTAGTACAACCCTGTAGGCAAAGAGCAACTGCTGTAACACTAGGTCCCAATCATTGGAGTGCTCATTTACGAATTTCCGTATCATGGCCCCCAAAGTTCCATTAAACCTTTCCACCAGGCCATTTGTTTGATGGTGGTAAGGGGTGGCAACCAAGTGGTTCACCCCATGATCTTTCCATAGACTTTTCATGGTCCCTGCCAGGAAATTGGTTCCCGAATCTGTAAGGATGTCGGAGGGCCAACCCACCCTGGCAAAAATGTCTGTTAATGCATGGCACACAGTTTTAGCCCTGGTGTTGCTTAGAGCTACTGCTTCTGGCCATCGGGTAGCGAAATCCATGAAAGTCAGTATGTACTGGTTTCCTCTGGGTGTCTTTTTTGGGAAAGGACCCAGAATATCCACAGCTACTCGCTGAAATGGAACCTCAGTTATGGGGAGTGGCTGGAGAGGGGCCTTTACCTGGTCTTGGGGTTTTCCCACTTTTTGGCACACCTCACAAGACCGGACATAACCAGAAATGTCCTTGCCCATCCCCCCCCAGTGGAGTGACTTCCCCACACGATCTTTGGTTCTGTTCACCCCAGCATGCCCACTAGGGTGATCATGGGCTAAGCTCAGGAGCTTTACCCGGTACTTAGCTGGAACTACCAACTGTCTCTGAGGCTGCCAGTCTTCCTGGTGTCCCCTAGAAAGAGTTTCCTTGTATAAAAGTCCGTTTTCGACCACAAACCGGGATCGATTGGTAGAGCTGAGAGGCGGTGGGTTGCTCCGTGCCGCCGTCCAAGTTTCCTGGAGGCTTTCGTCTGCTTCCTGTTCGGCCTGGAACTGTTCTCTTGTTGCCGGAGATATCAGTTCCTCACTGGGTTGTGGACTTGGGTTGGGGTCCTCGGGAAGTGATGGAGGTGATGGGGTGGTTTCCATTGGCGGTGGACCGCTCTCCGCTGGTGCACCTGGTTGTATTTCAGGCTCCGGCTGAGCCCCTTGGTTTAGTGTAGCTGCTGCTGTCAGTGCTGGCTCGAGGTTGCCCTCGGGTGTTGGAGTGGTAGATGGGGTTGCAAGCGCTGGACTCAGTGCTGGCGATGGTTCAGGTGTTGGTTGCTTTGCCAGTTCCGGTCCGGGGACTGGCTTGGGCTTTGTCTCTGGGACTGGATCCTCCACGGCTGTTTCAGTCGTTGGTAGGGAATCCGGCTTCACCATCGTCATCGGGGTCTCTGGTAACCCAGTTGGGCCCCTGGTAGAAGGCTCATGAACAGGGATAGGTGTGCAAGCTTGCTTAGCCTGGCTGCGGGTGACCATTCCCACCCTCTTGGCTAGCTTCACATGATTGGCGAGATCATCCCCCAGCAGCATGGGAATGGGATAATCATCGTAGACTGCAAAAGTCCACCTTCCTGACCAGCCCTTGCACTGGACAGGTAGATTGGCTGTAGGTAAGTCGAAAGAGTTTGACTTGAAGGGTTGAATTGTTACTTTGACCTGTGGGTTGATTAACTTGGGGTCCACTAAGGATTGGTGGATAAGTGACATCTGAGCTCCAGTGTCCCTCCACGCTGTAACCTTCTTTCCGCCCACTCTCACAGTTTCCCTTCGCTCTGAGGGTATCTGGGAGGTATCTGGGCCTGCGGACCTTGGGTGTGACTTCGGGGTAATGCACAGCGTTCGGTTGGTGTTCTTGGGGCAGTTGACCTTAATATGCCCCAGCTCCTTACATTTAAAACATCGCCCAGCTGACTGGTCACTGGGCCGAGGTTGGTTGCTGGAGATTGGTGGAGTGGAACGAGGAGGTGTCTGGGGTTTTCCTTGGGACGTAGATGGAGTTTGAGGCTGCCCCCTCTGATAGGATGTGGTCCCGGGTTGTCTCCTCTGGGATCCACTCCCACTGCTAGGCGGTCTTTTCTTCTCTGCCCCCTCCATCCATCTGGTTCCAATCTCCCCTGCCTCGATTATAGTTTTGGGTTTTCCATCTCGGATGTACCTTTCTATTTCCTCAGGAACACCCTCTAAGAACTGCTCCATTTGCGTTAGGAAAGACAGCTCTTCCTGAGAGTTAGCCTTTGCTCCTGATATCCAGGCATCCCAATTTTTTACAATGTGGTAGGCGTGTTGGGAAAAAGCCATGTCCGGGTTCCACTTTAGGGCTCTGAACCGCCGACGGGCATGCTCGGGCGTTATCCCCGTTCGGATTCGGGCCTGTTTTTTAAAAAGTTCATAACTGTTCATGTTTGCCTGAGGCATTTCTGCCACCACTTCTGCTAAGGGTCCACTGAGCTGTGGCCTCAGCTCCACCATATACTGGTCTTCAGGGAGGCTATACCCAAAACAGTTCCTCTCGAAATTGGCTAAGAAGGCCTCTGTATCATCACCTGCCTTGTAGGTGGGGAATTTCCTGTGATGGAAAGTGGTACCTGGAGAAGGGTTGTTAGGCGGGGCTGGTATATTCTGCGCAGCCTGTGCCTTTTGTAACTCCAGTTCATGCTGTCTCTCTTTTTCCTTCATTTCCATATCCCTTCGGTGTGCAGCATCTTGCTCCAAGCGTTTTTCCCTCATTCTCTCCATCTCTCGGATATGTTCCCTTTGTCTCTCCTCCGCTTGGAATTTGGCTAATTCCAAATCCTTTTGGCCCTTACGACCTGTCATTTTAATCTTTCTGTGTTCTAACTTACTCACTGAAAATTAAACAAAAATTTCTTATATCACTTGGAAATTCTCAGCAGGGTTTTAATCCTACCAGCAGAGGGAGAAAGACCCCCTACTCTGTTTCTCAGAAAACTGAACTGACCAGTTCCCCACCTCCACTCCAGGGATGGTTGCCTAGCACTTAACGAGCCTATTAACTCTTAATTGCAAACCTGGGCTACTCTCTGCTATCCATCAGGAGAAAACCCTCTAAAAAAAAAACCAACCAAAAAATCTTCAGTTCCCTGCCCTCAGGCAACTGAAAAAGACAAAGCTTCAAGCCCTGCAAAACAAGTTTTTCCAGAGTGACTCCCTGTAGTGTTTACCTTAACACTGTTACCTGCTTTGTACTTGCTGAGGTCTCCCTTAGAGAAAACCGCTTCTGCAAAATTCTGTTTTTTAGATTCACAAAATTTCATCCCACCACTGCCAACCATGTCAGGATTGCCTGCCCAACTCTGAACTCTAGGGTACAGATGTGGGGACCCGCATGAAAAAAGAAATAACCCCCACAAGCTTATTTTACCAGCTTGGGTTAAAATGTTTTTCCCCAGAACACAAATTCTTCTGTATCTGGACCTGGTACGCTGCCACCACCCAAACTAGGTCTAGGGTAGTTTGGGGACCCTTCTTTCCCTTTCCACTAACCCCCCAAACTTCTTCCTTCCCTGGGAAGCTTGAGGAAAAAAAAAACAACCAAACCTCGCCTGATCCTGCGAGACGTGCCCGATCCAAAACCAGGATCTTACACAATGAAAAACAAGCAGTCAGCTTCTTAAAAGAAAGATTTTAATAAAAGAAAAAAGAAAGGAATAAATCCCTTATAACCATCAATAGAACAGCATCTACCATAATCAACAAAAGGATTCAGAAACCAAACCTCTCCCCCGAGGCAATTTTCTCCCACAGTTGATATCTCTGCTGAAGCTTACAATATCAAGAAGCACCCAGCCAACACTCACCACTGAGAACTCTCCAAGTGATAAAGAGAAGGTAAACTTACTGACTACAGTACTTGATAGAATCTTATAGTTATAGTGAAAGACATAGCTGTGTTCCCCTCATAGCCGAGGTGAACAGAGAGAGACCCAGAGAGAAACTGAAACTTAAAATCCTTTGTCTCCTGAGGAATCTCTCATTGGTCAGTTGTCCACCTCTCAGGTTACCTTTAGCTTAACCCCTTACAGGTAAACACTAATTCTAGGCTACTTCACACTTATGACAGAAGGAGATTCTACCATCTCCCTAGGTAAGCCATTCCAGTGCTTCATCACCCTCCTAGTGAAAGCGTTTTTCCTAATATCCAACCTAAACCACCCCCTCTGCATTTTGAGACCACTACGCCTTGTTCTGTCATCTGCTACCACTGAGAACAGTCTAGATCCATCCTCTTTGGAACCCCCTTTCAGGTAGTTGAAAGCAGCTGTCACCTTTAAGTTCATTCCTTCTCTGACAAATGTCCATGGTGAAAAAAACAATAGAATGAGACACTTTCTAAATCAGGCTTGTCTTCTGTCCATGAGGCAGCATATTCAATAAATTATCTGGACATATGTTTGGCCAGTAAGCTTCACAGGCAGCTCATAGCTAAACTTTTACTCTAAAAACTCATTGTCCACTACTGCCCCATTCCTGTGAGCTTTGTTGTCACAGTGGAAATTTGCCCCTCCCCTGTCATGATACAACGGAAATCTGGTATGCTGCCAATTTTAACTACAGTGGAACCTCAGAGTTATGAAACATCAGAGTTAGGAACCAAGCAGTCAATCACACACCTCTTTTGGAACCAGAAATACACAAGTTGGGGAGGATGGGGATTGGTCCTTGTTGGACTAGATGACCTCCTGAGGTCCCTTCCAACCCAGATATTCTATGATTCTATGAATCAGGCAGCAAAAGAGACACCACCCCCATCCAAAAGGACAAATATAGTACACTACTGTGTTAAACTTAAACTACTAACAAATAAAGGGAAAGCAGCATTTTTTTTCAGCATAGTAAAGTTTCAAAGCTGTATTAAGTCAATGTTCAGTTGTAAACATTTGAAAGGACAACCATAATGTTTTGTTCAGAATTACGAACATTTCAGAGTTATGAATCACCTCCATTCACAAGATGTTCGTAACTCAGAGGTTCTACTTTATCTCATTTACCTCTCAAGCTGCATGTAGATATTGAACCATTGTTTTGATTCACTACATTTATAAACATGGTAGCTAATGAGCTAGTTTTGTTTTTTTGTAATTAAATGGTTGTAAACTGTTAGATGGGATTGTTGGGCCTATGTGAGGAAGATAGTATGAATGGATCTTTTCGGCTTGAACAGCTTGCACATAAGACGAGGAGGACTTCGTGGCATGTTGGAGACTAACCAGTTTATTTCAGCATAAGCTTTCGTGGGCTATAGCCCACTTTATCGGATGCATAGAATGGAACAGAAGTAAGATGCATTTATACACACTGTTTCATCTTACTTCTGTTCCATTCTATTCATCCAGTGAAGTGGGCTATAGCCCACGAAAGATTATGCTAAAATAAACTGGTTAGTCTCTAAGGTGCTACAAAGTCTTCCTAGTCTTATTTACGAATACAGACTAACACGGCTGCTAATCTTAAATCAGCTTGCATATAGTTTCTCTAGGTAACTTCTAGCAATAGCCCGTGTCTTGGGGGCCTTCAGGTTGTGATGTGTTTGTCACAGATCATGCAGTACATATTAAAAAGCAATTTATGATTCTTTTTTGAGAGATGTCCCTGTGGGTGCTCCATTCCAGGTGGTGGTGTGTCACTGTGCTTTTGCTCAGAGAGTTTTGCAGCAGTGGTTGCCTTGCACGCTGTTGCTGCTTCATCTAGTACACACGCAACCCAGACTCCTCAATTCCTTCTTGACCATCCCTGGCCGGAGACGAATATCAGCAGTCCCATTGGAAACCTTCTTTTCTACTAGAGAAGTTTATATAGATTAGTGAGTAGTATAGTTTAGATACTGTAAGTTTGTTGTTAGAGTTATGTTCTCTACCAGAAAAAAAAAGTTTTTATTTCTTCATCCCTTAGTACAATTAGTATTAGGTTAGAAAAATGCCTGGTTCACCAGGATTTAAAAGATGCGCAATGTGCAGAAAGGCAATGCTTGTGCCAGATGGACACACTGAATGTGTTCATTGCCAAGGGGAAGCTCTCATTCCTCAGAAATGTGCCCTTTCTAACAAACTGAAAGCTAGGGCACTCAGAGATAGAGGCCTGAGACTGAAACTCATCTTGATGGAGAAGTCATTAAGATAAGCCTCCATCCCAGGGCAGGAACCCTTTTCCCTGCATAGGTCACCGGTCTCTTCACCACCAAGGTCCCCAAAGACCAAAAAAATCCCCCCAAAAGCCAGCCATCCTCTTCACCTCATAGAGAGCAGACCGACACAAAACAGTCACCAACCAAATCCCTCTCATCGGTGTTGGCTGCACTGTAACTCAGCACCTATGACACAGGTTATGCAGCACATATTAAAATGCAATTTATAATTGCCCTCATGTCTAACAGAAAACTGCAGCCTGTGGAAATTAAAGGTCTCAACACAAAAGTTCTGCATCTTGATCTGAGCATTCACGTGGATGTTGCACACTGGAACCTATTGTCTGAGCTGTATCTTCCAACCAGAGAGAAGAGCAGTTTCAAGATACTCCATTTCAAGCAGATTCTAGGTAGCCTTTGAGTTCCTGACAAGTTTCCAGTGTAGCCCTGGTTGGACTAAGTTTAGGTGCCCTTGATGTTACTGCTGCAGACATCAGAGGTTGCCCCTTTTTTCCCCACAGTTCTTTGAAGCAAATTTGTGGATTTATCTTTTTTTCTTGAGACACAAATGCTAAGAGCTATTTGTTGCCAACTGCCTAAAAGCAAGTAAAAATTATTTTAGGAGGAAAGAAATCAAGCAAGGAAACATAGCTAGTCATTATTTAAATGACTGTGTTTCATGGCAATGTTCTCTTGAAGTAACCTTCTAGTTTCTGAAATTGTGGAGCATTATTTATTTCAGTAGCCAACAATCTTTCTTGCTCAACCCTCCTTGTACTACATGCATTATTATAGCAGTAATGAAAAGCCAACCCTAGATAACTGACTAATAATATTAATAGGGACTACATGTCAATGAGGTGACAAACTACTATAATGCTTCAGAAAATGCAGATCCTTATCCAAGCAACTTTGCAACATCTTTGGGGTTTAAACTGAAGAACATACTAGTAGTCTTTTGCTGCATAGATCTGGAGTCATGCAGCATGTCCTAGTAGTAGCGCTTGACATGAGGCAGTGTAAGGAAGTGGGAAGGGCAAAAGACTTTGAAAAAATCCACACAGATTCTCTCCTCATTACCACATGAGTGTATGTGTTGGCTTTGATTCTTCCTTGCGAAATGAGACTATAGTTAAGGCACTGAGCCAAAACCATATCATGCACTACCTTGCAAGGGTGCCACATTGTTCCAGAGGAAAAGCTCAGAAGTCATGTTTTTGAACTTTCAGTATTTTTCTTGTCATCTGCCTCAAAGAAACATACTTAAGAATTTTTTAAGTAAAAAGAAATTTCCTTTAATCATTTCCGAAATACCCAATTTTGTGCAGTAGTGTTTCTTTTAAATTTGTGGTCTGTGCATTCCAGGCAAATGCCCTCGCTCAGTTGAACTATTTGCTACAAACCTGCAGTAAAAGGAATCATTCCTAATAATTTTTCCTCTTAGGGTACCCTCACAGGTCTTCTCATGTAGTAATATTAGAAGTTTCATTAAAACCTGAATTTAATTTGAGACCCATTCATACCACAGAAGTTTTGTAGAAATGCCACTATAGTTTCGCTCCAAGGCTTTTCATATTGCTCGTGGTGTCAGAATTCATTGCCATCTGAGAGCTGTTCGGTGGCTTATGCAAAATGTGTTGATTGTCCTCAGTCTGGTCCTACCAGATAGGTGTCATTATCATAAAGCCAGCACCACAGCTGACGCTTTATCAGTTATCTCAGGCTCTGTTAGTCTCTATCTCCTATATAAGTTTGAATAGTGTATTACTTGCTGTGGTATTTGAATAGTGCATCACTTGCTGAGTCAGATTTTCAGAAGAGCTCGGCTTCTCTATAGACAAAAATTTAAGAGGTCTTTTAATTCTAATAGTCTTCTACTCTCAGCTGAAGATCATCATTTATTCCACTAGATTTGTTTGCTTTTCACAGCTCTCAGATGTTTTGTTTTGTAGGTAAATTTTCTCTATTTGAATTTGGCTTGTCAGTTTACAAGAAGCTGTCATTTTATCATCGGTAAAACCTTTCCTTCTATAAGCTCAATATCCATGTAATATGTAAAAAGAACACTGCAAAGCCCTGACAAGCACTTTCTGTACAACAATAAAAGGCTCCAGGCTAGGGCTTGATGTTTGAAATTTACCTAATCTGACTTATGGCTGTAGAAACCTGCACTTGTAGAACCTATGGCTTTAGAACCTGTATTGTAGCACCTGCACTAGTTGGAAACTGTCCTTTGGGGTTTGTCTATACAGCAGTTAACACCTGAGGCTGGCCTAAGTTAGTTGACTCGGGTTCGCAGGGCTCGGACTGCAGGGCTGTAAATGTTTGAACTCAGGCTGGAGCCCAGGCTCAGGGATCCTCCCTTCTCATGGGGTCCAAGAGCTCAGGCACCAGCTCAAGCCCGAACATCTAAACCACAGTTGTAGAGCCCTGCCATGCGAGCACCACAAGCCCGAGTCAGCTGACCCAGGCTAGCCAATGGAGCTTAGTTACTGTTCAGTAGAGCATGACTGGGTAAAAGATGACAGATTTAAACACATTGTGTCTCCAGCATTTGGCAGAAGCTGTAGTGCTGTTTAGAAATGATTTTTTTTGAAACCACCTTTATTCAAGTAGCGTTAGTATAATGGGGAATGTAGAGCTATAGGCCACTAACATTAGGCTAACAGTTATTTATTATTATGATTCGAATGTCCATGCATAACAGTCCATATTGAGGTCATGGCCTCCTCATAACACTGGTCTACAATTTTTTAGAAGTTGTCTGTTTCAGAGATAAAATGTGATATTTATTATGTATTTTGATGTGCTGAATTCAAATATGACAATTAAAACAACTGATTGGCTACTGTTTCTAAGATATTTAAGTTTTTACATTTTATGTCTATGTATATTGTGTAGATAGAGTTTTAATCATAAATTGTAAACCTAGGTCTTTTCATGTGTTTATGGTTGCTTTACATGATAATATTTCACCTGTCCTGTTTATGTAACACTTTAAAAATCAGCAAGGGTTATATAAATAAAATGTATTATGAAACAAAAGGCAAAAAACTATTATGTACATAGTTTAGTACTATTCAGTGTCTACTCGGCGCTTCTTGGCTTGTCTCTTGTATTCATTAAATGGAGCATCTCTTGTCATTGTCCAGCAATAGTCTGCAAGCATCGATGGGCTCCATTTGCCCTGATAGCGTTTCTCCATTGTTGCAATGTCCTGGTGAAATCGCTCGCTGTGCTTGTTGCTCTCTGCTCTGCAGTTCGGTGGAAAAAAATCTAGATGAGTGTGCAAAAAATGTATCTTTAGTGACATGTTGCAACCAAGGCTTTTGTATGCCTTGAGGAGGTTTTCCACCAACAACCTGTAGTTGTCTGCCTTGTTGTTTCCGAGAAAATGTATCGCCACTGACTGGAAGGCTTTCCATGCCGTCTTTTCCTTGCCACACAGTGCACGGTCAAATGCATCATCTCGAAGAAGTTCACGAATCTGAGGATCAACAAAGACACCTTCCTTTATCTTAGCTTCACTTAACCTTGGAAATTTTCCACGGAGGTACTTGAAAGCTGCTTGTGTTTTGTCAATGGCCTTGACAAAGTTCTTTGTCAGACCCAGCTTGATGTGTAAGGGTGGTAACAAAATCTTCCTTGATTCAACAAGTGGTGGATGCTGAACACTTTTCCTCCCAGGCTCCAATGACTGTCGGAGTGGCCAATCTTTCTTGATGTAGTGGGAATCTCTTGCACGACTATCCCATTCGCAGAGAAAACAGCAGTACTTTGTGTATCCGGTCTGCAGACCAAGCAAGAGAGCAACAACCTTCGCATCGCCACAAAGCTGCCACTGATGTTGGTCATAGTTTATGCACCTCAAAAGTTGTTTCATGTTGTCATAGGTTTCCTTCATATGGACTGCATGACCAACTGGAATTGATGGCAAAACATTGCCATTATGCAGCAAAACAGCTTTAAGACTCGTCTTCGATGAATCAATGAAGAGTCCCCACTTATTTGGATCGTGAACGATGTTGAGGGCTGCCATCACACCATCGATGTTGTTGCAGGCTACAAGATCACCTTCTATGAAGAAGAATGGGACAAGATCCTTTTGACGGTCACGGAACATGGAAACCCTAACATCACCTGCCAGGAGATTCCGCTGCTGTAGTCTGGAGCCCAACAGCTCTGCCTTACTCTTGGGTAGTTCCAAACCCCTGACAAGGTCATTCAGTTCAGCTTGTGTTATGAGGTGTGGTTCAGAGGAGGAGGATGGGAGAAAATGTGGGTGCTGTGACATTGATGGGTCAGGACCAGAGGTTTCATCCTCTTCCTCGTCTGACTCAAGTGAGAATGATTCTGGTGCATCAGGAACCGGCAGTCCTTCTCCGTGGGGTATTGGGCATATAGCTGATGGAATGTTTGGATAATGCACGGTCCCCTTTTTCTTCTTTGACACACCTTTCCCAACTGGAGGCACCATGCACAAGTAACAATTGTTGGTATAATCTGTTGGCTCTCTCCAAATCATTGGCACTGCAAAAGGCATAGATTTCCTTTTCCTGTTCAACCACTGGCGAAGATTTGTTGCACAGGTGTTGCAGCATATGTGTGGGGCCCACCTCTTGTCCTGATCTCCAATTTTGCAGCCAAAATAAAGGTGATAGGCTTTCTTAACCATAGTGGTTATACTGCGCTTTTGTGATGCAAAAGTCACTTCACCACAAACAGCAGAAGTTATCTGCACTGTTCACACAAGTACGAGGCATCTCTGCTCACTTTGACTAAACAGAAATGTGTCCCTTTGCAAAATCAAACACTAACAAATAAGAGAGCACGACACTGTATGATTTCTAGAGCTGATATAGGGCAATTTGTTCAGCAGAGTGATGTAAGCTTCGTTATGATTGCATCATCCATGACTTCTAGGAATAACATGATGCAATTCATATCATGTATGATGCAATACCGGCTTCAGATTGCATCATTCATTGTTTTGCCTAAAAAGCAAGTACTGTCCAAACCCAGTCATAGATTTATTCATAGATCCAGTCAAAGATGTATTTTAGTCATTTCTGGTTTAAATTGAGATCCCTTCCCTTTATAACTCACTTATCCTCCGCCATTCCCATGTCAAGGGTCGTATATACTGACCCAATAGCATATCTTGAAAACTAGAGCCAATCAACAATTTTAAGCATCATTTTCGTTCTCAGTGACCCAGAATTAGTAAAGTTTGACTACATTTATTTCAGAAGCATTTTGGCTGTAGCGCAGTGTAAGAGGCGCGGTATAGTCACATAGTAAGGGACAGTCTTTGCACTGAAGAGTTTACACACTAAGTAGACAAGGCAGACGAAAGGTTGGAAAAAAATATTATCATCACCATTTGGAGATGAGGGCCTAAAGACAGAGAAATTATGTCCCTGACCCTGTGATTCTCTGTATACATGCACTCTGCTTCATTTTTACACAGTGCTTTACAGGATTAGGCATAAGCAACTTGCCTAAAGTCTCACAGGAAATTTGTGGCTGAGATGGAAATTGAACCTTGATCTTCTGTCTAGTGCAGTTCCTTAACCGCAAGACCTTCCTCTCAATTAGAAATCATTTTTTGTTTATGGTTTATTATGACCATGAAAATATGTGCAAAATGATATCCCATTTAAGTTCCATCTGTTTTTTTTTTAATTACCTTAACACAACCTGAAATCAGGAGGAAGTATAATTTAGTGGTTAAAGCAGTGGGTTGGAAAATGGCACTCCTTCAGTTATGTTACTGGTGCTTTCATTGTTTCTTTTATGATGGGCAGATCATTTAGCATCAGTGCCTCAATGTGCCCCTTTATAAAATAAATACACTAGTACTGAGCTACTTCGTAGGGGGATATTTCACAGAGTTTAAGGCCAGATGGGACCATCAGATATCTAGTCTGACCTCCTGTATGCCACAGGCCATTATGTTTCACCCAGATACATCTATACGAAGACATACCAATTAGGCATCTAAAATGGATTCTCTGTACCACCTCAGAGCTCCAGTCCACCTTCTGCAGTGTCCCATCTTCCCGTCTCCAACTGTGGCCAATCTCTAATGCTTCACAGGAAAGAAAACTCCATCTGTGCTTCAAAAATACATTTAACCAGTATTGCAAGGGATGGTGGGAGGAGTAGAAATGTTCCTTCCTAACCCTTGCAAATGATTCCTGAAGCATGAGACTTGTTTGCAGTCATTATCTTAATAAAGAATCAGAGGTGGCCGTGTTAGTCTGGAATTGCAGAAGTGATAGAGTCCTATGGCACCTTAAACACTAACGAAAGTATTAGAGCATAAGCTTTCGTGGGCTAATGCCCACTTCGTCAGATGCAATTCATCCACTTCTTCCACTGCTTGCATCTGACGAAGTGGGTATTAGCCCATGATAGCTTATGCTCTAATACTTTGGTTAGTCTTTAAGGTGTCACAAGACTCTTTGTCATATCTTAATAAAGAGCTGCGAATGTTATGACTATGTTGGGGACAATGATAGCCATCTTGTTCCCTCCATAGCGCTATGACGGGTTTCTCCCAGGGTGCCACTTGAAACTGGGGTGCCATTGAGCCCACCTGATTCTCCAGCCTGGGCTCCCTTACACTGTCCTGTCGAGCCAGGCCCTCAAGCCTCCTCCAGCACACACACAGGTAGGGACACCCAGATGCAGAAAGACACAGACACTGAAATAAGTACTGCATGGGTAGGGAATTGCCCAGCATGCCAGTGCACACTCCCTCTGGAGTGCAAATCCAAATTGAATCATTTTGTGCTGCACAGAAAACTGTACGGTGTAACCTTATTAAAATTCGCCTCCTCCCTTAATGTGGAGGAAGATGTACACAGCTTCTCTCTGCTCCCCTGCCCTCCCCCCCATTATGAATTCTACACACTGGTTTTAGAGAAAACAAAAACAAGTTTATTAACTACAAAAGATAGATTTTAATTGATTTAAGGGGTAGTAAACAGATCAAAGCAGATTACCCAGCAAATAAAACAAAAAGCAGGATAAGTTTAAGATACTAAAGAAACTGGTTACAAGTAATAATTTCTCATCCTAAATGTTATTTTAGACAGATTGCAGAGATTTTGAAAGCAAGCTACTCTTGCTTGCAGGTTAAAACTCCAGGTATTCCTTTCACTGGCCAGATACCTTTTCCAGCGTGGGCGCTGTCCTTTTTCCTCCCTTTGTCTTTCTTTCTTAGATGTTTACAGCAGTCATCCTGGGCAGGGATTTAGTGAAGAATGAACACTGATTATGTCTCTCTCCTGCCTTAAATGGGTTTTACATATTGTGGGAATCCTTTATTTTCCAGTGTGGTTCCCCCCACCTCTCCGTGAAAAAACAGTGGTATTCTATCATGGAGTCTAGTACAAGGTGACATGACCCCGCAGTGCCAAAGCATCAGTGATTCCGAGACTGTTTTAGCATGCCACGAAAACTTCTCAGGAAGGTGGGAGATTAGCATCTTCACAAACCTATTGTTCTCCCTAGTGATCCATTGACTTGTTCCCAGCTAGCCCGCCAGACTGATTGCATTCTGTCTGGTGGGTGTTCCCCAGGTGCAAACACTTTAGTACAGATGTATAGTCAATATTCCTAACTTTAGATAGAAAAATAATACATGCATACAGATAAACATATTCAGTAAATCGTAACTTTTTCAATGATATCCCACATGCCTTACCTTGCATAAAACATATCATAGCTATGCTATAATCATACTATAACAACATTTCTGTGAAGAATGTGGGGTTGAGTGTCACAGGTGCATGGATGGGGGACAAACAGATTCACATACACCAAGGTCAGAATGGATCAGGGCTACCACCTAAGCCAACCCCCCAACCCTACCCTTGCGAAGGCTGTAGAATTTCTCCCTGAAGCTGAATGAGATCATATCTTAAAAAAGATATATAATCTTGTTCTAAGGACTCCAAGCAATAATGAACCCACCATCTCCCCTGGTAAGCTGTTCCAATGTTTAATTATCCTCACAGATAGGAAAGTGCACCTTATTTCAAGATTGAATTTGTCTAATTCTATCTTCCAGGTTTGGATCTTGTTGTGCCTTTGTCAGCAAGATTGAAAAGCTCCACCCTATTAGATATATTTTCCATGTGTAAGTACCTCTACACAGTGATCACGACAACTCTCAACCTTCTCTTCAGTAAACTGAATAAATTAAGGTTCTTAACCTCATATCATAGGGCTTGTCTTCCAGCTCCAGCATTTTTTTTGTTGTTGCTCTCTTTTGAGCTTTCTCCAGTATTTCTACATCTTTCAAGATGTATGGACAAACATGAGAACTGGACATAGTATTCTAATATTGGGGTTAAACCAATGTTGTACATAGAATCATAGAAGATTAGAGTTGGAAAAGACCTTGTGACGTCATTTAATCCAACTCCCTGCTCAAAGCAGGACCAACCCCAACTAAATCATCCCAGCCAGGGCTTTGTCAAGCCAGGCTTTAAAAACCTCTAAGGATAAAGATTCACCACCTCCCTAGGTAACCCATTCTAGTGGGTCACCACTCTCCTAGTGAAATAGTTTTTCCTAATATCCAACCTAGACTTCCTCCTCTGCAACTTGAGACCATTACTCCTTGTTCTGTCAACAGAGGCAACATCACTTCTGTACTTCTACATGACATTCCTCTTTATATACATCCAAGAATCATATTGGCTTTTTTCCCCATAACATTTCATTGAGAGCTAATATTAAGGCAATTATCTGTGGTGACTTGTAAATCTGACTCCAAGTCACTACTTTCTAAGGGAGAGTCTCCCATCCTTTAGTAGGCAGCAGGTTTAAAACAAACAAAAGGAAGTATTTTTTTCACACAATGCACAATCAGCCTGTGGAACTCAATGCCAGATGATGATGTGAAGGCCAAGACTGTAAATAGGGTTCAAAAAAGAACTAGATAAATTCATAGAGGATAGGTCCATCAATGGCCATTATCCAGGATTGGCAGGGATGGGTGTCTCTAGCCTCTATTTGCCAGAAGCTGGGAATGGGTGACAGGGGATGGATCACTTGATGACTACCTGTTCTGTTCATTCTCTTGGGACACCTGGCATTGATCACTGTGGGAAGAGAAGATACTGGACTAGATGGACCTGTGATCTGACCCAGTATGGTCATTCTTATGTTCTGTACTATAGCCTTCATTTGATTATCTGAAAACACATTTTATTAGACTGTGAATATTTAACAAAGTGATTCAAATCTCTCTCTAACAGTAAGCGATCCTCTTCAGTCTCTACTGCCTAATCAATCTTTGTTTTATCTATAAAACTTACCAGCCAAAATTTTATATCATCATCTAGATAAGTGTTTCCAAATGACCAATCTATGGACTGGTGCCAGTCCCTGAGATTTCCCTGACACAGTTTAGGAAGGCAGCAAGCCAGACCCTAGTATCAAAAAGGTTGAGAAACACTGATCTAGATCTTTGATTTAAAAACATAGAGTTGGACCAAGAACTGATCTCTGAGGGAGATCTATGTTTTGAGATCTATCAGTGTGCTAGTTTTTAATTAATCTAAGCGTGCCATGATAATTCCATACAATGCAGATATTATAGTAAAATGTCATGTGGTACTAAGTCAACCTTCCATGTATACTATAACAGTACAGTTGTCTTTATCAACCAGGCCTGTAATTCTGTCAGAAAAAGCAACAGGTTTTTCTGACAAAACCTACCTTCCATGAAACCATGCTGACTTTCAATAATTTTATTTTTAGTGTCTAAATTCTTTGTTGGCAGAGTCCCTAATTAAGTGCTCCATCAGTCTGTAGTTAGCTGAATCATTCCATTCACTCTTTCTAAATTTTGGAACTACATTGGCAGTCCTTCTTTCCTTTGGAGTTTCCTCAGATTCCCAAGATTTGTCTAAAATTAACATTAGTGGTCCAGAGAGCTCCTCAGCTCATTCATTTAAGACTCTTTCTTGGGCTGGGCTTGTTGATTGCTCTGAAGTTTAGTGAATATTTTTTGTACATCACTGTCAGATGTTGGGGGGAAAAGATGTTTTATATCAGTACAATATATAATTAACTACAGTTTTAATAATCGTGTATTTTTTAACTATTTTACATGAATAATGTGCAGAAATATTTTAAATAAATACAATAAAAGGGGAGAAAGAAATTGTAAGCTCTTTGGGTTGTGAACATCTTTGCATTACGGGTATGCAGTGCCTCGAACCACGAGATCCTCCTCATTAACTGGTGCTTCTAGATGCTACCACAATATAAAAATTAACAATCATAATGATAAATTCCATTGGCTTCAAAAGTTCAGCCTTATTAAACCAACATTTCATGGCTTTGTACAACAAAACAAACTTATCTGCTGGCAAATATGCTGCATTTTGTGCCTAAAGAGAGAAATTAAATCTATGAATCGGTGATGAGATTAAATTTTACATCATCATTTTTTTGTCCTGATAAGGTTGTTTTACTAGTATTTTACACAGATGTATCAGACAACACCTGGTGATTCATCTTAACGAAGTGAGTCTTTAATGTTCCAAAGCAGCGTGCAGTTCAGCCAGGCAATGAAAAAAAATTAGTCCATTATTGGGGAAACATTATACAGACAAAATACATTTCCTCCATATGGGGAAGGGGGAGACGGCAGCATGCGTGTTGAAGAGTTTCTTAATAAGATTTCTGTTTTCAAATAATCCACTTCAGCCCTGTTAATAAAATGAATGTTAGTTGCGTGAACTAAGATCACAGTTATATTTTTTATCTGTTTGACGATACAGTTGTATTTTCTTTTCCAAACTTCGCCATAACTTGGCCAAATATGGCTTGGATTTAAGAAGATTTTTTGAAAGTAGCATTTCAGTGGTCAGTTGGTTTAATCTGATTTCTATGAGGTCTCATAGAAAAACATAACACATTTATTTATGAATTAGCCTGTGACTTAAGCATATCTGTTTACTGCAGAGGACACATGCACAGGGACCCTTTTAAGGTAGCATTTGAAAAATGAATGTAAAGAGCATTTTGGTTTAATTTTCTCAGTCAGTTTGTTTAAATACACATTTGTTCAAGGGAGACTTTAGGCAGCAGGGTATATTTGAGCATCAATGCAGTAGAATACAGCAATTGCGCTAATAATGGATAGAAAACTGGTAATGTGGGCAGCATATTATTTATTTTTATTAGGAATGATTGATTTTTGGCTTGTGTCTTAGTTTGGGATTGATTGCAGTGTATCTCTTCATTTTCTTCCTGGCTCCACTATAGAATGTTGAATTACTCTCCTCCCATACCTCCTTTCTCCCCTAGCCTCCTCTGTTCTTAGCCTCCTCCCTGTGAGATCAGCTCCAATCTCTGCACTGTATGACAGTTACCCATAATGACAGGCTGGCCTATTTTTAGAAATCTGTCCTGCTCTTTCCTCACTAGAAAAGAAAGACAAGTTGTCTTTAAAAATTAATCCATCTGGAAGAAGAGGAGAAAACTTCATGGAGAGAGAGCCAGCAGGCACTCGCTACTCATGTGCCTGGCCTGCAATATTCCTAATTATTTGTTCATCTTGTGTCACTAGATCAGGAAGGTTTGCACTTTGCATGATGGTGTCATTGAATACGTATTCTAAAGATCTTCAAAAGGGCCTCTCTGTTTAGCACAGAAAGTAAATCAGACTAAAATGCAGTGGGAGCTGCATGGATACCATCCAATCATGTCTTATTTTTCACACAATCTGATCTTCTTTAGCAAAAACAGAATTACTACTGCTTGTCTCTAAGGAACAAAAACAGACATTCAGAACTTGGCAGTCAGGATGGAAAGAATCTTTTCCCCATTTATGTAGCACTTGTCATAGACTACAGGCCCTATAACTACTACAGAATATTTGAGAAATTGTAGTCAGGACAGGAGTAACACTGATAGTGCTGTTCTCTGAACAGAAATAAATGTTTTGACCTTAACAGCAATATATTTTATTTGCATATGGGCTCCTCATGACCAGACCACTTTGCCTCTGCACTTTACATATGAGGCCCAAATAAGGTAATTGTAGTTTTGGGGGGTTTTCATGGCAGTAAATTTAAAAAGTTTATGGAAAAATTAATACAACAGAATCATGCTATTGGAAGGTGATATGGACCATACCAGACATGAGGAGATTGTTTGTCAGATCAGAGCTAAAGGTCCTTTGAATTCTGGCCCACATTATCTGAGCCATGAAGATCAGGAGGGTTTGGATAAATAGTTCAACTTCTGGCTCATTTCTAGCATTAACTCTATTTTCTTTTCTCGTTAGTTACCTTTTTTTTATTCCAGTAACAATACCTTGCCCGTCTATCAAATCTACCTACTTAATCTTTGCCATTATTTTTTATTTTATTTCTATATACATAACCTGACCAGCTCTCTACCTACCTACACATTGATATAGCCCTCAATAGTATTTATGCACCGTTCGCTGGAAATTAGTGGTGACTCATCTTCAGACTGCTGTTTTTTCCCATCAGATTTTCCTTTATTATATTAGAATCCAAGATGTATAAAACAATGATAAGAGAAATGTTCATAAACAGTATAAAAAGAAAGAGGAGTACTCGTGGCACCTTAGAGATGGCCAAATTCATTTGGGCATAACCTTTTGTGTGCTAAAACCCACTTCATCAGATGCATGGAGTGGAAAATACAGTATGAGTGTGTGTAAATGTATATATAACTTCTATATATGTGTGTACACACACACAGAACATAAAAAGATTGGTGTTGCCATACCTACCAACTCTAACAAGACTAATCAATTAAGGTGAGCTATTATAAGCAGGAGAAAAAAAAACTTTTGTAGTGATAATCAGGATGGACCATTTCAAACAGTTAACAAGAAGGTGTGAGTAATAGTAGGGGGGAAAATAGCATAGGGAATTAGTTTTTAGTTTGTGTAGTGACCCATCCACTCCCAGTCTTTATTCAAGCCTCATTTAGTGGTGTCCAGTTTGCAAATTAATTCCAGTTCTGCAGTGTGACAAAGCTCTGTCCTTATCTTCGTGGATCCTGCATTTCCTGGCGGATTTTTACTAGCCTCAGCGGCTCACTGTGACCCTCCACGGAGCCCTTCTCTCTCTGGAGACAAGGTCACAGCCTACTGAGCCATTTTCATCACAAACCAGTGAGGAGAAGCTATCCTTCCTGGCACAGTCTCTATTGTCTCCCAATCTCAGAGACTAATTAGGGGAGGCAGAAAGCAGAGAGCCCAGGCCCGCCCTCTACTCTGGGCTCCAGCCCAGGGACCCTAATAGTATCAGCTAAGATGGCTGACCTTTTTATCCACAAAACACAATACAATTCCCTGGGCTACTTCCCCACAGCAGTCCCCGCTTCTTCAAACTCCACTTCACCCCTACCTGAGGACCTCCTTCCTTCTGTATGATATGTTGTCCACCACTCAGTCTCACCAACAGCATAACTTCCTTCCACAGCTCCTGACACCCACACCCCACCTGACTAACTGGGAGATTTTTATCTGGATTCAGCCAGTCCCTGATTGGCTTCAGGTGTCCCAATTAGGCTAGCTGTTTCTACTCCTTTCTAGAAGGTTCTTAATTGGCCCCAGGTGTCTTGATTGGCCTGGAGTAGCCTTTGTTTGGCTATCCAGGGAACAGGGACCTGCACACCCTGAGACTAATGTACCTGCCTTCCAGCACTCTCCTATATCTTTCTGGTCTGACTCCATCACAGCAGTTTCTCATTGGAATCTGTTTTTGAAGTTTTTTTGTTGAACAATTGTGACTTTTAGGTCTGTAATTGAGTGTCCAGGGAGGTTGAAGTGTCTGCTGACTGGTTTTGGAATGTTATAATTCTTAACTTCTCATTTGTGTCCATTTATTTTTTTGGGTAGAGACTGTCAGATTTGGCTAATGTACATGGCAGAGGCACATTGCTAGCATATGATGGCATATATCACATTAGATGTGCAGATGAATGAGTCCCTGATGGCTTGGCTGTTGTGAATAGATATGTGGACAGAGTAAAACCTACTCAGGCTAGTATAGATTGGCTTCATACTCTAGTGAAGTTCTGTGAAAATTGTGTCAGCCTAGTGAGTCTTGGGACATCACATTTAACACGTATTGGCTAACAATGATAAGGATGGATGTCAAAAGACCTACAAAATGCAGTAAATCTGTAAGTAAAAATGTGATGTTACTTCTTTTAAATCAGACTTTTGGAGTATTCAGCGCACACTGGTAAAAATGCTTGAATATATTATTTTATCTTTGCTTGCCACCTTTAATGCCAGTAATAATACTGTACACACACTTCTCATCATTTTTATCTGCTGCAGCTGGAAATTTTATAGGAAGTTTAATTGCAAACCAGGGACAGTTTGTTAATTTCACTCCTTGGGGAATTTCATGCCACTGTGTATGTGCAAAATTCAAGTCCCCTGCAGATTTCTTTGCTTCCCTGAAAGAAAAATGACTTTGACAGAGAAGTAAAAAGAAGCTGAAAGACCAGTCATACACCACTCCCTATCTGTGCAGGTACATCATTTCAGGCAGCCAGAGCAGCCAGCAGACAGGTAAATCCCTGCAGAGCTGGGGACATCCCGGATTCAGGGTCAGCTGCTAGTCCTAGCTGGGCTGGAGGCAGGAGAGGATGAGACTTCCTCTTCACCTGCAAGGAGTGGCTGGGGCTGTGTCAGACCCACCACAGAAACCTTCCCCAGTTGCAGGAAGCTCAGCATCCTCCCGTGCTTCCTGCCCCCATTGCTCCTCACCTATGTGGGGAGGGGTCACTGTACAGGGAGCTGCATCCCCGTCTGTCCAACCCTCAGGCATCCAGACCCTCCCATTCCCAGATATCCCCTCCAAGCCTCACCCTGTACACCCAGAACTCCTCTAGTCCTCCATATTCAACCCACAACCCACTTAACCTCAACCCCCTGCATCTGGAGGCCTCTGCTCCCAGACACCCTGCCTCCATATCCCCACGCATGTGCCCAGACCACGCCTCATTGCTCTCCCTGCGCTCAGACCCCTTCCCTGATGAGTCCTATTGCCCAGCACCATCCTGAGCCCCCACATCCAGACCCCCACATCACTGACCCTCCCCAACTACCTGCACCCAGGCCTCCTCATAGGGCCGAGCAACCATGGCCCATGCCCAGGACACCATAGCCCAGAGGGGCACCACAAGGGGTTTGGGCTTCCCATGGCTGCTTGTGGCCAGACTCCTCTCTTCTCCGGTCCCTCCCCTGCACTGAGCTGGCGGGCTTCTCCCTGACCCCTCCCTCACTCGTGCCAGCTGAGGGTTTGGGCTCTGTCCCAGCCCCAGGGAGCCCAGAGCGGTGTGGCCGGGGCCGGTCACTGGCAGCACAGCCCACTGCTCGCTGCCTGGAGCGGAGCCGAGTCCTTCCATGCCTGCAGCCCTGAGCCGCTCGGTCTCTGGTGAGGGTCAGCAGGGCTTGGGCCAGGAGAAGCTAAATTTCAAAGTGAGGGAGGGAGCAGGGGAGCCTGGCCAAGCAGGGAGTGAGGGGGAAGTTAAAGTGATAGGGCACTCACTGTGTCTCAAACTCCACACACACACACACACACACTCTGTCTGTCTGTCTCTCTGTCTCTCTCTCTCTCACACACACACACACACACACACACACGCACGCTTTCTCGCAGTGGGCTCTGGCAAGATGCAGCCCCCGTGTGACAGCGCAAAGCCTGCCTTGAGCCGCAGGCCAAGCGCCAGGCACTACAAGCCACCGCAGCATCAGAGAAATAAGTGTGGCAATACACCACATATCATGCCACCCTTACTTCTGCTGACAGTGGCCTAGGAATTTGCTAGTTATAGGAGTTACTCATTGTGATGTTATCTGATTAAAACATGACCATGCAGATCATTGTTGCAGCCACTGTTATATATTTCAACAAATCTTGTACAAAATGTAGCATGTAGGGTGTCTATGAAAAGCTGATGGTTTGCTGAATATGATTATGCTATTTGTATGCATGTATCATTTTTGTATCTGAAGTTATGAATATTGGCTCTATATCTGTATTTCAAATGTTTGCTCCTGAGGTAATGCCCACAAAGTAGTTATGCAGCACATCTTGAGGAGACTAGTCAAAGTAAGTGACTCATCAAGGAACACTTAACTCACAATGGAGCATGGGAGACCCCCATCTACATTGAATGGACTTTCCTGTGGACATTCCATATGAAGTATAAGTAACAGCCTAGAGGTGATGTGGTTGGGGGAAGCCAAGTTCGCCAGGGTGCCATTTTCACTAAGGCCAGCCCTGTCCCCACCCCACTAAGCCTCACACCCCCAGCACCCAGACCCCCTGCTGAGATCTCTCCCCTACCCCAACTTCTCTGCTGAGCCCCAACCACCTTCACTTGGAAGCCCCTGCATAGTCTTATTGCCCCTGCACCTGGACCGCCGACAACGAGCCTCTCTGCATCCAGATCCCCCCACACCTAAACCCCCTACTTGGCTGTCTGCATGCAGGTTGTCCCACACAGAATCCTCTCACCCCACACACTGTGCCCCTTCACACTTGGATCCTACCTGGTTGAGCCTGCATGGTTAAGCCCACACCTTGTGCGCTGGTGCAGAGGGGCAGGGCCGCAGGGTGTTTCTGGGACAGGCCCAGGCCTTATTTTGTGTCAGGGTCGGTTGCAGCCTCACCACTGAGTCCATCTCCTGGGAGTGGGGGGGACTGTAGGGTGATCTCCCACCTTTGTGCAGCCAGTTACCTGTGCTCCCTGCTGCCATGATGGAGCCTGTGCATTTATTTATTGACAAATAAAACTCACATAAATTTGCAGAATTTTTAATTTTTTGATGCAGTATTAATTTGCAGCTGCAGTATGGATTTTGTTGACCACTCCAATCCCTCCATAATCCCTCCATTCTCCCTCCACCCCTGATAAAAAATAAGTTTGAAAATCTTCAAGGTTAAGACCTTAGAGATAAGGATTGTCAAAGTAGTTGCATTTTTGACATAATTTTAACAGTATTGTTTTGAAGTTGCACATCTCTCTGAACTGTGCTTCCATCATCTGTAGGAAGTACCACGTATGTTTACATGCACAGAACTGCAGATGCATAACTTACATATGAAAATATCTAATGCATGTACGCACACAGTGGATATATGCACACCCATGTGTGCAGATACCTGATGTGCACATCATGTATA
This sequence comes from Dermatemys mawii, assembly GCA_007922305.1. NCBI lineage: Eukaryota > Metazoa > Chordata > Testudines > Dermatemydidae > Dermatemys > Dermatemys mawii. Next base: position 6,176,359 of record ML677507.1, read on the forward strand.
TGTGTGCATAAACTAGGTAAGTACAGTCTCTGAAACTCTTGCAAAATGGCAGGAATGCTTTATTTTAGAGCTTTTGTTTTTGAAAACAAAAAAATAAAAATGTTTTAAGATCCCAAAAGCCATGTTCTTCATTGTAAATTAAAATGCTAAATATAGTTTCATTCAGCAGTAAATTACTAGTACCACAAATTACTGCTCTCAGAGAATGAAAGAATTGATTGGATGTGGCTAGCCAGCCCTGTTCTCTGTCTACAAGTGGTTCCTGGAAATTTTAGGACTGGATTACTTTAGTGGAATAGCAATTGCCTTCCTTTTTGTGCGTAACCTCTCTTCTCTTCACTGGCCCAGTATGAGGTAGTTCCACCTAGGGGAAGTCTGCCTTGTGAGTTTTTACACAACTCTGGTAAACTGGTTTTGAGGCTCCTCGGTGTGTGCTGCGTTGAGTGTCAGTGTGTATTCATCTCTGAACAGATCCACTCAGACAAACTAGGAACAAAGGATTTATTCTGTAAAGAAACAAAGAAACAAACACTTCCAGATCTTCTTTTTGATAAATTTAATAGACTGAACTGTTCATACTTGTCCCACTCTGGCCTCAAAAATCTGTGCCTCTATGAATCTTTAAAGGAGTGAAAAGGCAGCATGGTCCTTCAATTTGTTGCTGCTTTTGCTGCGACTTCCAATTTGCCAGTTAATGCAGACTATGCTGCGCTTTTTTCTGATGTGCTCACCCATGCACTTGGAATTGAACCAACTACAAATTCTTTTCACACAGATGACTGAAAAGTCACGAAATGGTTATCACTTTCAATCACTAAATAGTGACTTTTGCTGCATTTGAACCAGAAAACTAAACAGAAAGCATCTATGGCAGAATACTAATTCCCAGGGCCAACCCAGTCTCTCCTGCTTTTATACTAAAATAGATACAACAAAATCTGACATAATTTAAAATCTCTACATTTTCCTGTTGATCATCACTTGCCTACCTTCCTGTACGTTTCTTATATGTACATTTTATTATCACATTTTAACAAAACTGCACTAGTATTGTGAACTTCTTTGATCTATTCTCTAAGTATAAGTTACTGCAACTGTTTTAAAATAGGTATGTATCTACTATTAGGCATCTAATTTCATATTTAGGTACATGAAGTGACCTTGAAGTTAATAGGAGCTTCAGGTGCTCAGCACTTCTGAAACTTAAGGCACTTACAGAATTTCGGTGCCTGAATATGGATTTAGGTGCCTAACTTTAGACACCTAAGTTTGATGATATTACCCTTAGCTTATTGAAAGCCTTCCTCTTTTAGAAATACAGGATTTATACTTCACTACTCCTGCGTTGTTTTCAGTTACCTACTAAGGATTACTTATACTGTGTGTTTCTGTGGTTAAAAATTCTTTAAAAATTATTGGAAATTATTGACACAAAGCAACATTTTGAAGAGAAAGAAGGGTGACATTTCATAGCAATGATGAAACAAGATTATTATTTAGCTAAATCTTGTTATAATAAGACCTTTTCCATAGATTTGCGCCAGCTTGCTTCAAAGATGCTGGCTTGATTCTCCCCTGCCTTTCACCCTGTGGCCATTTACAGCTCTGTTGGCGCAGATATGTGTAAAATATGTTATTCTGATCTGGTAATATTTTACACTCACTTTGCATACGGATAAATGAATATGCAAGTTGTTGCATGGCAGTGGAGAATCTGGTCCCATGTGTCTCCCCTGACTCCCTTGCTCACCGAGCAGTGCCATCCTTTGCATTCCTTCACAAAATCTCACCATGCTTGATGCAAGTCTTTAACGCTTTGCTTCACTGACCCTCCAGCATACCTGAAAACCTAGCCAAAAACATTCCTTCCTGTTATACACAGTATAACTTTCTTTTCTCCCTTTGCAATAATTTCTCTCTTTAACTTTCCTATTTAACTTTGTTTTGTATATGTCATTTGGGGATAGCATACTTATGAAAGACTATGCCCTTGTCTACACTGCAGGGGGAGGGAGGTGATCTAAGATATGCAACTTCAGCTACAAGAATAGTGTAGCTGAAGTCGACATACCTAGATCGACTTACTGCGGCGTCTTCACAGCAGTGAATCTACTGCTGCCATTCCCCCGTTGACTCCGCCTGCACCTCTTGCAGCAGTGCAGCACAGAAGTTGATGGGAGAGCTCTTGGGGATCAATTTATCGCATCTATACTGGATGCTATAAATTGACCCCCAATAGATCGATCTCACAGTGTTGATCCCCGCCATAATGTAGACCTGCCCTATAAAGTATTGCATTTAATTATACTTTCCATGATTAATTTAATTTTTTGGGACCTCTGTATTGACAGATATATTCCCTAGAATTACACATTGTGTGGGATAACAAAGGTAGAATATACATGCAAAAGGGTCCTTCTTCAGTCAGTGCAGTACAATGCATATTCTTGTTTCTGTGACCTGAAATGGTATTCTGATTTTTGTGCTGAAAATTCACCATGTACCCTTTTATTTTGCCCTCTTTTTATTCACTGTTTGTTTTGGTGGAACTAGTGTAGTGCTTTTAACTTTTTTAAAAAATAAATTCTACTGTTTAAAACTGACCTTCCAAAGGTTACTTGCATAAATGATCACAATTCTGTGAATCAGATGGTTCACAAAATCCTAACGTGTGCAAGTTAAAATGCTTCCATATGGCTTCCTAAGCATCAATATCCTAAGCATTAGTACTTGTTAGTTAGTGGAGGAGAGGGGGCTAACTAGAATTTTTCTGCATGTGAAGTTTCATCTGTTTTACTGCTGCGCCCTATATATGTGACTCTGGCATTCATAATGCCTTACTTTGGATTGCAAAACTGCTTCTTTATTGATTCACAGTTATTATACTTGTTTTCCTTTGTTTACTGGCTTGCAAGCTGGTTAATGTTCAGAAGCTATTTTAATGTTGTTACAGTGCAGGATAAATCAATAATGGAACAAGAATATAAACATTAAAGTTAGTATACTTACATCTGTGTATCTACTACTTTTCAGAATGTACCATATGCAACATAGTATTACAATATTGCTAAAGCTACCTCTTGTGTTTCAGTGAGTAAGCCTAATATTGTGTTGACATTTTCATGCTAATATACATCCTTTTACTAAATAGTGTATTTTATTCAAATATAGGTCCCAAACCTGCAAAAAAACCCTCTACAACTGGATTCGTGCCCTGATGTGAACACTCATTTACGTTAGGGGGGTTTGCACAGGTAGGACTCAGTTATAGGGCCATGCACAAAAGACACACTGGGTCTGAAAAGGCAAAACAAAATATTTAAAAATAGGTTCCACCTTTATTATTATTTTATTTTATTTTTTGCTGTTGTAGGTGAAAACTGCTTCTCTTATAATGATGATCATGGCAAAATTATATAAAGCATAAATCTGAAGAAAATGTTTTTAAACATTTCTCTAATTTCTTAAGAGACTACATCTCACCTTGCCTGTACTCCCATAAGACATACCTTGCATGTTTTGTAGATATACATCTCTTTGAATATATTTTGTCAATTTAGTTTGTAAGCAACTTGAGGAAGGGACCGATTGTTATAAGTCTGCTAAGTGCTTAGAAAGTTTTTGGATGCTGAAGATGATGTTACAGAGCGGGTTCAAGCAATTCGATCAAGCCTAGCACTGCTAGTTTAATGTTTACCGATCGTCTTCCAATGTTTTGTGGAGTTCCTGCTACTTGTACTCTCAGATTACAACTGTAGCCCTCAGAGGAACAACAGAATGTCTTCCAAATTGTCACAGTTTTGGGTGAAGCATTCTCACAATTTTTTTTTCTTCTTCTAGTTAAAAATAGGCCCCCATTTTCTTTTTTCCTTAACTCCACAGTCACCAAAATACCTGCAGTATCTGCAAGTCTGGCCCTACTGAATTTCATTACCTTATTCTCATCTTTTTCTAGCACAGTGCTGTTGTGTTTGGTTTTACAGCCCTACAGGATGTTAATTAAGATAAAAATGTTGGCTTTCACTGAGCTTAAACAGATCCTAGGAAACATCTATTATTTTTTTTGTTTTGTAAAATTCTATTTTAAATTAAAGATAAAATTTGAGCCTAGGCTCAGTTGTTGTTATTATTTATTTGTATTACCATATTACCGAGAAACCCTAGTGATGGACCAAGACCCCTCTGTGGTAGGTGCTGTGCAAATACAGAACAGAAAGGCCCTGTTTTAAGGAGCTTGATAATGTTAACATCCCTTCATAGCACTTGGATTCTTCAGCTACTTAGATTAGAATCAGCATGCTTTGTGACTTTAGGTTATGTGCCATACAGCTCTTCCAGATCCCAGTAGCAATAGGAAGTTTTAGTGACTGGTAGACATTCAGTTTTAATGACAATGCAGATATTTATGTACTAAGGGAGAGTGATTTGACTAAGTATTTCTGGGAAGAAAATTAATCTAATTGTGAAAATTGAAGTACTTCATAAGAGCAATAACATTAAATGACAACTGAATAATTTCAGCTAAAGTGCAGTTCTGCCCTGAAAAGTGACTTTGAGCCAGTTTTATAATCTTACTCAGCACATCTGCTTTTCATGTAGTTATGGCTGCTGAGTTACAAAAATGTTTTTATTGCTTTTGACTTCTGAAATCCTGAAGAGCCAATTTAGCTAAGAGGGAAGGATCTAGAAGATATTCCTTTTTGTTATCACTAATGAGAGTTTGTACACTTATACAAAAAAAATTGATTTAAATATAGTTGCATGGGGTCATCAAGAGAATACTATTCTGTTCCATTCAGTTTCTACCTCATGGGGTATCTGTGTTAGCAAGCATAGCAAGAAATATGACTAACTCTGTTCTTGACACCTTCTGCCCAGAGGGAAAATTAAGTGTGGATTTTCTTTTTCTTTTTTGTTTAAAATAAATATTTATGAATGCTGTGCTGTGTGTGTTTTACTAGCAAAGGCAAGGTTGCAGAAGTTCAACTTATGTTCAGAAAGGAAAGTGGTGGTTTGTGGTAGTTCTTAGATCCAGCTGGCATTCATTTCACAATCTTGGAACAATCCCTGAGAAAGCTCCAGGAATGATTTTTTACCCTTATGCTACATAGTTCCATTGTGCTACGGTGGTTGTTATGGTCTTCATCCCAGAGCTTTAGGTGATATTTTATGTATCCCTGGCCAAGACCATTAAGCACATTGAAGACAATGGGATTTCATAGGTGTAAATGGGGGCATAATTTGGCCTGCAGGATCTTTATTACCAGAGATGTGCAAGAAGAGAATAAGAGCTTGACTTTCAGAGCCCAGGTTGAGCGTGTTGGACTGACAGTTGGTGGAGAGTGGGAGATTGTGACTTGAAAATCAAGTATCTCAGATATGGAATGATTGATAGATAATTTATCATGAAATCCCACAAGATAATTTTATAGGGTCATTTTTCAGAGAAGAATCACTTAAAATTTTCACTCTGCAGTCTTCACTGTCCCTCGTGTCATGTGCTTTTATTGGAAATGCAAATAAAACCAAATCTCTTCAGCTAATGTAGGGCTCTAATGCTGCAAACACCTTCATATGAACTTAGCTTTAAGCACATGAGCTGTCCCATTGATGTGTGTAAGTTTGAATGATAAGAGCCTTTTAAAAATGCACATTTGAAGACTACTGGCACTAAGTCAAGGAGGATGGGGGAAAAGAAAGTATATGTAAGTTAGCATGAGCTCTATTTGTTTGTGTGTATGTACCATAAGGAACCATTACTGTGCTTTGTAATGTAATTTATGTTTGTGCTGCTGGCTGCATAGGTAAGTGAATAAAATACAGTGTCTACAACACAATAAAGTATTCTGTTTATACAAAAGAACACAGCAGAAGGATAGTGTATTAGGTACCTAGGCTGTAAAATATAATACAGAGTAACATAAATAATCTTTACTAATAACTGTACTATCAGTACTGCTTTGAAAATGACAAACATTTGATCTATTCAGTAAATTGGTTTAATCTTGAATTTTAATTAATTATGAAAAAAAAAACTCGTAGGAACAAAAGAAACTAAATTATCAAAAAGAATGGACCTAATATTGTGTATCAGAAGAGTGGCAGGTTCTCCCTTAAAAGAACGGGGATCATCCATGTCAAATTCTGCCTATTCCACCCTACACCCCCAAGTGAAACCAAATGAGGTTCAAACGAAATTGGCTGTGTGCAGCTGCTGGTTTTGGAAAAAAATGATTTTAGGATAATTGCAAGTCCAGTTGTCAAGAAAACTGTTGCTTCAGAAGTATCAGAGAAGATTAACGGGGCAACATAAAATCCTACAGCCTTACTTCAGATTGCAGTGCATTTTCCAAGTACAATTTAGATGCACAATGTTTATATGTGATTGGTTTCCCTAGCTTACTTTCAAAATATTGATGTCATCTTGATGTAAAAAAAATTAAGAAAGTAAATGAGGCTCATATTCTAATTTTTCCCCCAAGTTCCGGGAAAAAAGAGAATGCCAGCATATGCACTGCAGTGTCTTATATTTATAGGTCAATTTAGCAACTTTTGCTGTTGAAGTTTGTCACTGCTCCTGATTTATGTGATTATTTGTACAGTGCCCCCGTAGCAGTCGGCACTGATAAATTTAAAAATAAAAAATGTTTAGCTTCAAGCTAAACTAATGCTAATGTTGAACAAGGCTGGCAACAGCTTAAGCCAGCTACACAGCTTCATTGCAACATTGTAGATTTTTGACCTTTTGTTACTTTTTATATCAGGGGAACATGTGAAATGTTGTTCATATAGAAGCAAGATTTGTTGAGTATTATTCCAATGAGTAGATTTCAGGACTTTGCTTTATAAACAGAAGACAAAAATACCTTATTCTGAATGTTTCCTGATGTCCCAACTTTTGGAAGAGTCACCTGTTAATATTTCTTGCCTTACCTGTGCTTCAACTTAGGTCTTGAATATATTAAAACTCCCAGCTTGTATAACTACATGGATATAGTTTCACCACTGCAGCCCCTTGATGTTAGATGCCGTGCACTAGGACATAGTGGGGCTAAACTGATACTGATTTGGTTTTTGGTTTTAAAGCACACTGCCATTTGAAAAAGAGAACACAACTTCTTGTGGTTCTTTTTTGGAGCCCTTATAAGATTTGATTTATGTAGCATGTTTTGTTTACACTATTTTACTGAATATACTGCATGCTTTATAGGAATGCACACTTTTATTGTTTTACTGTTACTTTTAATTTTTATACCATTATATTATTCATATTAATTGAATTACTATTATTAATATTTGCACCAGTTTTAGCTGTTGCTTTATTACTGAAAGGGGGATTTAGGGTCATCTTCTATTATTTTGGTTCTGGCCACCCTTTTAGTGTCTATTTTTATTTGCTAATTTATGTTTTATATTTGTTATTTTTTAAAAAAAAATTAAAAACTTTGTAAAAGCCTTAAGACACTCGACGGACTAAGTGTCTCTCCCAGCCATAAAGCATTGTTCCGTTCATTCGACCAGCCAGCCAAATACCCTCCCACTTAAAGGTGTGGTGCAGTCATTCTGATGCACCATTTTAGCTGTTTTTTCATTTATTTTTTCCTTCAGCTTAGCACTATAATTTATTACGAGTTTGTTTGGTTTTTTGTGCCCACTAGTATATTTGGAACCAGTAAAGTCTTATAGAAATCTCTATTTTCTTTAATGATTTTAAGTAAATTGTCCATAGTCAAACAATGTAAATCAGATTGTCTTTGTACTTGTAGTAGCCTGCACAATTGATTATTTAGACATTCATTGCCCATTTCCTGCAAAATGGCCGTAGAGGCTTCTCACGAAAAGAAGGAAAAAGCAGTGTAGTAATTGTCAGCACCCGACTTCCTCTTGGCATAATTTGTTTGATTACTAAGGATTTAACCAGGCATGACTGCACACTGTCCTAACTGGGTTTTATTATTAAACCAAGCATTGTTTTTTTCTTTTTAACGCTTTCAGACTTAACACTTTATTACTTGCACTGCTGCTGAGTATATAGTCCCCACTGAGCTCTGCAGTCTGAATTTATTCAAAGGCTCCTTTAACTGCACATGCTTTTAAAAATATTACTTATTTCAGTGTTTCACTGCTTTAGACACTTCCTAAGACTTTATTAGCTACTATATTCTGGGACCATAACTCTTCTATCTTATTTCTTAGAATAACCCATTTCTCAGCTGACTTTTCCTTGGTGGCTTTAAGCATATTTTTATGAGGTTTTTTGACACTTATTTCTTAACTTGGTACACTTTGCCTGCAAAGCTGTACTCACTAAATACAGTCCTTAAAAAACAGCTGCTTTTTACTTTGGTTTTATGCAAATAGATAACTTATGGTTTTCTCCCTGACCTGTCAGGATTTTTTTTCTATTTAGTTTGTTTTTTTCTGCAATCTAGATTTGCCCTCTATGCTTTTTGTATTCATTCCTCAAGGTGGCACATTTTGTTTGTAAAGTTTTAGTCACCTGAAATAATCTTTGTGAACTTTTACCTTGATTTGGACTTTCTTTGTCTCAGGTGGAGGGGGAAAGCCCTAGATACTATTTTTTTCTTGGCTGCCAATAGGTCATCTTTAAAAAAACATTTCAGTGATGTTTAACAGACCTCTCCTGTATTTTGCCAAGCATTCTTCTTTACTTTTTTTAAAAATCTCATACCAATCTCTGGAGTTCCTTTTTCACCAGTCCCAGTCCTCCCCTAATAATACTCTGGGGAGTTCATAGATTTAACCCCTGTCTCCAGCATGGTAGTAACTTCCTTATATTTAACGCTTCCAGTGCCAGTGCTAAACTGCTGGGTTGTAGTCCTTGACAGTAAAGCTACATGAGTAGAAAACTGTGTGTTACCTGCTCCAGACAAATGGAATGCAAGTCATGGCACCACTATGTTGGGTTTCCTCCGAGACCTCTTCCACTCCGTCTCCAAAGAACTCAGTTTGACTCCAGTCTCATCCTTTATTTGGCATACAGCAAAGCTATGCCGAGTTGATCAGACACAAGCGTAAGGCATGACTTATAGGCTGTTATACAAAACCCCCATCCTTTATATACATTTACACATCATATTGCATCTTATGGTTTAGGATTGACTTTGTTATTTGCAGGAACCAATTCATGTACAGATTGCTCTTTCCATTGCTGTCTGTTCAACTTTGCTCTCTACCTCACCTTTATGCTTCACACTTCTCTTGTCCATTGTTATCTTATTCTTGGGAAATGGTTCCTTGGGTGTTCCCCCTTTATCTTAGCTTAGTTTATTGTGTCATTGTGCTAAGATAAGTAAATGGGTCAGTAAGCTAAAACATTCCATTTTCAGCTTGCTGATGTAGGGCTGGTCTTCACTAGGTGGGGGGATTGACTGCAGATACGCAACTTCAGCTACGTGAATAACATAGCTGAAGCTGGCGTATCTCAGCCGACTTACCTGCCGTCCTCACGGCGGTGGCGGGCGGCGGCGCGCTCCCTCGTTGACTCCAGCTTGCGCCTTTTGGCGAGCTGGAGTTACAGAGTTGACGGGGGCGCTGCTGGCGATCGATTTATTGCGTCCTGATGAGATGCGATAAATTGATCGCCAAAAGACCGATTGCTACCGCGCATAGTGAAGACAAGCCCCTAGTTACCTTCCTAATCCTTCCTTCCAAAAGAGGAGGCCTCCCCCATGTTTAATTATTCATGTCAGGCTAGGCCTACAACACGCACCAGGGCATGAGATCTACATTAGGAATTTACTCTGGTACATCCCCATCAGTGTAAATATCCCTAATATAAACAATGACTCGGTCATTAAAAAGGCATCATGGCCAAGCTTCTTGGATTATCATTCTTTTAGTCACTGGCAGGCCAGATAAGTAAGTGGATGAGAGAACACCAAGGAACAACAGAAAATGGTGCTGTCTGTCGATTATTCAGTAATGATCTAGAATAGTGATAAGGTCTATTTAGAAGTTGTGCTGGTTTTTAGACAGACACAAAACAGACATTGTGGTATAAAGGGTCTTCTGGAATGTTTCAGATGAGTGGAGGGTGATGTCTTTGCCAGATTCCACTTCTCATTCTTTATATGAAGTTCTCTGTGCATTTTCAACTGGATATAAATACTCCTCACTTCTGTGCCCCAAACCAGGGGTGGGCAAACTTTTTGGCCCAAGGGGCATATCAGGGTTCAAAATTGTATGGAGGGCCAGGTAGGGAAGGCTGTGCCTCCCCAAAACAGCCTGGCTCCATCCCTTATCCCACCTCTCTCGCTTCCTGTCCCCTGGCTTGCCCCCCTCAGGACTCCCAACCCATCCAACCCCCCCGATCCTTGTCCCCTGAATACCCCCTCCAGAGACTCCTCCACCCCTAACCACTCCCTCAAGACCCCACCTCCTATCTAAGCCCCCCTGCTCCTTGTCCCCTAGCCACCCGCCAGAATTCCACCCCCTATCTAAGCCCTCCTGCTCCTTGTCCCCTGACTGCCCCCTCCAGAGACTAGAGTCGAAGTCCCCTGACTGTCCCCTCCAGATATCTATCCGCACCCTTACTCCCTGACAGAGCCCCAGGACTCCCATGTCCTATTCACACACACCCCAAACCTCCATCCCATCCAATTGCCCCCGATTCCTGTCTCCTGACTGTCACCTGGGATTCCCTGCCCCTTATGCAACCCCCTGGTTCTGGCCCCCCACGCCTGTACCATGCCGCTGACAACAGTGGCCATAGCCAGACACGCTACTGTGCAGCCCTACCCCACAGAGCGCTGCCTGTGCAGCGGCATGGCCTCGGAGGGACATTGGGAAAGGGGCTGGGGGGAGCCCACCCCTGCCCTAAACCCTGTTTTGGTGTTGCTGTTTGCATTTGTACAGCTGCTAATGCATGTTGCAGTCCAGATATTTAAAACATTATTATTATTATTTAGGTAACTTTTGCATGTATTTAGTACTATTTAATGCTCATAAATTAGGTTCAAATTCAGTTAAAATATTTGGGTTTGTGCAGATATTAGTGCCTTGGAAAAAGGATCAGACTTTTTATTGAATTTATCCTATTTCCATTGCTTTGAGCTGGGAAGGTTTTTTCCCCCAGTCTTTATAATATAACTGCCTTGCTCTCTGCTCCAGTTAATGTAAGAATTACCAGAAAACTTCTGATAATAAATTCATCTAGCTCCTGACATAGAAAGATAACACAATTATAAAGTGACCACACTAGATGTGACTGTTGTGCAGTGGGAGGATAGTCTGGAGGTCTTCAGTAGACTTTCTTATTGCATGGGTTGATAAATCCTGATTCGTCAGGCTGTAGAAGGAGTTTGTCATGGAGCCTCCCTATTGGCCATTCATAGAACAACTTTGAGTATAATCCGAATGTCAAGCTTTGTGTGGCTTTCCAGTGACTTGGAAGGGGGAATAATGATGAAGAAGAGAAAATTTTAAACCACTTTTCATTGGTTTAATAAACTTAATAAACAAGATTTATGTATTGGTCTCCTGGATATGCTAGCTAAATCTGGAGCCTTTAGCAGCATTTAGATTTTCATAGGATCTGGATAAGTAGACAGACTGTGACAACTACGATCCAGGCCATAGAGTAGAATTAAGTTCTCACAGAAAAACATTGTCACTATTAGCTGACTCATTTTCTGCCTAGAGGTAACCCTTAAAATTATGCATATTTGCACTGAGTAAATGGTGCCTACCAAAATACTTCTGTCAGAGGGATGTGCTTTTTTTTTTTATGAGAACAAGATTACTGTTTGAAAGCATTAGCAGAGAGCCTTGTTTTGCCATAGGCAGTGCAATAAACTTTCACATCTTAACTGTTGCAGCAAAGGTACAAATATAGGGTGAAATAGATTGCTTTTCAGCACTAAGGCTTGGAGTCAATTTCAGATAGGCTGGAAAAACTTGCCTGGTGTAACATGTCTGCTATGCAGTCATGTCTTTTGTCATGTCCAAATGTATTTGTGACTCATGTAAAATATGTCCTGTAATATTAAGCAGCAAGTATAAGATTTTGCTAGAACTTGCCATTGTTTTCTGTCATATGGTGAACTTCCAAAAATGCAAGTTAGTAGAAGCAAAAGAAAACTCTCCATGTTTTTCACATTCATGAGAGATCATATGGGTGATTCCAGTTGACTTGCTGTTCTGGGAGACTGATCATTCCCAGTGATGTCTAGCATGGGTAATGGTGCTGGAAGGAGTGATTGGAATAACTCATGATTTGGATTAGGACTCTGATTAACATGCAAGTTCACTGACTTTACTCCAAGTCAGACTGAATCAGTGCCACAGCATGAAACTCTGTGTTGTCCTCTTTCAGATGAAATGCAAAACCCAAGTCCTCATCACTTTTTGTCATCAAAGATTCCATAATAATTTTCACAAATAGGGGTGTTAGCTCGTGTGCCTTGGTAAAACTCCAGTTTGCCTACTTCTAAAGGATCTAACTTCTGGTTTAGGCCTCCTGACTGTGGCTGGTTAGCAGTGCTGTGGAAGGAGCATCTTCAGCAACTGTGGGTGTGGGCTTGTTCCAGGGTCACCTGCTCTGCATTGCATTCAGAAAAGTATTTACAAGATTTAGATGGAGCTATTGGAGCTACATACAGTCTTCCTTGGCCAGAAGAAGTGTTACTATCACTTGGAACGTCTAAGTTTCAAGGGGAGAAAAAGTGCGGAAGGACAGGACAATCTTAAAGAAGAGGACCTGCATCCCCAGCAATTTACAAATGTCTTTTTTTAAAAAAAAATAAAATAAATAAAAGGGCAGCAACAGCATATCCTTTTTATAAAATACAGAATTCTCGGCATAAGGAACTGAAGCAGGTTACATGATTAAAATAAGTCTCAAATTCCTTGTTGGCGTTATAAATGCTCATTTTTATGGGTCGTCTTACTCACTTGCAGACATTATTAATACTTATATAGCACCTAGGAACCTCAGACATGTTTGGGTGCTGTGTTGTGCTAGAAACAAATAAAACTACATTGGTCCCTGCCCTGAAAGCTGTGTAGGAAGCTGGTTAATATGAAAGGTAGAGTAGAAGGAGACAAATATTTATGGGGTTTCCCAAGAATGATGGGAGTCATTTGCCCACAGCTGCTGTACATGCTGCTTCTGTAGCACTAGCCAGCCACTTTGAGGCGATCTAACCTGACCAATTAACTGAACTTCCATATACAAATTTAATTACAGGCGAGTTGCATCTTAGGTGCATTTAACATTCACGAATTCAGCTTTACGTGGTTGGCAAAAACAGAAGAAAAAAAAGAAAAACAACAATTTAAAAACTCCGTCTCTAGTGAGGGCGATTCCGTCCGCCATTCAACTCAATGAGAGTTTCACTATACGCAGTTTTCGCTTTACGCTCTAACCACGGAACGGAACCCCCGCGTAAGATGAGACTCACCTGTAATGTCTATTTTGTAATTAAATACATATCAAATTTCTCCAACTGTCCTTCTGCCTAGTTGTTTAAATGAATTTTATTTATATGATGATCTTTTTTTGTGGTAAACTAATGGGATTGGTTAGCTTATAATGATTCTCTTGAGATGAATTAATACGGATGGTCCTAACCTGCAATTCTCTCGAATACCCCTTTTTTTTGTGACAAGTGCAAGCCAGAAAGATTAGAGTGGGTAAAACGAATGTACCATTGACAAATTTAAGCCTGGAACAGTAGCAGTTGACCTTTTAATGATTAATGTAGGCATGCTTCCAACATTCACAAAATTGAGGGCTAGATTGAAAACATTTATCTATAAGAAGACAGTACCATATTATGGATCACAGAAATTAGAGAAAAAAAGAAGACCTATTAATTCATGTATGCCATCTCCCTTCTCCAAGACAGCATTGTTCATTACATTGTAATCTTTAGCACTTTACGAGGTCTACTTTTAAGTAATTTGAGATGTATCTAATCCATAGCCTAATAGATATCCCCAACCATAGATTGGAGTGGTTACCAATTTTCTAAGAAATTAAGGGCTTGATTTTTTAAAAATATCTGGCCTTCTCTTTTTGAACCCACAGTCTATACCCACAAACACTTCAGTAATGCAAAGGGAGTGTGTGTCTTAAAACTAACAAAATATGCTAATCAAGGAGATACCTACATGGTATTATCTGGGCCCACAACTGTTTAATTGAATACAAAAAGTGGGGTCAATTTGAGGACTTTTTAGTGTTTTGGGGCTTTATTAATTTTGCAAGATTTTAGTATGGTGGTGAATAATTAAACCAATATTTTTAAAAAGTCATTGAACATGCTTAACAATTTTGAATTAAAATTCTTATGATCTGTGGCACATTACCCAGAGGGCCAACAGGGCCTCTTCCCATGAGCCCTGGCCAATTGGAGGACCCTAGAAAAATGGGCACCCTGCTCTGCCTGGCCGGCATTCCAACTAGAGAGCGGGGTCAGCCTGTAGGGGCTTGCTATAAGTGTAGGAGGCCGAAAAAAATTGTAACAATGGGCACCTAGAAGCACTCCCCACTTTTGGCTCTAGGGAAAGAGAGGCTATTATAGGTCATGCTGCTGTTATTGGTTGCTGCTCTGTTATCATATACTTCACATGCCGGAGTTAACTGGTTCTCATTGCCTGCTCGCCTTGTGCAATATTAATGAGACACCTGCTTGCATTATGTAATACTAACAAAATAAAAATAAAATATTAGTTATTCATGAGGTACGCATAAAATGCAAATGTTCCTGTTATTTCTCTGCCTGTGTTCCCACACGCAGTGGGCTTCATCCCAAGCATTGCTCCAGTGCGTCGGGTTTTCCCTGCCTCAGTGGCAGCAACGAAGGGAGCCCCCGTTGCGGTTGTGTCACTTTTGCCTTCAATAAACTCACTACTTTTATTCAACAGCTGTGTGTGTGCCTCGTTCCTACAGGACACCGAGTACCTTGCAACAATAAGATAATAAGATAAGAATGGACATACTGGATGAAACCAAAGGTCCATCTAGCCCAGTATCCTGTCTTCTGACAGTGGCCAATGCTAGGTGCCCTAGAGGGATTGAACAGAACAGGTAATCATCAAGTGATCCATCCCCTGTTTCCCATTCCCAGCTTCTGGCAAACAGAGGCTAGGGACACCATTCCTGCCCATTCTGGCTTGCCCCGCTGCGCTTGCCCGGCACTCCTGCTGGGGAGCAGGGTTGGGGCATGGCGGCCTGCTTCTGTCTCTGTTATGTCTTTAGTTGTTCCCTGTATTTAATTGAGATCCTGGAACTTATGGATCCTTCCCTTAGGCTGAGGGAGGTCTTTTAGCAGTGTGCGGGCACCACCTGCCTATTTCCAGGATCCCAGTGGGCTAAGGCTGATATACCTACCTGCCTTCCTCCACTCTCTTATAGCCTTCTGATCTGAGTCCATCACACAGGTTTCATCAACAAAGCAGTGGAGGTTTAAACACTGCAATTCTCCTTCCGCCGACAAAACTCTCCTGCTTTACCGACAAAATAAAACCACCTCGACAAGAGGTGTAGAGCTTTTTGCAGCAAAGCTGTATACTGACAAAGTGTCAGTGTAGACACTGCACTTGATAATGTCTCTGTGAATGGCTTCCAGGGGGGTCCCACAATGCCCACCCTGACTGCTCTGGTCAGCAGTTTGATCTGCACTGCCCTTCACCCAGCTACACAGGCATACACCTCTCCCCCTTTAAAGACATGGGAATTTTTGAAATTCCACCTGCCTGCCCTGCCACCACAGCGACTGGCAGACAGGCAGAATGGGGCAAGCCCCCGTGCTCCAACCCTGCTCCTAGGCAGGAGCATGGTGGGGAGAAGTCCCTACTTTCTCTGGCCAAGGGGTCCCACCAAACTTTAATTCACCCCTGCTTATAGTTCGAAGTTTCTGCTATTTAAAGTAAGAATAATTGACTGCATTGTTCTCATTTGCTTATATACTAAGAAACAATACACATTTCACATCTATTCTGCACAAACAGGAATTCAGTATTTTATTTTTATAAATGAACTTGTCTGATGGTTTGCTTCCCTTTATTCATGGTATTTGACGATGCTAGAAAGATATTGCTGTGAAGATGAGGCAGCTTAGTTATTGAATAATTTAATCTTCAAAACACTTGAGCTCTGCATGCAAAGGGATTTCATTTTTAAATCTTCATCACAATTTGCCAATTTCTTTAGCAGTGTCCTTGGTACAGATTAGCTAGCCCACAAAGAAACAAAAGTTTGGATGTTTGAAAAGTTATCCAGGCAGTGTATTTCACAGGAAGAAAAATGTGAAGACAATAAAAAAAAACCACCTTGATTCTCAGGGCAATGTTTTTAAGGTTATGTAGTCATGTATAGAGTCATAGAACCATGGGGCTGAGAAGTTGTCTAGTCTAATCCCCTGTACTCAAGGCAGGACTAAGTATTATCTAGACCATTCCTGAAATGTAAATGTCTTACCTGGTCTTAAAAACCTCCAATGACAGAGCTCCACAATTTCCCTAGGCAATTTATTCCAGTACTTAATTACCCTGACAATTAGAAAGTTGTTGCTAATGTGTGATCTAAATCTCCCTTGCTGCAATTTAAGACCATTGCATCTTCTCTACGGTGACCAGATGTCCTGTTTTTAAAGGAACAGTCCCATTTTTGGGACTTTTTCTTATATAGGCTCCTATTACCACCCGCACCCTGTTCTGTTTTTTCACAGTTGCTATCTGGTAACCCTATTCTTGTCCTATACTCAGAGGCTAAGGAGAACAATTTTTCTCCCTCCCACTTGTAACAACCTTTTATGTACCTGAAAACAGGGGCCAGTCAGGACGGGCCCGTGGGCTGGATGTGGCCTGTGGGCTGTAGTTTGCCCACTTCTGTCCTTGAGAATTCTGGGAGATATTTCATCAGGCCCTGGCGACTTGAATACTGTAATTTGTCTAATTTTAACTTGTTTTTTCTATAATGTCTCATGCTTCTTTTCTGATATAACACATCTCACTGATATAAGTTAATATTTGTCAGCATTGTAGAAGAAATGCCTCATTAGAAATACTTTGGGGAAAGGGCATAGTGCCCTAGCACTGAGAAATTGTTCCTGTCATAAGGGACATTTTACAAGAATGTAGAAAAGCAGGAATGGCTGAACGAACTAAAGGCAGCGAAGTTGTTTGATTGAAGAGGGAAAATGAGGACATCATAAGAAGCAAGATACTTGATGTATTAGACAAGGTGGAGCTGTGCAGGGCCCTGAATTTGAGCATAAGAAGTTTAAATGTTGGGCAAAGGAGAGCTATTGGAGGGATTGCACAAGTGGAGTGATATGTCGAGAAATCAATGGGCAAGGAAGATCATTTTAGCAGCTGCAGAGTGGATGGACTGGAGAGCAGCAAGGTGGAAATCAGATGCCAGAGAGGAGGTTGTTTCAGTAATCAAATCAGGAGATGACCTGAGCATGGATGGGCGTTTTAGCTATTTGGACCGAAAGGGAAGTTTCCTCTTTTTGAATATGTCATGGAAGAGGGAAGCAGTAAGACATAGGCCTAGATTTTTAAAGGTATTTAAGTGCATAGTGAGATTTGCCAAAGCACAATGGTCTTGTCCACAGAAGAGGAGAAATGAGGATGCAGAAGGGAAAATATGGAGGTCAATTTGGTCCATGATTAGCTTGATCTGGCAGTGTGCCTTCCTGGCAATGGCTAGAGAATTAGATGTGCAAGGGTGGATTGATGGAGACAGATCAGGCATCCAGAGGTAGATTTGTGACTCAGCGTGGTAATGACTGCCATATGTGTGTGAATGAATGAGGTCGCCTGAGTATAAGTTGTAGAGAGAGGACTAAGGACACAGCCATGTGGGGCTTGCAGAAGGGAGGAGGAGGAAAACCACCAAAAGAGATGCTGAAAGAACAATTGAAGAGGAGGAGAAACCTTCCTAAAACTTTTAATGGAAAGGTTACCCAAAAAAGACTTCATCTTGCAGCAAAGAGAATCTTTTAGTTGCATCTAATATTGTCTTCTCCATCTGACTTCGCTTTTGCAATAAGACAACTCTGTTGTTTTTGGAGCTGGAGGAAAATGACATATGGTGATGTTTAATAATTAAGTGTATTACAGTGTGTCATGTAAAATAATCGGCCCTGGTAGTACTGCATATACTGCTCAGTTGCCTTTGAGAACGAAGATCTATGCAAATTTTTTAAATATAACTCTGCTATTCTTGCTTAGACTGCTGTGAACATACACAAGTGAAATTAGTGATGTTAAATTATGGAACTGACTGTGGAAAAGCCAGTTTATACAACAGTCTACTTAAGCTGTCTCTCGCCCTTCTTTCTGTTTTTCTTTTCAGCTCATTTTGCCATATGACACTCATTTTAAGAGATTATGTTCCTGATTACTGTTGGCCATATCCTTTTTGGCTTGATCACTAATAGGCCAGAAGTTGTATGGACAAGCGAATTTGGATCTAAACTCATTTTTATTCAATTCTACTTTTCCTGCATGAAAACAGAGGTGGAAAGATGTTACATTTTACTGTATAGAATCCCTGTTTTTATTATTATTTCACAATTTTTCATTACCTTGTATCTGAGAATGTGTTGGTGCTTTACAAATATAAATAAGTTAATTATAGTGTTAATTATTTTGTTTATGTATTACACTAATACTCTCAACCCCCAAGCCGGCCTTTTGTCTTAGATGCTGTGCAAACCAATAGTAAAATTTCCCTCACCTGTAGATTTTACCATTTAATTTAAGCAGAAACTCAACAAATGGTTTTAGAACAATTGGAAGGAGAAGTTAAAAACTATATGTGTGAATGGTTGCTTAGACTGACGACATGCAGAATCACAGTTTTGTTGGTTTGCTTTTTTTTTGTGGGGGGAGTTGGTTAATTGAACTTCGTAGCACTCCTGTGAGTTCGGTGATTAGTCTTTTATCTATTTTACAGATGGAATAGATTGACACAGACAGTTTAGGTGACATGCCCAAGGTAGCATATTGAGTAGAACCAAGAAAAAATTCAGCACAGACCTCTACCTTGAAGTTCAGTTCAATTTTATCTACCTCCCCAATGGCCAGTGGCTGTCCCAGCCCTCCTTGCTACAGAGTTTTTCAGAGGGAAATTCCAAACCTTATATAAAATATCTGACTATCAATTTGGCTATAATGTGTCCAATCTAAGTCCCAGCTGTGTCCTAGGGCTGCATTTGCTTCCTGGGAAGATTGTTTTCAGCACTGCTTCCCCTCTGATGTGCTTGCTGCAGCTGGCGTCTCTGCTGAGGCTTCAGGGAGAGAACTATACCATGAAAAGCAAAGGGAAGGGTTTCTGTCTCCTATTTCAGCCCCTCATCATGTGTCTCACCTTAGGCAAGACTGAACTAGCCAGCTTCGGAGGCAAGCAACTCTCCCTCCGCTCTAGCCCTCCATTTACCGGATGGGCAGTGCACCAAATGGAAGATTATACTTAAGTCCTTTGAATGCATACCAAGAGTCCCACTCAGCTGCCTCTTTCCATCCCCCTTCCATGCCAACTCCCCCAGTGTGGATGGAGGGCATTGGACACATGATAGATATTGCCAGTGCCTGAGAGTGCCCATTGCCGTCCCCGTGCTGTATCCTGTATTACAAGCCTCCCAAGTGATCCCTTCTGATATTCCAGGTTACAGCTTCTACGAGGAACACAGAACCATTCGGCGCGTGAGGATCCAATACAGTAGAAAAGAGTAGAACTTCTCAGAAGTCCCCTCCAGAACTTTCCCTGAGACACCCAGATAGGGCTCTGTTGGAGAGGAAGGCAATTAGCCCAGCCTCTTTGAGGACAGAGAGCCATTTTAAATATTTTTGGAACAATTTCTTAGCTTAATTTTTCTCATCCCTCTGAAGCAGGATCATAATCAAACAAAAATTAATGGGCTCTCTGCAGAAGCACTGGGTGGAATTCTATGGCCTATGTCATACAGGAGGTCAGACTAGATGATCTAATGGTTCATTATGGCTTTCAAAGCTATGAATTTGAGTTATAGGAAGAAACTCCCAAAGGGAACATAAAAAAGATCAGTACTCCCACTTTACCACATGTTAAGTCAAGATTATGTGCTGATGATTGACCTCTTTGCATCTGGAAACAGCAGTAAAGGACCAGAGGCCTTCTTCATATGTCACAACCTGGGATTTGAGGTGATTTATGCTTTCTGCAAAGAGGGGCGATGTTTCTGCTGTATGCCATCCCCCCTTTTGCACTACTCCATGGGACCATACAAAAGACAGGAAAGAGAAAGCACCTGTGATGCTATTTCTCTGTCTGTCTGAAATGGCTATGACACTCAGGGCTGATTATCCTGTCACTGGCTCTTTTGATGAGTCTACCACATAGAGGAAATTTTCTATATAATTTAGAGAACACTAATTGCTTTTCAAATAAACACTTTCAGTGGATATCAATAGACTGAGTTAAAGTTTCGCAGTGGAATCTGTTGTTGGAATCCCAGAACACCGATAGAAACTACTTACTTTTTGTAAGGGCAGATGATGAGATACTTGCAATTATATTACAGTACTACTGTTGGTTGTAGTGTCTTCACATCAAAGATGAAGTTCGGATTTGGTGAGTAAGGAGAATGGAATATGCACTGTTTTACATACTGGAGTTATTTTCATCCTGAAAACTATGGCATGTTGGTTTGAAGGATGCCTACAAGTTTATTGAATGGGGCCCAATCCAGGCAGGCTGGCAATCTTTTTCTCACTGTTACACACAGCCTATCTTGTAATCTGACAAGACAGCTACTGTAGCTTGCTGAGAGAACATTATAACATTGATTTGTTTACAGAGGATGTGAAAGAAGGTGAAAAAGGGCTGCTAAGTTGTTGATGTTAGTTTAAGCTTCATTGTTACTGTTAGTTTAAGCTTCATTCAAGGCTTTTATGTTACTCCAGACCAAAACTGGAGTGACTTTCCCTAAAATGCTCTATTTGAAAATGTAACAGAGAAATTTGATGGTACTGTGAGAGAATGAAAGGAACACCTTACACATAAGGCATCACAATGTATGTCACTGCTGACAGCACAATAACTCTTATTCCAGAACTTTGCAGGAATCAACTGTATTTCTAAAAATTAAATATCGTATTTCATTAACAAAACCTTTGCCTTCAGACCCTTTGCCATGATTGCTTTCTATTGTTACAGTTCTGCCTTTTTGAGTATAGTGAAGAGACTCAACTGTTTTTATGTGGTACCAGGGCATTTAACTAAAATTAAAATAAAGGAAAAAGGAAAAAGGAAAATCCATGCTGGACATCAGAAACATGTTTGGGAGAAGCATTGTAGGCTGCATCTTCTCCCAAGAGAAGTGTTAGAAGCTCCATCATTGCAGACATATAAAGCTACTTGGAAAATCAATGGAAATGGTACTGTAGATTGAGCTTGTTGTGTTCCATGTTTCTGCAACTACAGAGTCTGCTCCCTATCAGAAAATAGATTATTTAGTAAAATCACCTCTATTGTTTTAGTTCACTTGTAAGGCTAGTTTTTTAAAAAAAATCTTTGCTCTTATTCAAAATGGCTGCTGTGACTCATTTTGATCATGTGTCAAGTCATGTAAAATGGACACACAAAATCTGGTCATGCAAAATTATAGACATGGGTAGCAACTAAAAAAGATTCTCATTCAGGCACCCAGAAAGCAGCGAGTTCATATGTGAGTGGCAGGGGCCTACTGGCGAAAGCATTTCTTGTGGGCTAAAAAGGAGAGAGAAGACATAGGTGAGCCCAATGAGAAATTTTATTTTTTAAATAGCCCTTGTTAATTTTTAAGTTCCCTCTGTTATTGGGTTTTGATAATTATTGAAATGGACAGCAGAATTTCAGTTCCCTTCCACAGAATTCACTATGCCTTATGTGAAATCCTACTGTCTTTGACCATAAGGAGGAATCTTGCATTAACCAAGTGGGGAGATGTAATGGGTGATTTATTAACTTTTTTTACATCTGTAATTTTTATTCTTTTTTTCCAGAGTTTGCATGGGTCTCTGTTTTACTGTGCATAGAATCGCTGCCTTTATGTTACTGAAAGAGTCTGGCACACCTTGGAATTTTTACCAGTTGCTGAGAAGCTGTTTACTATAAGTGATTTTTTCAGCAACCTAAAATAACAGTTTTTCCTTGTTCCTTCCTGTGCATCCTGGAAAGGACCTGGTAGGCCCACCATTAGACATACATATAAATGCACTGATATTTAACATTAAAAATCTATTGACTTCTCAAGAAAAGCTTTTAAGATCTAATCTATTCCCAATGTCTATTTCCTATTTGTAGTCATAAAGTTCTGTTTGTGGCATCTAATACATTTCGCAGCAAACAATTGCAGTGGCACAGATTTCTGACTGACAGAGAGGAATAACGGCAGGAGTAAAGAGATCCCTATAATCTAATATCTGGTTTTCATTCCTGTCTGGCTAGTAAAAACTAGGGTTGGAGAGTAATTTAGAAAATGTGCATTGTAGAACGTGTCAGAGTTTTAAATCAGGTGTCATCTTGTCTTTAATTGCTTACAAGTTAATTAAGCAACAAAATATGACAGGCAGAACATTTCCATGCTATCGTTGCACTCCTCAGGTGATGACATGATGTCAAAATTCATTAAAAACTTTTTATAAGTACAGTATCAACACCATATGGAATATTTCTGTCATGGCACATGGATCAAAGCTAATCTAATTCCTGTTAACAACACTGTGTACGCAGAACAGCATGTAATTCCAAGACTAGATTTTTGTGGAAGGAATCGGGTTATAGCACTCAATTAACCTATTAACTAAATATTACCTAGTTAATAATTTATTTTTACTGGCAATTAGTAATTAGAGTGACAATTGGAAAGTCTTATTTATGTTTGTAGTTCTAAAGTTGTTTTACAAATATATGTTGCTTTTGGTATTTTAACAAATAATTATGATATAAAGTATAGGCTCTTTTAACTTCCAATTACGCAATTATCATCTAAGGGAAACAGACTATTTCTACACCAGGAAATCATTTAATAATCCTTCATACCTCGTCTGTATAGAGGTGTAAATGTCAGAGATTATAAATTACTGTAGTTTAAGAACAAGCTATTAAAAAGACTGAAAACAATCTGAAGAAGGGGTTACTACACAGTTAGCTTTTCCACCTGGTATAAAGAGTTGTCCCCATTAACTGAGCTTCATTCTTCATTCATCTTTGATATATAATAAAAAGCTACTTCAGTGATAATTTCTTAAGTGGAAACAATTAAGGCAATTTGACAATTCACATTTTAACAGATCCCTGTAATTTCAGTTATGTTTGGTTTTGTTTTTATGTTCAGGAATTCAGGGTATGATATCTGCCTAACTCTGGCTTAGCATAATTTTCTCCAGGAGAAAAAAAATGGTATGTGTTAAATTCATTTTATGAATGAACCCTGGCACTCTTAACCGGAGCAAAACAATGACTAGTGATCAGTTTGAGCCAAAATGCTACTCTGAATTTCACAACTCCATAATAGATCAAACCAGAACAATGGAGCCACACACTCCTGAAATTAAGGATTCAAAATCCAAATCAGAATCCCAGCCAATTGTGATGTGTTGTTATAAAAGCATCTAAATGGATAGACTTATCCAAAATGAGTAGTGAGATAAATTTAAGATGATCTTAACTTTGGAACTTTGATCCAATCCTGGCTTCAGATCCTGGATTAGGTGGGTTTGATCCATCTCTAATTTTTTACAACACTAACTATTGTAGATTCTTTTCTTTCCTAATACTTCAAAATAGTTGTTTTGCATACTCCAAGACAATCACATACTAGCCCTACAAAACAGAAGTATATGCTGATATCAGTTGGGTTGTTGATTGTTTTCAGTGTGTTCTTGTTGGCACCCAGAGTTATGAACAGTAACTTGTGACACTGACAACTAGTGTTAATTAATTTAAATAATTTCCAGTCAAAAACAGTAGAACATTGATAAAGCCATTGAGATTTTTAAAAATCTAGTGAAAATACACAAAGTCCTTTTGAAAGCCCCTTTAACTTTCACAATTTACAGCCACTTTGTGACTAAACCACCAAAAATCAGATCAGTGGCATAGGGTCTATGACCCTACCAAATTTCAGCTTTCTGCCTCTAACTTCTGACGTGTTACACCTATACAAAGCATCTCACTTTTGTATGATAATTGTGGTTGTTCCCATATCCTGACTTGTGAAATTAAGTAGAATACTGGATTTTAAATAACCAGCATAGAATAATGCTGGAGTTTCTTTGCTATATTGTGTTTTAGATGGCTAGGCTGCAGCCTTCAGATTTCAGTTTTTAGTAGAATACTTTATATTTGACATGACATTACTTCTAAATTATTAACCATACCAAAGAAACAGAAATCAAGGGCAAGTGATATATTTAATGTAATGCATAATTAAATGCGCGTTTGTGATGTAAAAGAAAGGCCTCTAAATTTTGTGTCTCTCTCTATAATAAATATGGAGAGATGGACATATCCATAAAATATATTGGATAATGGGAGAAATGATGTGGAATATCAATATCATAATAGGTTGAAACCTATAGTTTTCCCAGCCCAGAGACAATTTAAGACTGTCTGAAACATAATTCCCACTCAATTCATTGCTGAAGAAACTGCTCCTCAGTTTTTACCCTTTGCTATCCAACCCATGTAGGTTCTTATATGCCCCCTTCATCATAGTATCTAACTACATTTTGAGATGTCATTATTGCATCCCAATTCTACTGCCTTCCAGCAAAACCTAGGAAGTCAAGAGCTAATATTTCAAATAGGGCTGTGAAATGATGAAACCAAGTAATCATGACTAATCGCACTGTTAAACAACAATAGAATACCATTTATTTTAAAAATTTGTGAATGTTTACTACATTTTCAAATATATTAATTTCAATTGTAATACAGAATACAAAGTATCCAGTGCTCACTTTGTTTATTTTTATTAAAAATATTTGCACTGTAAAAAAACAAAAATGTATTTTTCAATTCACTTCGTACAAGTACTATAGTGCAATCTCTTTATCATGAAAGTTGTACTTACAAATGTAGAATTATGTGCAAAAAAACCTGCATTCAAAAATAAAACAACATAAAATTGTATAGCAGGGATTGGCAATCTTTGGCACGCAACCCGCCAGGGTAAGTCCCCTGGCAGGCTGGGATGGTTTGTTTACCTGCTGTGTCCTTATGTTCAGCAGATCATGGTTCCCACTGACTGTGGTTTATCGTTCCAGGTCAAGGGGGCTGCAGGAAGTGGTGGCCAGCACACTCCTCAGGCCACTCTGTGTGGCATCAGTTGCATTTATAATTTGAAATATAGGATATGTTCGTTTGTTTATGTATTTAATTATGGTTGTATAATGTCTCTCTTTATGTCATGAAGTACTCCAAATTCAGATACATAACTTTTGTGGTCAGTCAGTCTGCACCGCCTTATGTGGTGAAAGGCACTTATGGTTCACTTGTACAGTAATTATGGAGGCACGCTAATAATTCCATAGTTAAGGTTCTAATGAGATTTTTAATAAAATTCCTAAATAAAAGTCTTAGTTAATAAATAGTTAAAATTTAAAGTGAGTCCATCTTACACTTCAAAAACAAATTACACTTTCTTTACAAAAATTCCCCCCTCCACACACACACATTCAGAAAACCTAACACATAGTTATGTCTGCAAAGAAACAGTTAACGGATCAAGTCAATTTCCATTACCATTCAATCATTCTTCATCACTTACTGTCATCAGACCCGATGTACACCACCCACATAGCCTTAAACCTGCCTCATATACTTTGCAAACACCAAAACATCTAGGTCCATACCCTCAATTGGCATAAACCAGATTGGCTCAGTTGACCTCCAGTAGCCCATGTTATCATCTGGATTTAGATGTTTTGATCTTGGCCAGGAAACTAACATCATGGGCAGCAGGTTTAAAACAAATAAAAGGAAGTTCTCCTTTACACAGTGCACAGTCAACCTGTGGAACTTCTTGCCTGAGGAGGCTGTGAAGGCTAGGAGTATAACAGGGTTTAAAAGAGAACTGGATACATTTATAGAGGCTAAGTCCATTAATGGCTGTTAGCCAGGACTGGTAAGGAATGATGTCCCTAGCCTCTGTTTGTCAGAGGGGGGTGATGGATGGCAGGAGAGAGATCACTTGATCATTACCTGTTAGGTTCATTCACTCTGGGGCACCTGGCATTGGCCACTGTCGGTAGACAGGATACTGGGCTGGATGGATCTTTCGTCTGACCCAGTACGGACATTCTTATGTTCAAATATTTGAACACACACACATACACACACATTAAATGCTTTTCTACTTCAGCAGCATATTTATTGTTTTGTTCCTCTTGATTTTAATCATCTGTAAAAGTTATCACTGGTTCTTGTTACAAATACTGAGCCATATGTGAAAAAGAAGTGTCATTTCTCAGAGCATTGATCTTATTTTGTTCACATTTTTAAAAGGCACTGTGTTGTCTCTGAAAGGGATTAGTAGTATTTATCTTTTTCTCAACTATGGCCAGCTCTCAGACTTGAGCCCTGTTGTGTCTCCCCTCTGCTCTATATGGAGAAGGGGTAAGCGAGGTGCAGGAGTAGGGAGGAGGAGGACACCCTGGCATTAGTCCTCCTCTTCTCCCCTCCCCTGCACAGCAAGCAGGAGGCTCCCGGGAACAGCTCCGAGGCAGAGGAGCAGCACATGGCAATGAGGGGGAGGGACAGCTGAACTGCCAGCAATTAGTAGCCTGCTGCGAGGCTGCTACACAGTGAAGTTAGGGGAGCGGGGAGCTGATAGGGGGCTGCCGGTCCACCCTAGTTCCAAGCCCCCACCAGCTAGCTCCAACGGACTGCTCTTCCTGCAAGCAGTAGACAAAGCAGTCGGCTGCAAACAACATCATAAGGGAGCATTGCACAACTTTAAACGAGCATGGTCTCTAACTGATCAGCAACGTAACAACGAAACAACATTAACTGGGATGACTTTAAGTGAGATGTTACTGTATGCACTTAAGTCCCTGGAATGCTTCTGTCTGTTCCAAACCCCTTGCCACAGCATCTACACTGCTAATTTTAGCAATGAGTGGGGAAGGCTAGCCTGGGTATGTCTACCCGAGCTGCAGTCACACCTCGGATTGCAGTGTAGACTTATCCTTAGGGGCTATAATGCCCTTATGCCTGAGACAATTTTATTTTGAAAGACACAAAAAGTTTAATCAATGTTCAACAAAATAGGGTTTGAAACTGTGAAATCTATGTGCTATTCTTTCCTCTAATTCAGCAACAAAAGAAAGCGGCTGAACAAATCCAAAAACTAAAATCTTTATGTGCAACGTTTTAGGCTGGAACAGTTTTTGCAAGAGTTTTATGAACCTCTGAAATGCAAAACAGCTTTGGAAATGGACATTTTTGACAGGTCTTTAATGAGAGTGTTAGGTGACAGGATTGTAATTTATATTAAATAAATATATAATCTAGAGAGACAAATATTTTTATTATTTCATCTTTAGACTCAAGCCTATTCCTACTCTGTTTCCCTGAAATAAGAAGCTTCGAGAGAAAAAAAGAAAAGAAAGTCAGTCATTCTGATCATTGCCTAAAAGAATCTCAAAAATTCAGGGCAGTTGAAGTAAAAAATGATAGTTCAAACTCAACATTTGTGTGAGCTTTTCCTGGAGTCTGGGTCATTAAACAGTCTTATTCTTCTTTTAAGTGTTTGTGACATCTGAAAGACAACTTGATACTTAAAGCCTGTAGGTGATTGAACTAAGGTAACGTTGTGTTTAAGGGTTTTTTCTTAAAAACAATTTCTTAATTTACAAGATTAATTTGGTCTGTAATTATCACCAGACTAAAATGATCTGCTAGATTACTTTTTTTTTTCCCATACATAGTGTTTTTTAGAGAGATTATTTTGTTGCTGTCAGAATGATGATCTAATTTATTACTGCATTCTTTACAGTAACATCAATAAACCTAATGAGGGCCTATAAGGAGAGCAATTTACTGGCTTTCTCAGACAGACTTCTTGTGTTTTTCAAACAGTTGAGGTGTCTGCACCATAATGAACATAAAATCTCATGCTGCCTTCACTTGCATGCCTCTGCACTGTATGATCGAGGGGTTTGTGACAATGCATTTGCTGGTACACGAGAGACTAGCTTGTCATGATCTTATTTTTGCAGTCAATTTCTCTTAATGCAGTTCAACACAATTGAACCGAAACAGTAATCGATGGAATTGTGAGTGTCTTTGATACTGCACTGAGTGGGTATCAATGAAGTGAGAGAGCCACACTGGGCAGTTATACAAAAAAAGCATTAATGCTGCTGTTTGGTGGAAAAATTCATGAACAAAACTTTTAAGTTTCTTTTACATCTCCCTCTTTGGAGCCTGTTGTACCCTTGTGTAGAAGAGGGACCTTGGAAGTAAAATAATTTCAAAGGACGTAGAAATCTTAGTAGTCGATGAGGCAGCATGTGGTATTTTGGCAATTCCATCCACTTTGAAAAGGCAAATTGGGAAGCATACACACAAAATGGCTACCTTAAGGTATAGGACTGGATTGCACTCTGTCTAGTAAATACACTCCAGCTCTAATGGGGTTTCACTTTCCATCTAATCACTGAACAGCTAATTAGTTGGTATCAAAGTCACACAGATAGAACCTCCTATGATGTCTTTTAAAAATTTCTGTGAACTAGAGAGAGTTCTGATCAGTATGGTCTGGCTCCATGCTGTCAGTAGGGCAATTACTAGTATAGGGTTTGTTTAGGTATTTTTTCTATTTTTAAGAAGCTGCTTTTTCATTTCACTAAAAAGAGTCCTTCTCTCCTATACTCTGACCTCTAGTTCCTTATTCTAAAAGAGAAGAAATTACTTTCTTGTTTTAATATTTCCTTTGATTAGGAATATATAGAGCATCCTCAGAGTAATAATAAAACCACCCTAGTTCTTATATAGTGCTTTTTGCCTGTAGATCTCAAAGCACCTCTTAAAGGAATCAAGAAACATTAACCCCATTTTATAGATAGGGAAGTTGAGGACTATATCGATGAAGTGGTAGCAGAGCCAGGAATAGAATTCGTGTCTCCTAAGATGAATCTAGAGCTCTGTCCACTAGCAACAGTGCCTCACTGTAATTAAATTAGTTGAGTTAGTGGGTGAATCAGGGTATTCACCTGTATGGCCTCTGATATTTTATCATCTTTGGTGCACTATCTTTATGCTCACAGTGTAATTTTCTGTCTCGGTAATTTTCTGTCAGAGAACATCAGTTCCAAACATCACCTAATATTGGGTGTGGGAAGGGGAAATGGGATATTTTTATTATATTGTCTTTCATCCTATATGCTTTTTCTTGTAGTTGGAAACCACATATTGGGAAAATATCATATTGCACTGAACCCTAGAGTGGATGGAATCTAGGAAATAAAATACCTAAAATGTTCAATCATAGTTTTTTGCACGAAGGGAACACACTAACTCCATTGCGTTCTTGGGATCATGAGTGGTAGATGCAGACAGAAGGCAATCAGATTTTGCCGGGAATGGCACTCATCCCAAAATACAAAGAACACAGACATGTACACAGAGCAGTATCAAGAGTAGCCACTGGGTTTGCCTTGGCTCTCTTTTCTATTATTGATTCTCACAACAATGGATGCTGAGGTACAATAAAACCTCAAATTTAGGAACACCAGAGTTACCAGTGACCACTTATATGACCATTTTTTCCTAATGGAAAAAAAAAAACATGTAGTAAAAATGATGTCAATGAGGAACAAGCTGGCATCCTTTCCCATTCCAGTCCTTCAGTGCACTGGAAATTACCTTTCAGTAGTTTGACTGAAAAGAAGAAAGGAATGCAGTGCCATATATTGCAGCTTATGTACTGCACCTTCTGCAATTTTGAGATGTTCAATTTTATTAACTTTTCCATTTTATGAACTCTTCAGTTCCAACTTAGTTCATAAAATAGGGGTTCTGCTATATTGTACTGTTCTGCCAACATCTTCAGGTCTGCTTCTGTTTTGGAATCTGCTTGCAGAGAGATTTTTATAGTCAGTCAACCTTATAATAGTAGCATAATATTTAGCATTTACATAGCATTGATCCTCCATAGCTTCCATCAAAATGCTTTACAAAGTTGGATATCACTATCCCCATTTTTCAGATGAGAAATCAGAAGCACAAAGAGGTAAAGTGACTTGTCCAAACTCTATTCCTGGAGGAATTCTGCGCTAAAAACCTAAAGATTCTGTGCACTATATTTTAATATTCTGCATATTTTTTGTCAAAATAACATAATATAAACACACCAGTTTATGTCTGTAACAATACAGACAACAAAAAAGATTCAGGAAATGTTTTTTGACAAATAGATTCTGTACTAGGTATATTAATACAGAACTCGGAGTAATAATTCATTTAAACGACAACATAGAACTGTATTTTCCACATCCCTCAGAAGCAGTGTAAAGGCTTGGGGGAGTCCGGGGTAACAGAGAGGGAAGTACATTGCTGGGAAGAAGCCTGGGCGTGAGCTTGGAGGATTGTTGCATATGGAACAGGTTTTTTTGGGAGGGGGAGGGGATTGTTAGGGAGCTTCCCCCATGCAGACCCAGGCTGACCCCAGCCTCTCTATTCAGTTAGGCACATCTGCCCCTGTCCACACGTGTCCCTCCACCCCCACTCAGACACCCACTCCCCCCATCTCTATGTGTCTCTGCACCTCCTCCCTATGCTCCTATGTATCTCTGTACCTCCACCAATCCCCATTTGTCTCTATGCCCCCACTTAGCCACTCCCCTGTCCCTGTATGTCCATGTACCCACTCTCCCTGTTCCCATGTGTCTCTGTGCCCCCACCCAGCCACTCTGCTGTCCCGATGTAGCTCTGCACCTCCCCAACCATGTGGTTCTGAACCTCCCTCCCCCTGAGGCCCTGTGCTTCCACTCCTATTCAGCCCCTGCCCAAGTCTATCCTCCCCACTAGCTCTTATGAGCCCCATCTGACCCCCACTCCGTTCAGCACCCTACTCTGTCTCTCTCCCCATAGCCCCTGTCTCCTGACCTGGCCGGCTGTGAAGAAGGCAGCTCTTTCTTTTCCCTCACTGGTGGGGAGCTGCTGCTTTGTTTTAGCACCACAGCACCCTCTGGTGGGCAAAAGGCAGAATTGCAGAACAATTTCAGCAGGAGCTTTTTTCTTTAGAAAAAATTAAAAATATGTCAGGCTCATTAATTATGCACAGTAGCGCAGAATTCCCCCAGGCGTAAAACTCATACAGGAAGTCAGTGGCAGAGCCAACACTAGACCAGTTCTCAACTCTCAGTCCAGTGTCTTATGCCCTGGACCTTGCTGCCTCTCATGTTTTGGATGTACTCTGACATTTTTAATCATTGGTGGCAGCTGATTTAGCTGTTGCTTAGAGTGACTTTCATTTGAACACAGTAGCAATGAGACTGGAACCCAAGCATGACTCTTCTTAAAGCTGAATTTACTGACATTCTACATGTACTTATAGACAAGTTGATGTCTGCTAAATTCCATGACCATTTATGATTGCCTGTTCCTCAAAATTATTAATATTTAACTGCATTTTAATCATGCACCAGAATGATTGTTCCCTTTTGAGTTTTGGTACCTCAGGCTTCACCCTGATATTTAGTCATGGGTGTCATTTAAGAAATTACTGAAATACTGTTTCTAAACTGGTTTTGAAATGTTAATTAGTGACCATTAGTTCTGAACTGAGGCTGTCAAATTAATTTTACTTGTATCCTTTGTAGATATGAATCTTAGCTTCCTGAATGGAAGGAGCTATTATATGTAACCCATTGTGTCTCCATGACTTGTCTATAATACATTTATAATAATTATCTGTTGAGCAGAAGCTTTTTTGCTTATTCAGGTCAAGACCCTGAAAATACTCACTTGGAGGCAAATGGATCTGTCTTGTCTGTTTTTTTTTTAACTGGTGATGAAGTTCCAACTCTTAAACTGAAATAATAGCTATTTACATCCAGAGTTACAGCTTCCTTATTTTATACATGAAACTTTTACAGGATCTTCTGAAGGTACCGTTATTTTTATACTGCATTAAGAGGACATATTTTAGCTTTAATTTTTTACCATACTTTGTTTGTGTGGAGTCCCTTCATACAACTGTATACAAAATACCTTACAAAGTTCAGTAATTCACAGACTGAGAGAGAATATTTCCTTGAATAGTTTGAAAGAAAGTAGGCCTTTTCAAAATGCTGGTGCTGTTTGCCTCATTCTAATCCTATATACTGTCAGTGACAGGTAAGTATGATGATCTTGGTCTAATAAAAGGTATACCGGTAGAATTACGTGTATCCAGTGTTTGAAGCAGTGATGACCATGAAGCATTACCCAAGAATGTTACCCAAGAATGTTACCCAAAGAATCACTCTAAGCAAAAGCACTTTCCTTAATTTCAAAATGCAACTCATTATGTAGATGATGCTAATTTCAAGAGTCAGCCATTACTGCAGCTTTGGAATGTGGAAGTTTGGAAAACAGAGCTTTTGTGAGGCAATAGGCTTTACTGGTAAGCTGCTAGGAAACTGGGAATCAGAACCCTTTAGGTTCAATTCCCTAACTTGCCATTGGCTCTGAGTAGCCTTGGACAATTCACATGGCCCTGTTTATTAATAAAAGATTTCATTTTGTATATGTCAGCCCTTGGGCATACATTTTAAAACCCTATCTCTTGCATGTATAATTGATAAGAATGACCCACCTGTGCACATAAACCCCATTTGTGTCTGCATCTTCTGTTACCTGCTCATGAGTATTAGACCCAATGTATGCAGATAATGTGCATGCAAATATTTGTATGTACATACACAAAAGCCCCATTTAAAACTCTTTAGAAATCTTTCCCTTGACCATTAAAGTGTGTGTTTGTCTCCAGTTTTCCCATTTGCAAAATAGGGGTATATAATAATTGCCTCAAGTACACAATGCTTCTTGCACCCCATTTAATTAATGAGTGTAAAATGCATTGCAAACCTTTGATTAAAGATGCTATAGATTATCAAACCATTATTTATTGTAGGGGAAGCTTTTGTCAGATTAAACAGCTCTGGGATTATATAATTGTCATGAAAATCAATAAGGTGTCTGTATGGTTCCTCTTTAACATTTCTAACCCATTTGTCCAGGAAAGAATTAGTCTAGTTATCGTTTTTGCTTTTTGTCTTTTTTACTTCCAAGCTGTACATCCTAAGCTCAGCTTCAAGAAAGTTAATAAAGAAATACAGCAAGAAAATGTATTCCCATGCTGAGCACCTGGAAATATAGATACAATAATTAGGATTTCTCTCTGAGGGAGGAAAGATAAAATGTTGGATTGGGACATATACAAGGAAAATCTTAATTTAGGATGTTTTAAGTTATGGAAAAATAATTTTGTTGTAAAACAAAACCTTTTTTTTTTTTTAGATCCTCTATAGATGATCAGTTAGTCAACAGGTAGAGCATGAGATTGTGAGTCTGTCACTTACTTCCTTTGTGGACTTCAGAAATTACTGGAGTCCTGTGCCTTTGTTTCCTCAGCTGCAAAACAGGAATAATACTTGCCCAATTTAGAAAGTGTATTGTGATCTACCAAAGCTATGTAAGTGATAAATCATCTTTCAGATGTGTGTGCCAATACCTGTACCTAGTTATCCAACTTACTTGCCCCCATCTGATATTAGTGGAACATTAAAACAATTATATTTAGCATTTTTCCTCTCTTAAGTGATAAAGAATTGAGCAGCAGAGATACAGCTGTGGGGTCAAATTCTGCTCAGAAATGCGTCATTGTTACGAACCCATAATGTGCTTAGCACTATACAAGACATATCTTAATTGTTGCCCCAAAGAGTTTACAAAGCAAATGACAAAATAAAGTCAGTATGTAAAGTTCTAATTTTATTTGTGGTCCCTTTTCCATAACTTTTGAAGTTAGCTGATGAATATATTTAGCAGCTTTACAATGTTTTATATCTTGTTCAAGCATGAACTTCCCAAAAGTGTGTGGATTTTCATTTATTTACTTCCTCCCGCAACTGATTATTCATGTAACCTTGGTACGGAAGGTATATGGTAATAAATAACACAATGCTCATTTATTCTTTTTGACATCTATTGTAAATTAACATAATAAATCTTTGCAAAAGATTGAGAGTTTTTTTTAAAGAAAAAATTCTAAACAAAACTCTAATACAAACATATTTATTTGACTCTAGTGTCAATGTTGTTAAGGGGAGAATTAATAGGTAGATAGAGTTCCTATTTTTGTGTATTGTTTGTATTCTAGTACTGGCTAGGAGATTGTATTATAGTAATGCCTAGTGGTCCAGGGTCCCACCATGGTAGGCACTGCACAAGTTTAGAGCAAAAAGACAGACTGCCCCACAGAGCTTTATAATTTAAGTAAAAGACAAGAAACAGATGGATACAGACAGCTGGGGGAGTACAAGAAAACATGACAGGCTATGGTCTTAGTACAGCAACAGCAAGACCATTGTCAATTTTTTGTTAGCTTCAAGGTAAAGAAGGGTATATTTAATATATGAATACATAAATCATTAATATTGTGGGTAGTGATCACAAAGTGTACTCAGTAAGTTTCCAGATAGTATAGCTGCAATGAATTATTTTGAAATTTTGTAAGGGAGTTTGTAGCTTTTTGTATAAACTTACATATTGTGTCTAACCATGTCATGGAATAGTAAATAGCTAAGCAGTCTGCAGAGTAATATATTGGATATTAGGGAAAAAAATTCACTAGGAGTGTGGTGAAGCACTGGAATGGGTTACCTAGGGAAGTGATGGAATTTCCTTCCTTAGAGGTTTTTAAGGTCAGGCTTGACAAAGCCCTGGCTGGAATGATTTAGTTGGGGATTGGGTCCTGTTTTGAGCAGGGGGTTGGACTAGATGATCTCCTCAGGTCCCTTCCAACCCTGATACTCTATGATTCTATGTTCTCTACTTCAGGAGTGGCTAACGTGACCCAGAGAAAGAGCCAGAATTTACCGATGTACATTGCCAAAGAGCCACGGTAATATGTCAGCAGGCCTCCTTCTGCTCCCTCCACTCCCAGCTCCTCCCGTCCACCGGCAGCCCTTCCGATCAGCCACTCCACCCCACCACCACCCCCGCACCTCCTGATCAGCTGTTTTGTGGTGTGCAGGAGGCTCTGGGAGGGAGGGCACGGTAGGCTTAGGGATGGGGCGGAGTGGGGGCAGGGACTCTGGCAGGGATTGAGCAGTGAGCACCCTCGTCACACTGGAAAGTTGACGCCTGTAGCTCCAGCCCTGGAGTCGGTGCCTATACAAGGAACCACATATTAACTTCTGAAGAGCGGCACGTGGCTCTGGAGCCAGGGGTTGGCCCCCGGTTCTACTTAGAAATTATGATCCACATCTGAAGAAATATATTGCAGGAGACTTCCAAATAAAAATAAAGGATTGCCAGTACCACAAAGACCTGAAAATCAAGCCTACTAATATTTGCAGAACAGTATGTGAATTATGTAAACTAGAGTATAACAACTGAATTGGCTCATATGCAAATAAATAGGGTGAAGGAGGTCACTGGAAACATCTAAGTGAAGTGATCAATTGATAATGATGTTTTGCAGTTAGTCTGCATTGTTCTGTGTCCATTCTGCCTCTAGGGATTTGTGTTTTGTATTGCTGCTGATAATCCTTGAACTGTCCAATGCCTCCCAAGCAACAAAGAAGCAGTGAACATGTTTCAAAGCCGTCTAAACCTTTCGAAGTTTCTGATGAATATATTGCTAAGCCTCTGGGTCCTACTGAATGGGGAAGGTTTGATTGGTTAAAAGTTCCCTGTGTCTACTCACCCCACCCCTAACTCCATGAGCTCTTTATATGGTACTGGGAAATAGTAGGAAAGGACTGGATAATCAATATATGTGAAAGAAATGGCAACTTTCTCATATTGTACACAATAGAGCAGCTCAGGGATCATTTTAAATATTGCAGCTACAAAAAAGAAAGGAGGATTGTATAGGAATGCCTTAGAGAGAAGGAGCAATTTAGATACCTAGCAGAGCTACTTAAAATGATAATTAGAATCACAAGAACCACTTGAAATAGATTGGACACACTTACCTCCCCATCTTAAATGTAGAAAATGAGGTAGTCTCTATTAATCCACTTGTTAAAACTACATGTTCTCTTGGAAATCATTGTTTTCTATTTCTGGAGTTCAAACTGTTAAATTAAGGTATGTAACAATGAAGGAGGATACAATCTAATGTAATCAGATTTTTGTTCACTCAGTCTGCTGGCTTATCTATGTTCTCAAGTTTTTATGTCATGGACTTATGTTGGCTGCCTCAGGCATAATTCAAAAGCTCAAATGGGGTGATCGTTCTCTGAGCTGGCCGTAACTACTGCATCAATTGTCCCTTTCCTGAGAAATAATTAAATGTAGCCATTTTTCTTTGTCTAAAAGGACTCAGCAGAGATGTGCCTATGGTACTTTCTCCTTTGTTAGTATTGACTAGAAAACTCTTACTATTTCACCCTCTCTGCCACCCATTTCACTTGAGAGGCAGTTGCCAATGTGCATAATTTTGAGGCATAGATCAAGATTTTATAAAAGGAGCATGTGACAGCCACTTGGATCAAGTCTCTGTAGACTGGCTCTCCATAGTTAAGATGAGAGCAGGTCCAGTATGGACAATTCCATGCAAATTATTCAGAGTCTTTGGCACTATACAAACTGGCACGATACAAACAAGTAATGAAAAGGTAGCTGCTGCTCCAAAGAACTATTGTCTGATTTTAGGAGGTAAATATTATTAATTTGCATATCGGTTATAGGCTCACCAGTTCATCTGATCAGAAGATAATAAGGTTCTTGTCCCAGAATCAGGCTATACAGACTTTGCCATTACCTTTGTGAGTATGACAAGGATGCTCACACTGAGACAAATATAACTTTAAAGACTTTTATTGAGATAAGTGCAATAGTACTCAAATAGTAATTAAATGGTAAAATAAACAGAGTTACAAATGCAATTCTTTTATTCTAAAGTTGCATATGATATTGT
Source organism: Dermatemys mawii (assembly GCA_007922305.1). Lineage (NCBI taxonomy): Eukaryota > Metazoa > Chordata > Testudines > Dermatemydidae > Dermatemys > Dermatemys mawii. The sequence goes on from ML677507.1 coordinate 6,213,501, forward strand.
ATACTATAAAGCTTTTGATTAATATACTCACACCCTTCCTTGATCGCCTGGTGGTAACCAGGACCAGCCTCACCTGAGAGTTCAGGTCCAAGTTTCACAATTCTTGAGTGGGAGGTGCAGAGTTTAGGAGAAGCTAAAGAACTATCAACATTAGCTTAGAGTTTTGCTTAACTAACTGACTTAAAACTTACCATTAAAAACTAACAAACTAATAAGCAAAGACTTGAAACTTGACGCTCAAAGCTCAGAAACCCTGAAGCTTAGAAACTTAGACACTTCCTTGATATGGTGTGTCACCCCTCTTATAGAGCTTGAATATGTGAGCCCTCCTTTTATGCGCAAACTTAGTTTCCTCATCCACAAAATGTTAGGGTACACTTACTCCATAGTCTGGTATATTTGTACATACTGATGACATATACATACAAATTAATGACATTAGCTCATTCTCACATTTGTTGTTTCTGTCTTATCCTGTTGTTTTGGTTCTTTCCTTGTACTTTACCTGTCAGGTTTACAGAGTGGCATGAACTTAGAAAGCCCTCTATGCCAACCTTCTTCAAGACATCCTTTATCTATCTATGTTAAGGGTTGCAGCCATATATGGACCTTATGCTTTAGCTCATCAACACCTATCCAGGTGAAAGGTCCTGAACATATGTATGCCAATTTTGCTCTCTAGGTGAAAGGTCCCAGCAATATGTATGCTAATTTTGCCTTAGCTCAACATACAAGATGTGGCCTGTAGGTTCCTTGCATTACTGCCAAAATACTTTAATATAAACCTATAAATCTATTATAATAAAACACTCAAACCCATAAGAAATCCATATTAAAAGACATATAAGCAAGCAAGCTAACATTATAGACTACAGAACATACAATCTGCATTACTGACAAGACACAGCAGGTGGATGAAACAAATGTGTAGATAATGGGAAATTCCTCCTTGTATTAATTGTAGACTTTAATAATAACAAGTAATAGTTATTGCCACTTACATAACACTTTATGTAACACTTCAGTGCACTTCCTGACATGAGCTAACCCTCAGAACACCCCTTTGAGTGCAAATTGATTACTGCTGTCTCCCTTCTGTAGATTGGAAACTTAGGCCTAACTGTCTTGCCTAAAAATCACACTGTGAGTCAGTGGCAGAGCTTGGATTCAGAACTACCTAATTCCCAACCCCATATTTTACTGCACTACACCAGGTACATTTGGCAAGGTTCCACAAAGAATCTACCAAATCTTGCTCTTAAAGGGGAAAAAAACAGCCCACCAAAGAAACCCTGTCCTGTCTAGGGCTAGCATGTTGCTATGGTTAGTGAGAATTCAACTTTCTTTTATCTCATCCTTTCAAATATTACAGATGACCAAATATTTTCACTGACTATACAACTTTTATCTTCTAAGTGGGTGTCTGCTGCAATCTATTAGAAATGTTCAAAGAGCTGGAAGCTTACTAAGAATATACAGCAATACCCTGCTGTCTTTGCCACTGAATGCAAGATGAAGAAGAAAACAAATATAACAAATTGTAGACGACTGGGTTTTTTCATTGCTACTTTGGCAAAAGAGGAAAAATAGCATGATCACCAGTGATTTTTCCAAAGCCCTTTCTTCTTTTAGTTGCAAAATAATGCAAAAATTTGCAGTGTAGTTATTGTTCAATACTTTGAAAGATCTGAGAGTTTTGAATATCTAAGTTCAATTATAGAAATGTCTTTTTTGATATGGCAGGGTATCTAATAGAAACATTTCCATGCTTATAAGAATGATTTTCAGCTCTTTGCTAGATGGATAAGTCCAAATAACTGTAGTGCAAGGCCAGCTCTGTGCTACAAAGTTTTATGGGAATAGCTATGTCAGTCAGGGATGTAAAAAAAACCCTTCATCCTCTAGCTGACATAGCTATATCGGGAAAACCCCCAGTGCAGACATAACTGTGTCAAAAGAAAGGTGCTTCTGAGAACATAGCTAATGTCATTGAGGGAGGTGGTGACAGAAAAAACTCCTTCTGTCTGCATCTACACTAGAGGACTTTGCTGGTATAGCTGTACCAGCAAAATGTGTGTAGAGTAAATGAGGCCCAAATAATAGGCATTGACCTCAAGTAAAGAATTTTTGTTGTTAAACAAGATATATATGACCCCAGCTTTCATAATTTTCATCTCCTTTGTTAGCCTGAATTTGTAACTTATTTTTTATTTAAACTTTTCCTTATGGATTTTATAATTATTGTTTAAGTGGGATAGGGAAAAATTAATTGGTTTTAATTGCAGTTCTCTCCAAAGGATAGAATTACATTTCTCACTGTACCTACAGAAAGTACCTTAATTTAACATAAATATTAGTCTACTTAAAGGTATGTATAATTTTTAATTACAGGAAAATCCTCTCTAAGCCCTGATCTACACTAGGGGCCAGGGCGGTTCAATCTAAGATATGCAACTTCAGCTATGAAAATAGCATAGCTGAAGTCAACGTACCTAGATCAAATTACCGCGGCGTCTTCACGGTGGTGAGTCAACTGTTACCGCTCCCCCATCAACTCTGTCTGCACCTCTCACGATGGGGTAGACCTGCCCTAAATTAGCAGACATTTCAGCTCCATGCATAGGGAAATAGAAGCAGCAGAAATGAGGGCCATACTCTTTATTTCTTGTGCATGGCTTTGAATAATTTATTCTTTAAAGTGTTTGTAAATTGTTCTGTGAAATAGAGCACCTAGTTTTCAAAAAAAAAATCTTGGCATCAAAGTTCTCACCTTGGATATAACTAGGAAGGATACCTGTTCAGTATCTAAGCTAATGTTTAATCCAGCGATACTCACACCTCAATGGTTTAGGAGCCAAATTAGCAATCAGCATTACTCAAAAGAGCCACAGTAGTGTGAATTCATTGTTTCATTTACAATAGTACTGTATATTCATATTAAATCAGCATGAATGGGAAATATCTAGTTTATTTATGTTTGTGTGTGTGTGTATGTATATATTATTCTCGTAGGAAAATGGCTGACCAAGTATTATTATTTTATCAACTACTATTGGTTCATAACATAGTAAAAGCATCCTGATTGGTTAATGACTTAGTTGGTTAATAATTAAATTACTGTGTTTTAATATCACATGCTGCAGAGAGCCACAGGAGATAGACTAAAGAGTCACTTGCAGCTCTGGAGCCTTAATCTGAGTTTTGTCAGGATAAACCAGTGATACTATCTACTGCCACACAGCTGACAGGAAAAGATGAAACAGTTGAATTCCATGGTAACTGATTATAATGTAGGAATCTTCAGAGCAGACAAGTAATAACCATAATCATCAATTTTTTTCAGTTGTCTAGATCTACTTTCGTTCGAGTCTCTTCACACTGAAAATGTAGTTTTGAATTAAAAGATGAACTTTGATAGAGTTAGGCCAAAGATTTAAAGTAGACTGTAGAATGTGATAACCAGGTCTCTATTATAAAAGAGATGCTATTCTCTGTGGACTAACCTTGTTAAATAAGAATCAGAGGGGTAGCTGTGTTAGTCTGGAGTTGCAGAAGTGACAAGGAGTCCTGTGGCACCTTAAAGACTAACTAAAATTTTAGAGCATAAGCTTTCGTGGGCTAATATCCACTTCATCGGATGCAACATCTGACGAAGTGGGTATTAGCCCACGAAAGCTTATGCTCTAAAATTTTAGTTAGTTTTCAAGGTGCCACAGGACTCTTTGTCACTTGTTAAATAAAGTATTGATTGGTTGTTAACGTGGATCTATATTGCTGCTCTGTTACAAAGGCCCTGCAGGTCTAATGTTTCTGCCTAACTTCTTCTCTCTGGGAAAGATGTTCCTGTTTTTACTGGTTTCTCTCCAGGAAAGATGGTGGACCTGAATAGAAATGCCCATATTAGTAGTTAAGAGCAAACAAAATTAAACGAATCTTAATAGAGCAGAACTTGTTTTGCTTCTAACTTTGTCAGATGAATTAAATGATCAGGATGATAAAGTCCATTGCCTGAAGAGAACTGCTTTGAACTTGCAGGATCCTGGGGTTTTATGGCTGTTATTGTCTTGGCTTAGGATTTAGGAGAAATAAGCTATTTACATATTGCATGATTTTAGAGAGCCAATAGGAATTTCAATTTTGTCATTCTTTTATTAGCAATCTGGCTAATGTATTCTTAATAAGATCAAAAGCTAATTTAAATAAATCCTTGTTCTATGACTAGTCAGTCATCATTACAGTTTAATCTTGCCATCTGGGTTTTTTGCTCCTCATCAGAGGGGATCATGTTAAATGAAGGGGTACATGCATTTCTCTTTAATCTGGTAACCAAATCCTAACAGTTTGGTTCTGATAGGCATACCTCAGGGATGTTATTTTCCTGAACCGTGGTTTCAGAAAGTTGCACTGGAATTTTAGTGGCCTCTTAGCAGAAAACTCATTGAGAGCAGATATATGTCAGTTTAATAATCTGGCCAATTATCATGATTTTAGAAGTATATTGTGATTGAAGACATATTCACTAAAATAGCTTTAAAAAGAAGCATTTTATAGAACGTCTTATGCGTCTCACAAGCCTATATTATAGAGCGATTCACTTAGCAGTTATGGATAGAGTAAGGAAAAAATCTGAGGTGGACAAAGGTCCACATAGTGGGGTATTTATGTCAGTGAACAGTGCCAATGTTAAGTGTTTTTAGAGATGCAGGAAGAGTTGCCCAGGGAGATGTTGGTTTATTTAGTTTTTACCGCCACTACGAGGCTCTTACTGCTTTCAGTCCTTTCATCTTCTTTGTTTATGAAAAAGAAAAATATAACTGAGCACCCTGGCCCCGAAGCAGTGCCATGATCAAGAGTATCTCATATGTGTGTACATAGTTTTCCTGAGATGGGCTTTATCATCAAAATCAGACCAGTAGAGTTGCTGTAAATAAGCTTGCAGGAACTACAGGTATGTCATTTTAATTGATTTAATGCACCATTGTTTAGTATCATAGAAATGCAATGTATTGAATTTGTTCCTGGGAATTTCAGTTAAGATAGTGAGCCATTTATCAAGATGCCAATCAAGTGGATTATACTGGATTGTAGTCTAAAATTGCACCAACTATTCAATGTAAATTACCAGAAGGGTAGCCATGTTAGTCTGTATCCTCAAAAACAATGAGGCACCTTAAAGACTAACTGATTTATTTGGGCATAAGCTTTTGTGGGTAAAAAAACCCACTTATTGGGGCCATAAACTTTTTCAGCTAAGTGTTTTTTTACCCACGAAAGCTTATGCCCAGATAATTCCGTTAGTCTTTAAGGTTCCACTGGACTCCTTCTTGTTTTTATTCAATATAAAGTGCAGGGAAAACTCCTGTGCAGCTTCTTAAAATGTCGAATGATGGTTACTATCACTCTGGAATGAGGGACTTCCCAGCATTCATACTTTTCCTTTATTTGAGCAAGATACTGCCTTGAAATAGTCAGCAGTATTTAGTTTGACAGCCGATTATCTGATTAAGTACAACCACATAAGTAAGGATACAGTATTTCAGACATTCTATTGAAGGCCAGATTGTGCAACATTATAATTCTACTCCTTGAGAAGTCCCACTGAATTCAAGGGGATATTAATTTGTGTGTGTGTGTGTGTGTGTTGTTTATATATTTATATATAGTGATCACGATAAGCATGTTAGACTAAGGGTATGTCTGTACTACTCGCCGGATTGGCAGGTAGCTACCGATCCATCGGAGGGGTCAATTTATTGCATCTAGTCAAGACGCGATAAATTGTTCCCTGAGTAGTCTCCCATGGACTCCTGCGAGAGGCGCAGACTGAGTCAACGGGGGAGCAGCAGCAGTTGACTCACCGCTGTGAAGATGTCGCAGTAAGTGGATCCAGTATAATCAACTTCAGCTATGTTATTCTCGTAGCTGAAGTTGTATAACTTAGATCTATTTCCTCTCTCCCCCTTCCCCACCGTGTAGATCAGGGTGAAGTGTCTTAACCATTCAGTAGCTTAGGGAAAGACATCATACAAGTCAGTGAGGAAACCAAGCAGCTCTTGCCAATGGGTGTAATTTGTAAACATGTGAGTAAAGTTACACAAGTGCTTAAGTGGTTGCATAACTGGGAGCTTACAAAATAAAGTCACTCAATGTAAGGCAAGAGGGCACAGAGGAGGTACATGTAGGGTTTGCTGTGAAAGACAGTTAGTAGTGAAGCAAAATGAGCAGTAGTTTTAACTAAACTGTTCTTTGTTAATTTAATCACTCGTTCCAGGCCAGCCAAAATGCTCCTGTAGTCTTTTCAATTAATCTCTGCCTTCTGAGAACTTCACAAAAACTGTGCCTGCCTTAGAAATGTCTTGTTGTTTGCAGGCAGGATTAATAGGAGGGTTTGTATGGCAGCTGATTAAAAAATTAAAAGCTAAAATTTTCAGATGGCAAAATTATTCTGCATGGTTGCTCAGAGTATCAGTATCCTCTTTGATTTTTCACAGTATGGATTCAATTTATATGTGCTGAAGGAAGGAGGAATCTGCATTCTTGACAGCAACAAAATGATTTTTAAGTTGTTTCTCTAGAGTATTTTATTGGGAGATGATACGGTATGTAAATTTAATAGATTTTTCAGTTAAAAATCATATATATACACATACACACACACATACATATATACACACACATAAAAGTGAGGATATATCCTTTCTCAAACAGATGTTTTTATAAAAACATAAAATCATGGAACAGTACCACAAATCAAAGATAAGTAATAAAAGCTCATTATAATGATAGTGTGATAAAAAGCAGAGTTCAAGCTTGTTAAATAAATTAATCAGTTTAATGTATAATGTAGCACCAGGAACATCAAAGGTAATTTATAGACGGAAAAATGTTTTGAAGAAAATATCTACTTCATTTTATTGAAGGTTTTAATCATTGTAACTTAGAGCTGTATTGGGAGTATCTGGGGTCAGTTTGAAGTAGGAAGGAACTGAGAAAAGTTCACAGGGTTTTGAATATTTGGCACAAATCAAAAGTAACAAACAATATAAATTAATTTAGAACATGAGCTTTCATTTCAATTGCTCTTGTTAGGGAAGTAAGGTATCAAATGTCCATTTACTGTAAATAGATTTCACTGTTTCTATCGTATGAACAGTTTTGATGATTTTCAGTAGAATCATAGAAACCAGTGCCCCAATACTGTAAGCATTTATGCAAAAAAGTAGTCTCATTAAGTTAATTAGGACTGCTCACAAGCATAGATTTATTCATATGCATAAATGTTTCCAGGATTGGGGCCTAGAGATGAAAATAACTATTAGGTCTTTTAGTTCATCTCTTGTTCCAGTACACAATTGTTCACCCTAGCCTAGTGCATGATTCAATAGTTTGCTCCATTTTTAAATGATGATGTAATGGGGCTTCCACCATTCTCTTTTGCTAGGGTGTTCTATGGTCTTCAGAACACCGTGAACAAAGACTTCCCAACTTGGTGCTTTTTTTCAAATGCTATATCCGCACATATTGCTGTGCTCTAAAATCCCTTCAGATCTGTCTAGTACTAAGATGTGTATAACTGAATACAGTATTTTATGTGGAGGCTCCTTTTTGCCACACAGGAGGGAACTGACATGTCCCTGGGCTGTTTTGTGATGCCTTCATGTATACAGCCTAAAACAGATCTGACATGTTAGCTACTGTACCCCATTGCAAGCTCCAATCTAATTTTCTGTCCATTATTACCCTGGAGACTCTTTCAGTATTGATACTTTCAGAGTTTTTCCTTCCTATTAAATAACTGTGTAATGTATTATTGCTCTCCCCCAGATGTTATTAGCTTCTGCTATTCCAGAGTGAATCCCCATTTATTCCTACCCATATTTTAACACCTTTTTGTTTACCCTGTTGTTCACAAAACTACCCATTTGAGCACCATCTGTGAATGCAATTAATGTTGAGTCACATTCTAATATGAATACCTGTGACACCACTAGCTACCACTGCACAGCTCATTGACACTCATACCTTCGTTTTGTTTGTAGTCCTTCCACCAATTTTCAATCTGTATCAGAGTTTATATAAAACCAGTTTCAATTAACTTTTCATTTCAAATCTAATGAAACACTGTAGTAAGTGCTTTTCTAAAGTTCAGGTGCAGTCTATTAAATCTAATACATCCCCTATTTTTTGTAACTTGAGCAAAAAAAATTCTGCATAAAATGAAATGTCTAGGACAAAAAACTAATATTTTAGAAGCAAAGTATACTGAAATTGCTCACATATTCACATACACTTGTATGAAATGTTAATTTGTAAGCTGACTGCTAATTTTAAAAGCCCCTAACTTTCAGAAGTTCCTTATGATGGCTGTTGTATTTGCATTCTGCAATACAGAGGGCACTTCACAGCTAGAGAAAATAGATACCTCTATTATTCATAAACAACAATAGAAAGTATCCAGAAAATTCTTTTTGTAGCCATCCAGTTTTTAAGATTGAGAGGCTTACTTTTAATTTGTTTCCACATATACTTCCTGATTTTTTGAGTCTATTAGTTTATTGTAGTGTTATGCAAAGTACAGTTTCCCCTCCATAAATAAAAACATCCCATTATTATATTGTGTTAGCCCAAAACTCAGAAATAATATGTAGGCAATAAACTTGCATAAACTACAGCTCTACTTTCTCTTCTGCCTCAAACAGGCCTGTGTTTCTCTTTGATGGTAGACTCTCCCTTGGTTTTACGTGGCTGGTGACATTTGTTTTGATGGGGCTATTAAAATAGGAACATAAACATTGCTATATTGGGTCATCCCTATGATCCATTTAGTCCTGCCTTCCGCAGTGGTCAGTACCATGTGCTTCAGAGTAAGATGCAAATACCTCTGTAATAGGTACAGAAATATCTGCAGTTTCTTTTTGACCTCCTCAGAGGTTGATTTATGCCCCGAAGAACAAAAATATATAACCCTTCCAAACCTGTTCTATCCTTTCTAATAATATAACTCTAGATGGTCTCATTTTTCTTAGAAATGTTCAGTACATCTCTGAATTTTACTAAACTCTTCACCTCAATATTTCCCTGTGGCAATTTGTTCCATTGACTACTTGCATTATGTTTAAAAAAAGAACTAAAGGCTTCCCTTTGATCAATTTGAATTTGCTGCTTTTCAATTTCATTGTGTCTAAAATATTAGATGGCAGACTATCAAATCAATTTCAAATCCTTACATGCCTTTGTGTTTAAAGATTTTATTTGGAACTTGTAGGTTACAGTGCAGTAGAACCTCAGAGTTACAAACACCTTGGGAATGGATGTTGTTTATAACTCTGAAATGTTCGTAACTTTGAACAAAACATTATGGTTCTTTCAAAAGTTTACAACTGAACATTGACTTAATATAACTTTGAAATGGTACTGTGTAGAAGAAAAATGCCGCTTTATTTTTTTAGCAATTTGTTTGACACAGTACTGTACTGTATTTAATTAATAGGCATCAAGTTTAAAACAAAAAGAAGCATTTCTTCACACAACACACGGTCAACCTCCTGAACTCTTTGCCAGAGAAAGTTGGAAAGGCCAAGAATATAAGAGTTTTGTTTTTTTTTTTAAAAAAAAACCCTAGCTAATTCATAGGTCCATCAATGACTGTTAGCCAAGATGGGCAGGGACAATGTCCCTAGCCTCTGTTTGCCAGAAGCTGGGAATGGGTGACGGGCTGGATCATTTGATGATTACCTATTCTGTTCGTTTCCTCTGAAGCACCTGGCATTGGCCACTGTGGGAAGAAAGGATACTGAGCTAGATCGGCCTTTGGTCTGCCCCAGTTCTTATGTTGTTTGTTTGTTTTGTCTTTTTTTGACTCTGCTGCTGCCCGACTGTGTACTTCCAGTTATGAATGTGTGTGGCTGACTGGTCAATTTGTAACTCTTGAGTTCATAACTCTGAGGTTCTTTTATACTTTAAAAAACACAGACTTCTTGAAAGCTACTGGTACTTAGAAACCATGCTGGTTCAATGAGCTTCATCTGCTCTGAGCCCCGAGATAACTTACGGTACATCTAGACTATGATGAAAGACCCATGGCACTGGTGCAACTGGCCCAAGTCAGTTGGCTTGGGCTGTGGAGCTATAAAAGCGCAGTGTAGATGTCTACACTATAATTTTTAGCCCTGCAGCCCGCACTCCTTAGGAAGTAGACAAAGGAAAAACCTATAAGTAGGAGAAATATGGCTAGAAGGAGGGAAAGGAAGATTGATAGGGACAGCTGAACAATTTTATCAGGGGTAGCAAAGTTTTAATGTCTCCCATGAATTAACAGACTGGTGTAACTTTCAAATGTTTTAGACCTTCAAGGTCCCAAGTGAACGTAAAGGGGGAAAGGGAAGGCAAAAGCCCGTGGAGAAGAAAACAAACAAAGAAGAATGAAGTAGAGTACAAGGACTACCATCCTTCCCCCTCTCTTGTGGTTCCTTCTCCAGGTCATGAACCCTCCACTTCATACTGTAGGATCAGTGCAACTTTCAGGCTTTTTAGATTTGCTTCGAATTTTGCTGCTTAAACCTTTGCAGACAGCTAGAGACCACAATACCAACACAGAGGCGGTCACATTTCACAGATGCATCAAGCAATTCCTATAAACCTTGCTTGGAACCCTTGAGGAGGAAAGGTGTGATATTAAGGGCTTTTTTATTTGAATATTGTGCCTTGCCTTTTAGACCATCGTGGCTATGCAACCTTATCACTGGCAAGGGTAAAAGTTAAAAGATAAAAAATTTCTTTTTGCAACTTCATGCATTTAGCAGGCAGAAATGTATACTATGCATGTAGTGTTTGGTTGGCAGTAACTTCAGTCCAAGCCTCCTAGTTTAGTTATCTTTCTAAATGTACCAGAGAAATACTGCAGCATATGCTGTGTAGTCTGTGTGTTAATGTTTCAGTCATTAAGCTTGTTAATGAATAAAGCTCTGGTCCCCTGTCAGCAGCAGTTAAGGATCTGAATGAACATATGTGCACCTTCCCTGAGAATATTGTAGAAGAGCACACATATGCACGCACAGAATCACACAAGTTTGTTTCATACTCTTTAGAGAGGTGCATTAGGTAGTAGGCAGACTCAGTTGTCCCTGTGAGCCACTATCATACTTCAACAAATCTCTTGTTGTCATGAGGCTAAGATGCTAAAATATGAAATAAGGTGCTAACCCAAGTGTCATCACATTTCTTAGAGGCGTTATTAATTTAAAATAGAAGCACAAGTTTAAACAAAACAGTTAACATATTAGATTATTAAAATTACCATTAGTTAATAATTATACATGATTGTGACTGTACAATAAAGTCCTTACCCAGAGGGGAATGCAGTCTCAATATTGAAGTTGAAAATATTAAATTACTTTTTTTTAATGTAAGATGATTTTCACTCTCTTTAGTTTTTGCATTTCTCTTAATTTTGGACAATGGAAACACACTGTTTTTATTCAATTTTTAGGCAATTTCATTTTAGGTTCTTTTGTTTGGGTTGCTGCAAGGAATCTTTATAAGTTAGTGTAGCGATGCGACGACTCGCCGGGAGGGAGCCTCCTGCTGGTCGTCCTGGGAATTAGCTCGCTTCCAGCTCAGAACACCCTCTGCTGACCGATGTCTTGCCTGCCGCTGGCCGCAGTGTCCCTCCCGGACCCCAGTGCCCTTTTACCTTGGAGTGCTGCCCCTTGGCAGTGCCCCTTTATCTCAGGGTTCTGCCCCGAGCAGTAACCCACAATCTGGTTCTCCCCTCCCAGGGGAACCCCCAACTCTCTATCCCCACCTTCCCTCAGTGGCTACTGCCAGTCATCATTTAGCCCCCACTCACTGGAGCAGACTGCAGTCTGTAAGCCATTTATCACTGGCAAGGGAGGGGTAGGACTAGCTACCTCTGCCTAACCCCGGACTGCACCTCTGCAGCTCCAGTGCCGCCTTTAGTCCTCGCTCGAGGCCTGCAGCCTGGGGAGTTGCCAGGCTGGAGCTCCCCAGCACCTCCTCCCTTTCCCCAGAACTGCTCTGTCTCAGCCTCTACCCTGAGCTCTTCAGCAGCCAGGCCCTTCTCCCTCTAAAGCTAGAAAGAGACTGACTTAGCACCTGGCTCACAGTCATTTTATCAGGGCCAGCTGTGGCCTGATTGTGACATGGCCCAGATGTGGCTGTTTCCCCAATCAGCCTACTCTGTTGCTCCCCAGGGCAGCCCTTTCCCAGGCCTGTTTTAACCCATTCCGGGATGGAGCGGGGTGACTATCCCACTACAGTTAGAAATAGAAATAGTTACTCAGTAATCCAGCATATCTTCCTCTCACTGCAGGGTTGTTCTCTGTGGGTATATCTATGCTGCATTGTAAACGCATAGTCAGACTCAGGTTTGAGGCCAAACCCACCTACCATGCACACACACATCTTTCTGACATGGATCAGCAAGGACTTAGGACCTGGGTCCTAGGATCCACCTGTGGGAGATGGGGATCCAAGTCTGAGTACAATTATGACTCAGGTCCAAACCCTATCATTTTTTCAGTGTGGATGCCACTCAAGTCACAGAGCTAATTCAGAAGGTCGATATAGGCTGATGGTCCTAGTCCAGGGGTCGACAACATTTCAGAGATGGTATGCCGAGTCTTGATTTATTCAGTTAAATTTAAGGGTTCGCTTGTCAGTCCGGAAGGGGCAACACTTTGGGCAGAAAGGGAGGGACTAAGGGGGTCAGCCCGCCCCCTGCTTTGGGGTTTCTGCCACAGGCTTCTGCCAGCCAGGGTCTCAGCCTGCTGCCAGCCTGGGTTCCCTACACCCAGGCTAGCAGCGGGAGCTGAACGGGGCAGGCAATGAGACCCCAGCTGGCAAGAGACCAGCGGGGGAACTCCAGAGTGGTGGTGGGCTGAGCCCTCTGCCACATGCCAGCAGAAATTGGCTCGCATGACACCTTGGCACGCGTGCCGTAGGTTGCTGACCCCTGTCTCAGTCACTAGCTGGGGATAGACAGACAGCCATGCCCAGATTAGATTAGATTAGATTTCTGTCCCTTTTTTCAGGGATTAGAAAGGCCTCTGGCCTCCTGTAGCTCCTGGGCAGGGCCCTTCTTGACCCTGTGGCCCTTTACAGGGCCTGCTTGCATGCCTGCAGCCTCCTGCTCTGTTTAACAGAGTAGCCTCTCTCTTGGCTTCCCCATTTTCATGGCTAGGCTCTCCTTTATATTTGAGCCGAGAGTGTGGGCCAGTCATGAGCTGTTGATGAGCTATGTCAGCTGATTCCCAGCACCTTTCTGCTGGGCTTCGCTCTGGGGTAGGCATGACTTCTACTCGTCCCTACCTGCCCCACACCTCTGGGCTATTAAAGAGTCAGATCGCCCTGTTACTGTCTGCATAGTGCGGTATGTATGCATTAGCACAACTGTCCTGAAAGTGTAAACCCATAGTTACAATACAGTGCAGATGCTCAAGCATGGTCTTGGAAACATCAAGTCCACAAGTCCAGGACCTACAAATCTGGGTTTACAAAGCAGTGTGTACACATATTCAATATTACTTTTTCTACTGTTTATTTCCAGTATATTCAAAGTCTTTAGCAATCAAAATGTCATTGCTTATGTAAGTTGATTCGAGAGGCTAAAATATATAATTGATGGGAAACATTTCCTGGGACCAGAAACAGCATTCTGAACTTTCCCTTTTTTACATCTTTTACTCCAAGTTCTATGTCCTAATAATTCCCACAAGCTTGGCAACATTTAAAGGATAAAAATAGGAATTGGGAAGGAGGAAAATACATGCTCACCTTTTAAGTAGTTTGAGACATATTTGACTAGAAAATAGTTTTGGAAGGCTGAAGTGGAAAATGATAAATATTTTACTTCAAAAATAGAAAATGTTCCTCTCAAATCTGCACGTTTTCTGTAGGAGGATCTTTGCTTAATAACTGTTCCTATTTGTTTTTTTAAATGGACACATTTACATGGCTCTTAAATTTAGTATAAACTTATTGGTAAAAAAGCTAAACTTTGGGCTAAATTCGACTTGATATGTTCGAGAAGTTACAGGGAAGATTCTTTTGGTCCTTTTACGAGAGAATTAAAACTACATTAGACAAAGAATTGTGTCATTCGTGGTTCTTCCAAGCCAAGTACTAAAATGCTTTGCCGGTTCTGTGCCTAGAGATGAATTGTGCTATAAACAATGTTACAAAGGCATGCTATAAACCATTTTTTTCAGCCATCAGCATAGCTCTCCTTAGATGCATTCCCGGGGATGAAGCATGAAACCAAGAAACTAACATAACACCACAGAGCGCTGTTTTACTGAGGACTTTATACCACAATTCGTCTGTGTCTGTGCTGGCTAGAGAAACAGCATTAGCATTGTGTAAGCAAGAATCGTGTTTTTAAAAAGCTATCACCTTACTGTTTGAATTCTAGAATGGATAGGGCCCTAACAAAGGAGATTCTGAGTATCTTAAGAAATGACCCTGGTCTGTAAATTGGGCAAGAGTCATTTGAATAAATTGAATTTTCACTTTCTTTTATTACTTATATCCAATTTTGTTACCTTCTGTGTCTAATGCAATCTTTTTTCTCTTCTTCAAGGGATGGTTCCTAGCTATATTCCACTCCAGGTGTGCATGTGTTCCATGCACCTTCAGACTGGAAGATTTTTCATTAACAGTGCCTGTTGGTCAGCCCCTGAACCCTTCACTTATCTTCAGTGTATATGACCCCCCGACCCCTCCACCAACTCCCAAGGCTCTCATGAGAAAGAGGTCTTTATGGTAAATTACCAAACTATGTTAAAATTTATCTTCGTCTATCCTTTGATACAGAGACGATGTCTGCCAAGGGGGCTCATTGGTGGGTTTTGATGTGACTGAAGAGCCCAGTTCATGCCCTGCAAATTTTCTCACAGAAGTGCCAGGTGTCATCTTGAGGAAGACATTGTTAATGGCTGGAGTGCAGTGCCCTTTCTTTTCTTCCTTCATCACTTCTCTGTCTCATGAGCACATATGTTCTCCTACAAGCAAGCTGTGGCTTGGTGTATGGTATGGTGCCACTGTGTTCTGTTATGCACCAAGTCCTCCTAGTTTATTGGGTTGATGCCTCCCTTTGGAAGGTGTGCTTTCAGTATGTCTTTGAAGCACTTTCACTGCCCTCTGTGAACCCTTCTTCCCTGATTTAACTGAGAAAAGAGTGCTTGCTTTGGGAGGTGACGGTCAGCAGTATACAGTGGCCAGCCCAGTGGATTGGTGTTTCACAATCTGTGCGTTTATAACAGGAGTGGGAACAATCTCTATAGTTAAGCATGTGTAAGTATTTCTATTTTAAGTGCTTGACTGAAAACTTAATAACTTCCTGGGGCTTTCCTGTGAGTTTGAAATGTTTCAGTCCTGTTTTCTGCCTGATGGTTAAATTTTTTTAAAAGTTTAACTAAAAATTGTTCAGCTGCTTTTGAAGTATGAGAAGAGTTGGGGGAAAAGGTATTTTCCTTGTTATAAAAACAAGTTGTGGCAACACAGTGTTGGTGAACATTTGTTGAGATAGATATCCCTCCTAAATTTATAACTGAATTAGTTCTGTAGTGATCTGCCTCATCCCTTGACTTATACCTAAAGAAGGCTAAAGTGAATATATGTATGGTGCTATGTTAGCTTTTTATTTTCATGCTTAATCCCCTGGAGTGCGCCTAAAGCGAGCTATGATGATGGCTGAAAAGTTCTCATGTGCTGGCAAAATTATTAAATTACGATAAAGATAAGTAAAGTTTTTGGGCCAAAATTGATAGAAATCAATGGATCTCTGCCAGTTTACACCAGCAAAGTACTGGGCCATACAAATACATACAAAAAATGCTAAGCCTGAGTCCTACACTGCACTCATATGGACATACCTCCATTGCCTGCAGTGGGGTTCCATCTGCAGGATAGCAGCCTTACGATAAGTTTTTCAAAAGTATTTAAGTAACTTAGAAGCCTAAGTCTCATTTTCAAACCTCGGTTAAGCCTGGGGTCTACATTAAGAAATCAAGTCAGTATAACTACTTTGCATAAGGATGTGAAAAATCAGTACCCCAAGCGATGCAATAAAACTGACCTAATCTCCAGTGTGGCTGCACTAGGTCAATAGAATTCTCCTGTCAACCCGGCTACTGCCTTTCAGGGAGGTGGAGTACCTGTGCCAACAGGAAGGATAGTGTCTTCTGTGCAGCTGTGCCACTCTAGTGATTTATGTGTAGGCATATCCTTAGGATCCTGTGCCCTAGTAACTTTCAAAGAGATGTAGGCTCAGAAGGGCATGGTATTCAAAGGTTTTTAGGTACCTAAGAATGCAAAATATTCAATGAATTTTCAAAAGTGTCTAAGCAGGTTAGGTACTTAAATCCAATTGTTTGAAGTTAAGGACCTAACTTGCTTAGGCACTTTTGAAAAACCAAGTAGACATCAAAGTACCTTTGAAAATCAGACCCTAAGTAACTTTTGAAAATGTATCATAGGCTCTTTAGTCATGTAGGCACTTTTGAAAATTTTATTCTTAGTCATTTAAGACAGACAGGGTCATTATGATAATGGAATCAATGAAAGTATACAAGAATGGAAACTAGTATCAGAGGGGTAGCCATGTTAGTCTGGATCTGCAAAAGCGACAAAGAGTCTTGTAGCACCTTATAGACTAACAGATTAAATCTGTTAGTCTATAAGGTGCTACAAGACTCTTTGTCGCTTTTGAAGAATGGAAACCTTTACTAGATCCTGCATACATGTACCTAAAGCAGCAGAAAAATTTGTGATGTCTTGTATAGACAAGGAGGCAGAGTGAAGATTGTGACTGCAAACTTAACATTGTCAATTCCTGACTTCTGAATGCTTAACATAAAAACTGAATACATTCTGAAGATAGCTTTCTAATGGAATTTATGATCTTGAATGACAATGTCTTAGGTGTGTATATATAGTAGCTTTCATCCAGATGGAATTCAAAGTGCTTTAAAAATTATTTGTTTAAACTACTTATATATAGTAGAAATCTTTTCACCCACCACTTTTAGTGTGAAGCATGTAAGATGTTGAAAAGAGACAGAACAGTCTTGAACAGAGTATGAAAATGAGTAGAATATCCAGTTTAAACTGCACAGAGAATATATGGAGACAGAATACGGTTATCTGAATAGTAGCAGCAAACGAGAGTTTTGGAGGGTGTAACTGTACTTAGAGATAAAGGGACTTGTTGAGCGGTGTGTTTAGTCTGTTGGCTGTTAGTTTTTATTCATGGGTCTCATATGGCTACAGTTTGAACAGACCATATGTATCAATGTGTAAACTAACAGTAGGGGGTACTAGTGGGGATCTGATACAGAACATTGAGTCAAACTAAAGAAATGGATGGGTTTCTCTTTGAGAACCTGTCTGTAATGTATAAAGACAAATTGTGTTGTTATGGGAAACTTCAATTTAGAAGACTCTGGTTTGGACCTCATTATGATTTTGGTGGTCCCTTCTGGCCTTCAACTCTATTACTCTGTAATGAATAAAAATGAATTAATCACTGGACAGGAAGTTGGTGGTTGCCTAAGACATGATTACATTCAATATGGGGAAACAGAGCTATCCCAACCAATAAAATACACACACACCCCTAGTGCTTCAAAAAGGTTAATGTCTCAGAGTTAAGGAAAATTAGAAGCAAAATTGACTGTCGGGGAAAAATATAAACAGAAAAACATGAATAAAAATTGGAATTCCTTTAAGAAGAGTTTGTTAGACACCTGCTGATTTAAAAACCTTCATCTCTAGTAGATGATGTTTAACATCCTCTGTGGTTACTGACTGATTTGAAGTTTCTTCTCTTCCTCATGTGATATAGATCAAAAATATGTATTGAATTCTTATGCCGTGTTTGCATCATTATCAATATTAATTGCTATATATTTCCCCTTTTTCCTATTTGTTATGTACAGCTTCTTTATTTCTAAAGAAATAAATATTTCTAAAGAAATAAAGAATCACGGCAATGAACTAACCTTGTTATCTCTAGTCCGATTCTTGCCTGCATATTTATACCTGCCTCTGGTCAGCTCCACTGCATGCATCCGACGAAGTGGGCATTCACCTGTGAAAGCTTATGCTCTAGTCTAATACATCAGTTAATCTATAAAGTACCACAGGACTCTGTCACTTTTGCAGATCCAGACTAACATGGCTACCCCTCTGATACTCAGTTCCTTACTGTTAGTCCTAACATGGTTGTCCCCCAGCTCACTTCCTCCATTTTCTGAAACAAAAAGTTGTTTCTAGTACTTTCTAAAAAAATTGGACATTTTGTGTTTTGCCATATAAGTTTTTAACAGATTTGGGTACTACAAGTCCCCCATTATTATCGGGTCTTGTATTTTGGATATTTCTGTTACTGGTCCTAGAAATGGCTCATCTACCTTCTCCTCCTGATTTGGTTGTCAACAGTAGACTGCTACCATGACATTACTCCTGTTTTTTTCCCCTTTATCTTCACTCACACTTTCAACTGGTCTGCCTTACTTCCCCTTCTCTATCTCAGAACAATCATATATAATTTTGATGCTTTAGCAAAATAGAAGTTATACTTTAGTCTCATCTGGCCTTAAACAATGATGTATGAATAAAAATTTCACCCAGATAGTGGTGTGAACTCCCCTACTGTGACATAAAGTGTAATGGACTCCTTAATGACCACAAGTGGTTAGGATGCAATTTTGATATGCAATTCACTTGAAAATAGGAATCATAGTGGCATTCACTGGTTTGCTGCCAGCTGATGTCCTAGGATTTGAATGGAAGCTAAGAAATCTGGCTCTTTTTTGTAAAGGAAGTTTCCACAAAATTGAGTTGAGGTTGATCCTCTTTATGATCATGTTTTATAGTTTGCCAATGATGTCTTTTGTCAGAAGAGCTTAAGATGTTACCAGAGTATTCTGCTCAATGTATTGCTTTGCAGGGCATTGATGAGTATGTGGAGTGGGGATGGTGGGAACTATAAGAAAAGATTATGCACATTAACGTGGATGATGAGTGCCAGGAAGACAACAAACGTTCATTTGGAAATCTGCCTGGTGGATATAAAAGGGAATGAATCATTTTCAGTAGCAGTTAAGCAGAATGTTTGCAAAAGTAAATTCAGGACAAGACTCTGTTTTACACTTCAGAGGAACCTATTTGCCAAATAAATCCCACAGTCATTTAGTTTTTGCTTGGTTATGAGACCCATGAGCAACTGCATTTGTGGTGAAAATTATGAATAATCACAAAGATTTTTTCATTAAATAAACCTGTTTTATGTAGAGAGCCTGAGTCTGGGTTGTTGAGGGTTCTTTATGTTTAAAATTAAGGATGTCCAGAGACCTTTTGAGAATTAGATCCATTTGCTACAGTGGTAGTTATGCAATGGTCTCAAATATTAAATGGAACATAGATCTTGAAATGTGTCATAATGGTACTATGCTCAGATATTTAGGAAAAGTTCTTTCCTTAGTCCAGCAACCATGGCTTTGTGCAAATTCTAAGGTTTGTTACCATTTAGGAAATGGGTGTGAACTATCCAACTCACACCTCTTTTAGACTGAATGACTGGTCCACATTCAGACTTGATATAAGCAGGTGCAATTCTCCTGAAGTCAGTGGAATTACACCAAAGTTGAATATGGCCCTTAATGTGCTAGCTCTGGGAAACAATAGTGTTTAGGGTGCTACTGTGTTTACAACATAATTTTTCTAAGGCATATAAGCAACAGATGAAGGATGGAAAACTTTCCATATTTATCCCCTTGTAAGAGAGAATGTATGCGTGTGTGTGAGAGAGGGAATATGCGGGGAGCATAAATAGGATAAAAAATGTAATTATACCATAGTCAAATAGTTATGCCTAGTTACTTCCAGGGAAACCCTTTTTACTTGTTTCTAATCTACTGTACAGTTTAACATGATCCATAAAAACCACTGCTAACACCTCACTAAACAGATCTGTCTGATAGTTTGATCTTAAATGTCCTCTTCAGCGTTCATTTGACTCACGCCAGGTGGACACTAGAAACTTTTCCCACTATAATAATATTGGTTAGGGTGTTGCTCTTTATGACATTTTTATACCAGCAAAAATTCTAGGATAGACTCAATTGTGCTGGCAAAAAGCTTTTGTTTTTGCGCAAAAAACAAACAAATCCCATATTGTGTCTGCACTGGGGAAGGATTTGCTGGCATAGCTACATTGGTGGACCTTTTTAGTATAGACTATCTAATATTGATCCTGCCATTCAGACAGGTACAGAAAAGTCTGATTTGTTTTTCCCCTTCTCTGGAAGTGTGTATTGTGTCATAATGTCCATTGCCACTGACTTAGGTATGCGCTATATTCAAGTGCACTTACAAGCAGGAAATACATTGCCCTAGTGACTATTGAATATCAGATGAAGGCACCGTGAATTTGGTAGCCCACAGCAGATTCTGTGACAGTATAATATGTAGACAGCCACATGTTATCCCTGTCACAGAAAGAAATGCTTCAGACTCTTCTGGCATGTCTCTGTGTTCTTGGACTTGTGGTGGTGACTGGCCCTGAAGTGCTTAAGAGCCAGAGTATCAGAGCAATAAAATACAGTGGATCTTACAGTGTAAAAAAAATCATGTTACTCTGGCATGAATACTCATATAGCTTGGGGAATTAATCTGTACAATGACATTTCCACACAATCTCTTTCTAATGCATGAAAGGACACTGTCAGGAGAGAACTTTTTCCCCATGGCCAAGACTTGCAATTTATGCTGATTTCTTGTTCAACCCTGTGCTTTGTTTGATCAAGGCCTTTCTAATCATGTTGAATTCTTTGCATAATTTACAACATGATAGGCTTTGTGATGTGAACTACTGAGCTGAGACTATTCAGCCTATGTCACCTGTGTACTGTACAGCCTCCAGGGGACCACAGAAAAGATATGATGACTTGGTTCATGACATTTAACTAAATACAGTCTTAATTGATGCAGTGATATGAGGGGAAGTAGAAATGGAAAAGGCACTCAGCTCAAGTTAGTACAGCAGTTTGGAATTCTGCAGATTAACTGCTAGAGAGCTATTCGGTTTCCACTATTGACAGGGATCTTGAAATTGACAGAATGCTTAGAAGTGGCAAAATTCTTCTTGATTTGAATTGTGGTGTTCTACAGGGTAGATAGTTCTTTACAAAAAAAAAGGTAAAAGCCTATTTACCTGCCTGGTATCCCATCCTGTTGCCATTGCAAGGAAACTTCTGATATGCCAACATAGTGAACCTTGCAAAAATATAAGTGAATGGCTTACTGTTTTATTCATTCTACATCATCTCTAACACATGCAGTTGTTAAGGAGGGGCATATTTTGTTTATTTGGTATGGTAGGGAAGGAAATCGTTTGCCAAATGTACATTACCTGAATATATTGCATCTCAACATTTTGGATTCTTTGCATTTAGATCTCATAAATGAAATGCAACCTTATTCAAATTTATTGGCGCAATAATGGTAAATATGTTTGCATTACACTTGGAAGCAGAGGAAAGCTGCTCACTTAAAAAAAAATTTGCAGTGTTACAAGAATGGCCGCAAGTGAGAGTTTTCAACTCTTTTTAGCTCAGACTCCAGTATAGTCTAACAAATAAAAACTACTGTTCTGAAAAGGCACAAACACACAGCCTGATGGAACGTATGTTAATTAAACCTACCAAGTGGACCAAAGTGAAGTCTGTGATTCACAAAAGCAGCATCTACTCTACCCTCAGCATGTATGTGAAAATTCTCTCTGTTGCTAATAGGACGGTGCCAAGAATAGTGTATTTATTGCAATCTTTGTACTACATGGTTTGCATTGTGTATACAAAGGATATTTAGAGCTCCTGAGTGAAGTTTAACAATTAGGGGCAAATTAGTGCCTTCAGATTTCTTGTACTAAATTAATTAAACAGCTACTAATATAATGTGGGACATGGAGTTAATCTGCATATTAAAAATAGCAGAAACATAATTCAATTGATGCAGAATTCAATATATTTATATACCAATAAGTACA
Source organism: Dermatemys mawii (assembly GCA_007922305.1). NCBI lineage: Eukaryota > Metazoa > Chordata > Testudines > Dermatemydidae > Dermatemys > Dermatemys mawii. The sequence continues at coordinate 6,235,570 of ML677507.1, forward strand.
TAAAAAAAATTGCCACTTGTCTCACTCTAAATGTCCACCAGAACTATCAAAAATAAGTGATTCATTCATGCATATATTTAAAACGGGAGGCCGAAGGATCTGGTTAAGATTTGTAAAAAGAAAATTTCCCTGCAGTCCAATTAGCTAGAACAAAAAACCTTACAAATGGGTGGTTTAAATTAGAAGCAGGTGTGCATAAAAAGAGAATACACCAATCCAGCCACTTTACACCATGTAAAAGTGGCAGAGCAACTCTGTCCAGAGAAAGTTCCTTAGTGCAGGAACTGAAGAAGACTGCCATAAAGCTGTCCTCTAGTCACTCCCCCACCCTTGCAAATCCTTTAGTAGGTGTGGTGCTGTGGGTGGCAAGAGGGTCATGTCAGGGACAGGGCTGTGTGACACTAAACACTTCTGATAGTGTGGGGAGCACTGTGTCCCATGGACAGATGGGGATAGATTGCCACGTCTTATACAGGCCCCCAGAGCTGTCTGTGTAACCCCAGCGGCTGCAGAATGGTCCAGACTTGGGAGGACTGTTAGAGGTACAATACAAAATCTCACCCAGGCTGTGGAGAGGGTATGGAAGTCATGTGTAGGGATCAGAGATGGGTGAAATAATGACACATTTAATCTGTGCTTGTCCTCCTTATGGTCTATCTAATCAGGTCCATGTGCTCAATCTATACCATGTGGAAAGACAAATCCAATCTCAGGTTGCCATGTCTCTTTCTGTCTCAGGTGTAAATTGTCACATACTGGAGCTGGCATTATGTCTGACAAGGAGAGGACCTTGCAGTAGATAATGAATTTGAAATAAGCATGTAGCAGGAATCCTGCCTCTCTCTGTTCCTCTCTCCCTCCTTATCCTAATGGATAAAAAACAATGGTAGCCCAGATTATCCCCACTCAGGGGAAACATCTCTGGTAGGGATGAAAATGTCACAAGGTGTTCTCATGCAGAGCATGCTCCCACAGAATCACCAGGAGAGATTACTATAATTCAAGGATTCTGAGGATTCATGATGACATTCAGCTATCTGGAGAGAAGTCCTGTTTATGGGGGCACTTTCTGTTCCCACTGGGGATGAAATTCAGTGGGAACTGAGGGATCAGCACCTGTCAAGATTCAGACCCAAAGATTACATACTCATCCCTACGTAGTCCAAGATGGAGGTTAGAATAGCTTCTTATCCTTTTAAGTAAAAACTGTGTTAATCTCTCTTGTATTATGCAGAATGTTCCTTAGTAGTGCAGAATTTTGGGTAGTCTGTTACAAGGTGGTTCTTTCAAATAAGCGCTGTGGAAGCCCCTTTCCTGTCTGTGTTTAGTTTGGCATGAATCCAGTATGCTGGTGACAGTGTACGTTGGTTGCTTTTGTACATATAGCATGAGTGATGCACTGGGAAGTTGTTTCAGTGTCTCTGAGGATCAAGGAGTTGTGAACTGCTCTGTGCTGTATTTTTGCTACTAGAGAAACCATCAAACAAGTGCACATGCAATCAGTTTCTTCTCTTGGCGTTTCTGGTGGTCCAAAAGAATTCACTAATGAAATGCAAGCTAAAACCTATTATTGGTGATCTTTTGTATCTCATTAATTAAATGACTAGGTTTTGTAAACCTTTGTTTGTTGACAATTTCCTGCGTTACTCTTGAAGGTAGTTTTATTAACATTAATGTTAACATTAACATTAATGGACCTCATTCCTACAAAGTGTTTCTCCAAAACAATTTCTGGAATTAAATAATCTTATTAGGGTTAAAATAAATATAACAGGAGAAGGACAGAGAAATTAAGATGTATAGACAAGGGAGAACACACATCTTTTCATATCTTAGTGATGGAAAAACCTGTGAGGTCTTATTATCCATCTACCTGTCAGTGCAGTTGTGATGGTGACCATCTCAGCCAAGACATCCAGATTTGAACCAGAGACTCTGGAATTGAGCCCACAAGTCTATGTAGCGTGAGTGATAGAGCTGGTGGCCATAACAGACTCACATCCTCTATGGATCAAGCATTGTAAAGGGACACATAGCACACAATGACCAGTGAGTTACACAAGGTTGTTTCACACAATATATTGGCAAGTATTGAAATACCCCAAAAGATGGAGCTTATACCATTTCCCTTGGTGGAATATTCCACAGTCTTCTAGATCTTTTCAAATAGATTTCAACCTGATATTCAATATAAATATTTTTGAGATTTTTGGCAGAGATTTTAAATTTTAACTGTGGGCTGAATGGTGTGAAAAGATTCAGGACGGTAGTTCTGGAGAGCAGAGGTGAGCTTTACCCCAGCACTGCAGGACTTTGCAAAGAGATATATAGGACAAATGCCTCCGAGAAGTGGGGGGAAGAATCGATGAAGGCCAAGTCCCTGACAAATTATATTGTTGTTGTAAATTTGTATTCCCTAAAACAAGTCAATTTGCATCCAGGCTGAGATTTTCTGTGGCAAGGTGCCGCCATGATTGCATTTTCAAGACCTAGTCACTATAAATCCCTGAGAAACTGAAGCACTGATTCATGAATGACCTGGATTTATTGCTCTACTTACATTTGATTTCGCTTTCAACTGTCCTTTAAGCACTTCTGTTAAGAAACAGTTTGGGCACAAGGTAGGTGATCAATAAAACATGGCAAATATTTGAAAAAACTAGAGCATATTAACTGAATTATGGTATGGAAATAACAGACTAGATACAGCAGAATGGAAATATTTAGAGAATTTTAACTTGGGTAAATTGAAACAAAGAAGCACACTGAATATTTTTGTTTTAAATCTCCTTTGTTGATGACAAAAACTCTTATTACTGTATATTGATCCGTTGCTATATGTTAGCTTGCTAAGTGGCAGGAAGACCTTATGAGAAGCTATGAAAGTACTTAAACCATTTTCTCAGTTTGCAAGGTTTATCTGTAGGATTCTTATCGTTGATTGTTTTCTAAGGCGATTCAGTATTGTTCACATACATAAAGGCATGAGGTCTCCATTTTGTACAAGGACCGATTTCTCAGCTAGCTAGTGATTGACTAAGTGACCCTAGCCTTAAAACTAAGGAAGCAAAATGTATGACTAAACAGTAACACACAGTTTAGCGCTAAACTGGTTTCTATAGTGTGGTTCTCAGGATTCATTTTATAAATAGTTGTCTTTGTTTTTAATCTCATTTTGGTATTTTACAAAGAGGAAAAGTTTCCAGTATATCAGGCTGCATCAGTACAGACAAATATAGAATAATCTCTTTGGTTAGATCAAATATCGTTTCAGTTTAATATCTAATAAATGCCTGCTGTGACCTAAAAGACTGAGGCGAATTAAGTGCTGTTGTCTCTGAGACTTAATTGCCATGTGGCCGTGGGCAACTCCTTTAACCTTTACTAAGGAAACAAATCTCATTTGGCCATCTGTCACATGGGGATAATAATTATAACCTACCCTCAAGGAGTACTGTGAGTACTTGAACATATAACATGCTATAGAAGTGCTGCCTTTTTTTAACTGTTTCTGTTACTACTGTTGTTATTATGGAATTGTTCTGTGTGCTTTCAGGGGATGAAGTAGATAATTTAATAGGACTTTGCCAGCTCTAAATCCTGTATTTCTAGAACAGCCTGAAGTGCAAAGGCTTATGTCACAAATGTAATAATGATTTGTACTTGTGTGGTATCATATCTTTTAACAGGGGATCTTAAGAAAACACAAAACAATTGTTAAAGTTAGACGTAAAGCAACTTCTATCTCCTCAGTATTAGCCTGAGCTTACAAACACTTCAAGATTTGAGTAACTTTACACATGTGAATATTCCCATTAAAGTCAGTGGGACTACTTGTCTAGAATATCTGTTTGCCAGATCAGGACCCTAGAATATATTATCTGCCCTTTGGGGACACTTAGATGATTTAATCTAATCTGTTTCTATAGGGTTTTCTGTAGTGGTAATCACCATAATATCTCTGTGCGTCAGAGGTAAATTAGACAAACAGTAAGGCCCCTAATGCAATTAACGGGGTCTTCTGCCCTTCCTGCTCCCTATATAAGTGCTTGGGTTAAATATATAGAATCACATACAAGTATATTTTAAGTAACATTCTAGATAAGGGAAAGCTTTCTAACTATTCCTCCTTTTCCTTCACCTCCCTAGACCTAGGGTGACCAGATATCCTGATTTTATAGGGACAGTCCTGATTTTGGGGTCTTTTTTATTATACAGGCTCCTATTACCCCCACCTCCATCCCGATTTTTCACATTTGTTGTCTGGTCACCCTACCTACATCTCTCTTTTCCATCTTTTCCCATTTATGTATGTAACACCCCCGCCACACACGCACCCCATTGTGTTATGTCTATGTTGTGTTGTATTTAGTTGTGTACCATCTGGTTTTGCAGCTTCATGTTGTAAAATTGCATAATTGCATGACTGTTGGAGATCCTATGTATTGTATAGTATTTGGAAACATGTACAAGCTATTAATCATTTATCTTGTTGCATTTTTTATTCTTTGTTTTTATATAAAAATAAAAGAATAAAAGTGTTATACTATGCCCTTAAGATGGTCAGACTCTGGATTAGCTCGGAGAGCTCATTCCACAGCTGAACCCCCTTGACCAAATACATATTCTCTCCTGTTCTGATGTGCTTCATTTTGGGCATTGTGAACTGCATTGTCCCTAAAGAGCATGGCAGTTTTATTAATTGTCAGAGACTGTGAACCGTGGAATGTGATTATATCTGTATTAATGTGAATGGTTTAAATGTAGCATAAATACAGTGTAGACTCAGTTGAAATATAATGCCCTATAAACACAAATGCTTTTGACCTTGTACCTCCCATAATACTCATTGTGTGTCTACAATACGACACCATTACGGCACATTCTGTTTGTCTACATATTTATATTGAGATGGAAGTTAGGCACTTACCACCCATTTGTGCTTTTGAAAATCTCTTCCCTTGTGCTTTCACTGTGGTGTCTGAGCATTATTAGCATGCAGTTGCGGTTCATGTGCATCGTGACTCTTATAATGTAGCACAGGCAGCCTAGGTGTATGACTGGTCCATTCATCTGCTAAATCCCGTCGTAGTATCTTTTATAATGATTTTAACTGTAAGAAAAGTAAGTGATCTCTCCTAAAAGAGTACACTAAAATGAACAAACATGCCTCGATTTGACAGATGTAGCCTTGTTCCTTTCTTCAGAACATGTGAATGAGGTGTTTCTCTGGTTTGGATGCTGAAGCAATATACAAAAAGCATTATAATGACTCAAGATATCCTACTGTTCCATTTTATTATGTGCAAGCCTCAGTAAGCAGATGAGGAGACCTGTAGTATTCTGTTGTGCTGTCACATATAGTTTCTATAATGTGGAAGGTAAATAATAGACAGGCTGGTTTTGATCTTACTGTTGATTAGATAATCTAATTCTGTGATGTGTTGTTGGTAGGACCTCCTTCATATATCTCTACATCCAAGGAATGGAAAGAGCCATGTTTTTGGATCCCCTTCCAAGAAAGCATATTCCTTAAGTTGTTGTTCATTCTGCCCTAGCTTAAAATTTGTGATGATGAGTTAAAATGGGCTTCTTCAGGATGTTAAAATGGAAGCTTTTTGAATAATTTCCTGGAATCTAAGTAATGAGATGATTATCAGGTCAGAAGCATTATTAGCTAGGCTACCCTGTCATTATTTTATTTCATTTTATTTTATTTTACTTTATTAGGTTCCATTAATTACTTAAGCCATCAAGGGGACAGAGGCATGTTTAACCTTCTGATTACTTATTAGAAGAAACCTAGAACTTCCACAGAATAAGCTATGCCAAAGGTGATTACTTGATTTAACTCTGCTGTCATTAAAAAAAATCTACTGTGATTATACAAGCTCCTCCTTGTTTTTAAATGTACTCTTGATTAGCTCTACTTCAGTTATGTTTTTTGTTATCCATGGCTGACTCCCCAAGATGCTAATTATTACTGTAAAACACAGATACCGCTGAGCTAATGCATTCTGAAAACATTGGGTAAAGGAAAAGGATGTCAGGCATGCACAGTTAGAAAATGAACCACTGAAAATGATTGGTAATTTCAGCTATTTTTGGAGCTACATAATCTATTATTCTTCCCTTTTTTTAAGACAAACACCCCTTCTTGAGTTGCTTACATCTGTGAAAATTGGATCTCAAAAACAAGTGATTTTTTTTCATTTGTTTGCATTACATTTGACATGTTGCATTGCATTATCTAGTCTTAAGAGGTGAAAGTGTGGTAGGATGTAATGAAATGGAGGACTAATGTTTTATATAACATAATAGAGGTGGCCAAACTTACTGATTCTCTGAGCTACATGTAATAATCTTCAGAGGTTCGAGAGCTGGGCGCACCTGCTGGGCTTCGGGGATTCAGCCCTGCGGGAGGCACCTGCCAGGGCCTGAGGCTTCAGTCCTGCTCCTGCTAAAGCCCCAAGCCTTGGCAGGCACCTGTTGCAGGGCTGAAGCCCTAAGACCCCCTTCCCTGATGGGTAGAAATCCTTACACCACCATTCTGCCACAGGAAAGACACTCCAAGCTCCCCCTCCAGGCTGGTACATGGAGAATGGGAGTGGGGGATGAGGGGCACTTAACTGTAAAACAGCCATGGCTTGGCGACCCCCTGTAATGTAATATAATATATTTATCATCATGTTTTGGAATACTGACTCTGGTAATATCCTGATCTCATTGAAGTCAGTAGCAAAACTTCCAATGACTTAACTAGAGCAAGGATTTCATCCTTTAGTGTATTGTCATGTTACCTCATTATCAGCACTTAAATAAAAAGAAAGAAAATACAGAATGGGCAGTGATTAGAAACAAAATGAACTGCACAGCAATTACAGAAAATCAAAGTATTGGCCATTCCTCCTTGCTTGGGAATCTGGGCAAGAGGAGGAAAAACTCCCTGTTGCAGCTGTGATCTCACAAATGGGGAAACAAGGCTGAGAGTCTATTCAGATTTTGCCATTCAATTGCTTTGTCACCTTGGGCAAGTCACTTAATCACTTGGTATCTGAATTTCTCATATGTACAAAATGTGGATAGTGAAATTTACCTATCTTTGCAAAGCACTGAGATCAGTGGATAAAAGGAAGCGTTTAAGTGCAAATCTCAATGTTGGTCCTAACCCTGTTATAAAACAATCTGCAGTCTTCTACAGAAATTGCCTACATTGCCCTGGATTTCTTCAGTGGTCTTTGCAGAATTTAGCAATTGGGGTAGCAAGGGTTTGCCTTTGGGAGCATCAGGTGTTGTCTCAATAACTGCTGCCAACTGCAGGAATTTCATTTACGGTGCTGAAGAAGCTATTGTGTGCCACATTTTATCTATGAATTGCTATAGAGAAGGTGCTCATCATGATGCAAATAGGTGGTGCAGATTCTGACTGTTGCCTCTGGAGACACACCACAGAAATGCGATGGCAAAGCTGGAATGGCATTTTTGGACACTCGCTTGAGTTTTAGAGAATTATTTCAGTGAAGAATATTACTTCTGAAACAGGGAAAAACTTCCTCAAACTCAAGAGCTGGAGCCGTGAGCCATATTTTCCTGCTATATTTGGCCTGTAGGTTTATGAGTTTTGTTTGGGAATGTAGAATCATGTTAGCACAGCTTAAGGTACTTATCATATAACATTTTGTCTAGTGGCTAGAGTCGAGTGCTGGGAATCAATACTCATGGGTTCTGTTCCCTAATGCCACTATCTTACTGTGTGACCATGGGCAACTCACTTCACTTTTCTGTCTGTTACCCCCAATAGCAAAATGGAAAAAACTCGCCTGGGTAAAGAACTTTGAAATCTTTTCAGTAGTGGCAGGGTGTAATAATAACATTAGTAGTAGTCATTTGCAGTTGAAACTAGAGGACCCTTTTTCCAATTAGCAGAGCAAAAGGCAAACCCCTTTTAAATATTGCAATTTAATCTTGCAAATGGTTGATCCATACTACATATCCTATTGGGCTGACAGCAGTGTCTTGTGACATTTCTTCTTCTGTGTAACCAAAGCCAAGCTGAGCTGATTAAAAAGGCTCAATTACACTGAGCAGATCCTTCTGTTGTGTTTTTTGTTTTTTTTTTAATGGGAAATCGTTACATGGGCCTTTGCAGATGTTCTGCTCCCAGCCTATCACATCAGAAGTTAGTGAGAACTGCAATTATAATAGCACCTTGTGGAGTTTCCAGGAATTGAAAACAAACCAAAACATTAAAACAGTAACTATTTGTCTAGACTGCTGTTTCAACAACAGCGAACTCGAAGACAAGGGGTCTGCATTCTTTAAAATGTAGATGATGATAGATTCCATACTGGGGGCAAAATTGCTACTTGTTTAATGACATTCATATTATCAAATCCTTTCCTGTGTGTATTTTTAAAAAATACCCAGATTTTTCTGTTGTTGTCAAATGACAACTTTAAAACACGGCCACAAACTGTGATACTTCCTGTGTAGTTAATTACTTCCCATCAACTTGTATTGTGAACATGTCTGAAAAAAATTAACACAGTGGTGCCTTTGAAGTGCTTTTGCTTTCCCTAAACAGAATAACCTTCACAGTCACCATTTCCCAAAAGACAGAAATTTCATCATCCCCGAGCACATGGGGTTCAGTCCTAAAGCACACACTCAGGTTTCACTTTACTCATTCAGGTCAACAGGAATTTGCCTGAATAAGGAGCATGTAAAAGCTCAGAATTTCAGGATTTGGTCCATGATCTTGGAGATCGGTTGATTTCACTGACTGTTTCTAATGGGAGTGCATGTTTTATTTCTCAGTTCTTTTTGGTTTACCATAATTAATGATGCATTTTACTACTTCGATGAATAATATCCTGGCTTAATTAAAAGGTATTTAACAAAAGATTTAAATCAGTGCAAGTGTAAGAAGAACCTAAGGCATTCCAAAGCGTAGGGTCCTATCACTAAAAAACTGTCAGTGCTTTGATAGAGAGCCATTTAAAAAGCAGAAGTACACGAAATAGTCCATGCTGAAGGTTTTTCAAGCTATAAGTAAAAATGCATGAGACCACATGATGAATGTTTAGAGACTGTGACATAAAGGGGGCTCTTTGTGATTCCAGCATTAACTCCTTAGAAACCTACTTCCTTTGAGGTCAATGACAAACCTCCCAATGACTTCATTAGTGCAGGATTAAACGTGTAATTTGCTGAAAATGATTCTTCTGTGAGCTCTATCTTTAAAGGCAATAAGTTCATTGTAAAAGAAATGAACAACAAGAGAAAATACAATAATCAGTCTTGCTCAGTCAGTCGCATATATATCTTTTTTTTTTCAATTTTACATTTTAACATAATTCAGTTCCCCAAATATGTAAGTAAATATTTTGTGAGGTTAGTGAAGTTTCTTCAGATATGAAATGTACCATGCTTTTTGGATACAGCCAGGCTACTACTCACATCATTAGCAAGAAGATGCCCTCTGGGAGCTTGTTCCTTGGTTATTAAGTATAGTAAGGCAGTGTAATGTTGCATTTTATTTAAACCGAAACAGCCATTCTTTAATCACTGGGTCCTAAAGCATGATGAAACACATCAATTTTAGGTGATGTCAAAGGGAAATCAAAATGCCTGCTGGTGTCTTAGAGTTATATAGCCATTGATTTGACAGATAAGATGTCTTGGTCAATTTCTATTTACTTAGATGCCCAGGTCTATATAGAAAAGTTTAGCTTGGATATACCCTTATTGCTTTAAAACTGTGTTAGGATGAGGGTTCCAAAAAATAGTAGAATGCTATAGTCACCATATATCCATACTACATCCAAAATCATATGATAAAAATGTTTGAAAAATCAAGCACTCAAAAGATAGGAAATGTCAGAATTAAGGTTGTTTGTCCAACTTAGTTCATTCCCCTTGAAATCTGGATTCAGATCCAAACATTTTTGGTGTTCCCCATCTAATGTAAAGGGCTAAACAAAAGCTCACATCCAACACCTGTGAAAACTTGGAGTTGGCCCACTGTCCCAGTTTGGGTCCATACCTGGCAATAATTCTTAACACTTTAAATCTTCTAAATCCTTTATAGTCATTGATGGATGTAGTCCTCTCTCAGGGAGGTCAACAAAAACCCACGTCCTATATCTGCTGTAACTCTAGTGAACATTATGATGAGCTATCGATGTCATGATAGTGTTAAGTTATAATGGACTATGTCACTGGCCAAGGGGATAGAGAGGAAGGAGTAGACATGATATATGTTCATTTTAGTACGGTTTTTAATACAAGCCTACATGATTTTTTCATACTCAAACTAGGGAAATGTGGTCAAGATGAAATTACTATAAGGTGGGCTTACAAATGGTTAAAAGACCATACCACAAAAGTAGTTGTTGGTGGATCCAGGGCTGGCTCTGACTTTTGCTGCCCCAAACGAAAAAAGAGGGCGACCAGAGGAGCACCGCCGGAGTGGAAAAAAAAAGAAAAGAAAAGCATGGTGCGGCTGGAGGAGGGCCACCCTCAGAATGCTGCCTCTTACAGAGTGCCGCCTCAGGCATGTGCTTCCTATGCTGGTGCCTGAAGCTGGCCTTGGTGGTTTGCTGTCAAACTGTGAGGGCCTATCCAGTGGGAGTCTGTGGGGGGTCAGTCCTGGGTCCAGTACTTTCATTAATGACTTGAATAATGGAGTGGAAAGAATGCTTAGAGAGGAAGTTGAGAGAGGTTGCAAGCACTTAGAGAATTGGTCTGAAATGAACAAGATGGAAGTCAATAAAAACAAGTGGAAAAGCACCTCTCTTAGAAAAAAAAATCAAATGTGTACAGGTACAAAATGGGAATAACTGGCTAGTGGTGGTACTGAAAAGGATCTGGAGATTATAGTGGATCACAAATTGAATATGAATAATAGTATCATAGATATGTAGGGCTGGAAGGGACCTCGAGAAGTCATCAAGTCCAGCCCCTTGCTCTGTGGCTGGACGAAGTAAACCTAGACCATCCCTGACAGGTGTTTGTCCAACTTGTTTTTAAAAGCTTCCAAAGATGGACTTCACAACCTTCCTTGAAAGCCTATTCCAGAGCTTTACTACTCATATAGTTACAAAGTTATTCTTAATATCTAACCTAAATCTCCCTTGCTGCAGATTAAATCCATTAATTCTTATGCTTCCTTCAGTGGACCTGGAGAACAAATGATCTGTTTTTTGAGTCATCAACATGTTGCAGTTGATTCAAACAATTGAGTAAATGACATGTTGCAGTTATGAAAAAGATAAATATCATTCTGGGGTTTATTAACATGAGTGTTATACGTCAAGAGAAGGGAGGTAATTGTTCCACTCAACTCCAGCCTGAGCTGGAGTACTGTGTCCAGTTGTAGGCACCACACTTCAGGAGCAATGTGAATAAATTGGAGAAAGTCTGGAGGAGAGCAACAAAAACAATAAAAGGCTTACAAAACCTTCCCTATGAGGAAAGTTTTTAAAAAAACAGGCATGTTTAGTCTTGAGAAAAGAAGACTGAGGGAGAACCTTGTAACTGTCTTCAAATATGTTATGGGGCTATTATGAAGAGGATGGTGATCATTGTTCTCCATGTACACTGAAGGTAGGACAAGGAGTAATGGGTTTAATCTGCTGTAAGCAGATTTAGTTTAGATATTAGGAAAAAATTTCTAATTCTAAAGGGTAGTTAACATCCGGAGAAAGCTTCCAAAGGAGGTTGTGGAATATCCCCATCACTGGACATTTTTAAGAACCGTTTGGAGAAGCACCTCTCAGGGATGGTCTAGGTTTATCTGATCCTTCTTCAGCACAGTGGGTTAGGCGTGATAACTCTTCCAGCCCTACATTTTTATGATTGTATTAATCTATTACCCCTTTAGCTTAGAATTTCATTGCTTTTTTCTTACCTTCTTATATACAAAATCCATAATGGAAAAACTGCTGGTTAACTACACACAATGCAATTAACACAGACAGTTGATCTAAAAGGACTGCCGTACTTGGGGCTGTTTAGTTTTTTTTTTCTAAAAGGAGGCTTTCATCTTCTGGACTCTAATCCTCCATTCTTTCTAGTCACCTTGTGGCTGACTGCTCAGCAGAATTCAGCCCAGGACTTGTGGAGCAAGGTAGAGTTATTAGACCCTATCTGTCAGTATCTCATCCCCTTCAGGAGAGGATACAGTGCTGTATACTCACACAACTGCTAAGGTACAAGGATTTCTTGAGACTTGAATGTTGCAAGCAGAAGAATTTTATTTTTCATGAAGTGGGGAAAGTTGGCCCATTTATTCTTGGCTGTGAAAGCACTTTTCTAGGGCACTAAGTTTTTAGTCACTTGCAGCGCCAACTATGCTAGAACAACTCGCTACCCTTTTGCCTCCACTTCAAAAACAAAAAGAAAAAAAAAAAGAAAAATTAGAAAAACTTTAAAATATGGACTTAGTCCTGCAGTTTTCATCTGTACAAAAATCCCTGCTGACCTTAATAACTAGAGGAATTTGTTTTCAGTGGAAATCAGTGAAGGTGCTTAGCCATTTTGTTTGCTGTGTGTAAATAACTTCATTTTCATGTAAAATAAAATGATGGCTTCATAATCACTTTAACTGGGCTACAGGACCCACCTTGAAATAGTTAACTGCAAGCTCTGTAATTGTAAAATATGATTAAATGAAAAGGGCCAATCTTTATTGACCCAAATTTCTACCTCTGAATACACTGATGCACAGTAGGTTAAACCTACAATGCCTGTAGTTTAGCACAGACAGTATTAAAGATGCTTAATCCCCAGTGCTTAGTATAAATACTAATTGTATGAACTGGGTATTAGAATTGAATTCATTATCAGCATAAAAAGGTAGTTTTCTTCAAGTTGGAAATAAGATATTTCATCCCTTAAGTGGATTCCAGGCTAAAATGTTTCATTACATCGCTAATCAGTTGAAGGTTAGATGTTATTGCAAAAAATGCAGACTCCAGAACTAGAAGCATTAGAAGAGGGAAGCATTGTTTGCCAGCCATCATAAAGTTACATTAGCAAGCATTTTTCTATATGACCTTTTCATGCTGCAGGTCAGAGACAAAACATTGAGATTAGGCAATCAGTCAATATTTGTATGTGATCTAAAATGTTTCTTGTAGTATATGGGGAACATCTGCTCATAAACAGAGAATGTGATTTGTCGATATTTGTCTTGGCATTTAGATACCATGGTGAGCGGTGCCTTAGAAATGCCACGATAGGTAGAAATAGTCCATAATACAGATGTGCAAGCCCAGCAAGTTTGGTTGTGCCTATATGGAACATTTTTTGCAAGATTTTCCTCACTCTTTTTTGGATCTTAAATTAAAATATAATCTTCCTTCTCCCTCCAAATATTTAGTGCATTGTACATAGGCCTTAAGGGACACAAGTATTATTAAAAATGCAATAGAAACGTTACAGAACATTTAAAAGCATGCCCCAAACTAGTAACACTGCAGAAACAGGTGCGCCAAACCTCCTAAAGTTTACAAACAGCATTGCAAGAATATAGTACTAGAACTAACAATGAGGAAACCTCCAAAGGTTCCAGAGTTCAGAGGTGAAATCCTGGCCTCACTAAAAGTCAATGGGAGTTTTGCCATCAACTTCAAAGGGGCCAGAATTTCATCCCAGATGTCTATTTTACCCGGTAGAAGTTCCTAAAGGCAGGCCCTGGACCTTCTGCCCTCAATACCCCATCTTTTCACCAGGTCCTGTGACCTATTATTTATTCTACATAGGACTGCCTTCCTCCTCTTTTCTTCTGTGGGGGATCAGAGGGGAGGGGGCAGAGGCAGAGTTTGCATCCCTGCATTATTCTTAGGGAGCCTCTGGTAAATCTACAACCCCGTCTATGGATTTTAACATTGGGCAGCAAGCCTGCTCATTCCTGTTGTATTTGATGGAATTATTTTGCCCCCTCTGTGTCTGGCAGCATGAGAAGGGACATTTTCACTTCTCTTTCTACTGGGAAGAAGAATGGATATTTTCTCTCTTACCCCATCCATGCTCCAACGCTCTCCTCCATGAGCCTCAACTGCCTGGATCAGGTTAGAGAAATTGATTTCCTTCCAGATATGGCAAGATGTAGTTTTCAGACTGAGATTCTTACTCGTCAGACTGCTTTTTGAACTGTTTGACCCAAGTTTTGCTATGTTCCAGAGCTTTTGTTTTGTTCATTACTTTGTAATTGTAAGTTTCCTCTTATGATCCCTCCTTTCAGATATTTTCTGCAGACTAATCTTCTGAATACTTTCTTTGCCACTTTGTAGATTTGGAGGGTGTCTCTCCTAACATAATGGGCTGGGTTTTGGTTTAGTCAAAGTGTTTTGTGATAATTTTTAGAAAATGTAAGAAAACTGCTACTTGATTGAAAGAATTTTCTTTTAATTGTTTACTAAAAGGTTGTTTTGCTTCATTGATTTTTGGTTTCTGTTTTCACGTTCTTAGAGTAGGGGCATGAAAATTGTATCTACAGTGTCTACTTTAGTATATTAGCACATAAATTGTAAATAGTGTTATGACCTCCAGTGTAAATGGAACAACTTGAAAAGTAACTACTATAAATTAGGAACTGAAACTAGTTCATCACAAAATCTCTTTCATGAGGACCCTGAATGTTCAAATCAAATGCTGCAAGCCCCTTGTTAGTAAAAAGAATGCCAATTATATTAAATGAAAAATATAACATACAAGAGGAGAAATCTCTCTAATTTTAAATTCAAAAGTCAAACAACACAGACTTTATGGTCTTTCAACATGACGTTCAGTTGCACAATGTCCTGGGCTGGGCTGTGTTCAGAGGAAATGGCAAGATATCACACACACAAATGAATATTCACTGACGGAGCAATCCACCAAGAACATACCATTATCTTTCCTACAAGACAGAATAATAATGGTGATGTCAGTCACTGCAGTGAACTTTTCTTACATGCCAGTAACTCACCAGAGCTGACAAGAAATGTTCAGCAGGGTATGAATTACATTGAGTGCAATATCACCAATGGCTGATTGGCGTAAAATAAGAGGATCCCGAGCCAAGAAAACAAGAAAAATGTTAATAGAATTTGCTGGACAGGATAAATTGGCCTTTACTTGGGCATGGTTAGTACCTGTCGTCTTGGGCTGTGTGTTTTCAAGTAGTTGTGGAAGATCAACAAAAGGGAGCGCCAGCCTTGCATTCTGTCTCTCTTCCTTTCTTTATATAAGTAAAGAAATGTTTTGGTTTTAGATACCAGAATTATAGCACTGTGTTATGACAATACAGGGGTTTATTTTTTGAATGTTGGTAGTGTGCTTGGCACTATACAAAGACAACACATGGCCTCTACAGCAAGGACGTATTATCTTACAACCATGTAGAAGTCTGGGTTCTTTTCTCTTTCCCCTCCCCATCTCATTGTGCTCCAGTCAGTGAATCAAAATTCTTATCCAGTGTCTGGCTGAGACTGGGACCTGGGGGAAGACCTTCTGGCTGAGGCTCAATCTGGCTGAAATTTGAACCAATGCTGAAGGTTAAGGAAAGCAATTGGAAGATGTGGCAAGGAATTTATCTTCTCCTTTAATTGATGGTGTGTAGCTAACATTTGTTACTCTGCTTTGCGATTTGGTTCTCAGATTCCCAGCTGCTATCAGATGATCATGCAGCAGCAGTGACAGAGATTATTTTTATCCACACCTGATAGAGGTTGAAGCGACTGTGTTTAGATGCACTAATAGGTTCTGTTCCTTTATCACCTTGAGATTAGGCTACTGCCATACAGTCCTCATGAGACTACACCCTAGATCTGCCCAGAAACTGAAACCATTTCAGTCTGTTGCAGCCCACTTGTAAAGTGGTATATCTTGTATTGAACACATTATACCAGCCATCTATGATCTGCACTGGTTGCCTGTTGGATTCCAGATGGAGTTTATGGTATTCTTTTTGACCTCTAAAGTACCAAAATGGCTGTGAACTGTTCCCACAAATGGATGCGGCCTAAGAACTCAGTTTAGAGTTCTTTGCCACACAAAGATTGGTACTGTTTAAGTCCAGATGCCTGTCAGGAAGAGGATCAAGAAAGAGGTCTCCAATATAGCTACAGCCTACGTATGCCACTGTTAAGGGTTTTAATAAGCAGCAGTGCTAACTGGATCATAGGAGTAAATTAGTATCTGAAGTAATGTAAAACGACAGTTGTAAAATTACAGAGGCAATTACATATGAACACCTTGAATTTAATATATGTAGATGTATAGATTAGCACAATAAACAGTTCTTCAAATGAATTAGATATTTGTCTCACTATGGCTGGCTAAATGTTCAGACAGGTAGATCATTAGAAAATTAGGCAAAACATTTCTCATAACTTCTTCAGAGAATATATCATTTCAGAATACATGTATCTGTCCAAAAACAAATTTAAGCAACTACCCCTACTTACTGATATGAACGCTGCAGCTATCTTTCAGAAAGTGATTCAGGCAAATTACTGGTTTTGATGTCTTGATATTTTAGAAAACTTAGTCTGTGTGTCTAATCTTTTGTCCTCTCATCTGAAGCATAGTAATACTAAATATTGTCAGGTTAGGTTTGCTTATGGTTTGCATTAGGTGTCAAGTGTTTGTGTTCCACATCTTGAGTTGAGTTAAAGGCCTCTGGTCATAGTTAATTCATGACCATGTAGAAGACTCTAGTGTTCAAGTCTGTTCGCATTTCTGTTGTGTTGTCTAGATCAGGCTCATGTACTGTGGAAATTAGGCTTCTGCTTCCTAAGACTGGTTCTCAGGTGCAGCTGGTGTCTCAGCTTACATCTCAGGGACTTGCTTCTTCAGTCATTGTGAATCTTCAGGAATCATAATGAACAAACTTTAGTCCTAATTCAGGAAAGCCTTCGAGCACATGCTTAAGCCCCCTGGATTTCAGTGGGTCTTAACTAAGTGCTTGAAATTAAGACTTGCTGTCCTGAATAAGAATGTTTTGCTGAATCTAGCTGTCTTACATACTTAAATAAACCCAACCATCATAGTATCTGTATCATAGTATCAACACTGCTGTAAGGTAGGGAATTACTTGTGACCCTGGCAGTCCATTGATGCCAACTGGCAGAGGCCCCGCCATTCTGCAACTCACACGGGGCCTTACACACACATTGCCCCAGCACATTGTTGTCATAATATATACACCAGACCCTCGCTAGAACGCAGGATTTGGGATCCATGCCAAGTATCGCATTATAGCGGGGACCATGTTAAAACAAAATGAAATAAAATGACCACATTCTGTTTTGGGATCCATGGCTGCGACCGCGTTATAGCTGAATTTACGTTTTACCAACACGAGGGTCCAGTGTATCTCAAAGGTGTCATGTAAGGTATCATTTGTAAACTGGTTATACTCTGGTCCAGAAAATCATTGTGTGATGTACGTGTGGGTTGTGCACAGTGTTATAGCAGTGTGCTGGAAATGTGTTCTTAAACTGTGTTTAGGAGGCACTGCATAAGCCTCAGCCTGTCCTTGACAAAGGAATGTGTGCTTAGTAGTCTGACTCACTTAGTCATGGGCAGAGGACAATTGAAGTACATTTGCATATAAGGTAAACAAGCCATCAAGCTAACAAGTGAGGGAGAAGACAGTTTAAAAATCACGCCACGGGTCAGAATCTGCATCCCAGGAAAACTTACTGGTTCTTGAAACAGGGAAATGAGACTTTGGGCCATACAAGAGCAGCAAAGAAACATTTGAATTGTCCTTCACTTGGGGGGCAAGAGGATACAGCATCCTTTGAGCTTATGAAAGCTGAATCCTCTTGTCCTGAAAGCCAAGAGATGCTGGAGACTTAATGTAAATATGAAACTTGTTTAGACAAAGCTTGCATCTTGTTGAAATTACATGTTAGTCACTAGAAAGCATGGTTTGGTTTGTAATCACACCTGTTTCATTTATTCTTGCTTAGTATCACTTATATTTTTCCTTTAGTTGATAAACTTATTCTTGTTTTATTATAAAACCATCTCAGTGCTGTGTATTAAACTGGAAGGTGAGTCCTCAGCTATCCAGGCTGGTGTGTGTGCTGTCTCTTCAGAGGCAGCAAACTTAATGTGAGAGAGACTGGACACTGCAGAGAGATGTGTCTCGGGGACTCGGGAGTTGGGGTTCGTTAGTTATTACCTGTAAGGCAAGGTCTGGACTGACAGAGTCCTGAATGATGGCAAGGCAGACAAGTTGGTGTGTTAAGGAGCTTATAGAGCAGAGCAGCAGCAAAGCTCTCACTTGCTGTGGTGAGTAATGCAGGAGCTTACAATTCCGGGTACCTAGTGAGGTGTCACAGCACCGTTATTCCCATTTTATAGATGAGGAACTGAGGCAGCGAGAGACAAGTCACTTACCCAGGAGACACAGGCTGTGGCAGAGTGGGGAATGGAACCCAGATCTCCCAAGTCACCAGCTGGCACCCTAGCCACCTTTCTTCTAGAATTTGGGCCTTCATCTGGGAGCATTTATAAATCTTCTTTGTCTCTGATAATATATTCACGGGTGAGATTAGGATACGGAATACCTTTCTGTAGGCTATTATAATAACACAATGATTTCTACTCTCTCTGAGATATAAAGCTATAGAAAAGCCTCTTAAGGCTCCCTGCTTAACAAGATTTACAGTGTACTCCATTAATCACAGATGTAGTTTGTTTCTGAGCTCATAGTGTCTTAACTTTTCTATAAGACTTCCTAAGTGAATGCTAATTGTTACTATTTCTAGCTGTCTGTTGTAACATATTTTCTCCTCTCTCTTAATTGGTACCAGTGTCAGGGCATTGTTGACACTTCCCACTGCCTCTTCCAGTTCCACTCTGTCTGTTTGTTCTTTTCTGAGTGAATAAGTTTTCCTGACTTTTCCTGTCTCCATTTCAGTGGTCTATATCTTTTCCTACTGAATGCATTCTCCCACTTGTGTTGCATTAGGAGGAGTTATTCTAGGCCTTTTTCACAGATGGTCAGATAAGATGGCTTCTTCATTTTATTCAGTTAGCTCATTTGGACCAAAACATTTAGAAATCAACTAGGGACAAATAATCTAATTTCCCAGATTTTTCCTTAGACTTTTCAGTGCCTTTTCTGAAGGTAAGGATTGAAAATTATATTTGCCTGTTAAGGTTTAAAGGCAAAATGTAATTCTCAAAATGTTAAGTTCTTGTTTTTTGAAAGCCAGGGAGATGTTGATAGGAAAAAATTACAACAATCGAAGTCCTGGTCTACACTGGGTGGGGATGGGGGTAGCAGTCAGTCGACTTAAGATACACAACTTCAGCTATGCGAATAACGTAGCTGAAGTCGACATATCTTAGGTCGACTTAGCTCTCCGTCCTCACTGCGGTGAGTTGACCACTGCTGCTCCCCCTTCGACTCTGCTTCTGCCTCTCAGCGAGGTAGAGTTCCAGAGTCTACAGGGGGAGCACTCGGGGATCAATTTATCGCATCTACTCTAAACATGATAAATCGATCCCTGATCGATTGATCACTACCTGCTGATCCGGCGGGTAATGTAGATGTACCCTAAATGAGAAGAGGTGGGTGAAATAATATATTTTATTGGACCAACTTCTCTTGTTGAGAGAGACAAGCTATTGAGCCACACAGAGCTGTCTTTGGGACCTGAAGTATGACACAAAGCTTGTCTCTCTCACCAACAGAAATTGGTCCAATTAAAGATATTAACTCACCCACCTTTTCTCTCCAATTTCCTGGGATTAATCTGGCTACAATTTGACTGCATAAAGCAATCTAAGCCTAATTTAGATGATATGCATGATATAACTCCATTGATATTAACTATTTTAAAGTAATATATATCTATGATAAGATCTTAGAGACTAGTAACAATTCACACTTAATGTACTCTAATTTCATTAACTATATTGTTGCCATACTCTCTGGCATAAAGTCTGGTGCCGTTTTACTGCAATATCACATCTTTCTAAATTCCATGTTTTTAACAAACACATTGGATCTGACTCTGATCATAACCATGATAACTCCATTGACTTCAGTGGAGTTACCCAAGATTTACAGCAGCGTGGGAGGAGAATCAGGCACTTTAACTCTCCGGATGCCTGATTAATAGATTCCAAGACTAGACGGGACCATTGTAATCATCTAGTCTGACCTCCTGTGTAACACAGGGCATAGGACTTCCCCCAAAGAATTTCTAGAGCAGATCTTTTAGAAAAACATCCAGTCTTGATCTAAAAATAGCCCATAGTAGAGAATCTGAAACCCTTGTTAGTCTGTTCCAGTGGTTAATTAGTTTCACTTTCAAAAATTTTACACTTATTTCTAGTCTGAATTTGTCTAACTTCATCTTCCAGCCATTGGATCATGCTGTATCTTTCACTGCTCGATTGAAGAGCACGTTATTAAATATTTGTTACCCAGGCGGATGCTTACAGCCTCTATCAAGTCACCCTCTAGTCACCTAGCCTTCTCTTTATTAAGCTAAATAGACTGAGCTCTTTGAGCCTATCATGATATGGCATTATTTTCTAATCCTTTAATCATTCTTGTGGCTGTTCTTTGAACCCTCTCCAGTTTATCAACATCTTTCTTGAATTGTGGACACCAGAACTAGACACAGTATTCCTTCAGTGTTCACACCAGTGCCAAGTACATATATAAAATAACCTCTGTACTCCTACTTGAGATTTGCCTGTTTATGCATCCCAGGATCATATTAGCCCTTTTGGCCACAGCATCACTGAGAGTTCAAGTTCAGCTTATTATCCTCTCCCATGCCCAAGTATTTTTCAGATTCACTGCTTCCCAAGACAGAGTCCCCCCATCCTGAAGCTGTGAATGGGCGACACGGGATGGATCACTTGATGTTTACCTGTTCTGTTCATTCCTTCTGAAGCACCGGGCATTGGCCTCTGCTAGAAGACAGGATACTGGGATAGATGGACCTTCGATTTGACCCAGTATGGCCATTCTTATCCTCTCAGTATGGCCTACGTTCTTTGGATGAGGATTTTGGATGGCCTACATTCTTTGGATGATGATTTTTCATAGTCATTGTAAAAATAAAGTATAAACTTATTCCAGGCATTTACAAGTATCTGCACTGATGTCAGGCACCTGAGCAGTGCTGCGTAGTCTAAAGGTAGGAAACTGCCGTCATAAGCTAAAGTTCCATCTCCTCTCACTAGTGACATGCCATCAGAATGGTCTTTGGTGGCGCTATAATCTTATGAATAGAAGAGAGGGATTCTATATACCTCCTGAAATGTTATTTTGTGAGCTGAAGAATTTGTCAAGTGTTCTCCTTTCCTGTATTTACAGGTAGTAACTGCTAATGATGAAATACAAAGATCAATCTGTAAGGTTATCTGGCCTTGCTCCCTGCTTCTGCAGGGTTGTTAACATAAATCCTTTTGGGCTGTACAAGGGGCATGCCTACATTTTTGTTTTTTAAATTTAATTTCCTAAAAACAAACAAATTAGTAATCGTAATATCAGGCATTTTGAGGCTTATATTCTCTGTTTGTTAGACTTGCAAGCTGATTGTTTTCCTCTTTTGTCCCTAAAATGAACTGAGATTATCAACATGCTTTTTTACTTCTGAGAGAAATTCACCCTGTTTTCCAGCATAATTTCACTGTATTCACACACATCTCCCTGCACTAGCCGTCAGCTCTAACTGTGCACTGTGAATCTCATCTCAGCTTTCCCTCCCTTGCTTTCTTTAACTCCTATTTGTTTTTCTATACTGCTTGTTTTCTTCTTCACTGCTGAGTATTTTATATTCTTTTTCTATTTATTTTGGATAAATCTAGATGAGCTGTTTGCTTTTCCATTCTCACACTTTATTATATTACTGAGCAGCCATTGTCCCCAGTTTATCAACTGTTGTCTCTGCTGTACAAATACTGCTGAATTGAAATAGCCTTTTGGGGAAACTAGTCTGCCAAATGAGTAAATACATGAATGAATCAGTTTTATAAAAGCCCTGCAGTCTGAAAAGATGAAAAAGCTCTTATTTCCTGCTAACATCTGATCTGATCTACCCCCTTATTAAACATTGAATGTGGGGAAAATATGTATTTGATGCCTCTTTATAAAGCAATATAGTTTAGCTGGGAAATGGTCTCCTGTTCTGTAGGCATCTCTGTTTCTCTTTTCAAAGGGCTACTTTGACCCAGTTTAATTTTCTGTACTTGGACCAGTGTCACTAACCTCAGCACTGCTCCAAAAATGCCCCTTTTTAATCTATTGTATATCCATGACAGCTCAAAAATCTGTTCCTTCTATTATTATTTTATGATTAAAATGTTTGTCCAGGCCTTCTGTATCTATCAGTCTACCACAGATACCTATATGGCCCTCATTACCATAGTATCTCAGCACCTCATAGTCATGAATGTATTTATCCTCACAACTCCCACGTGAGGTAGGGAAGTACTATGTATCCCTGTTTTATAGGTGGATAACTGAGGCACAGAGAAACTAGGAGCATGATTGCTAAAGGTATCTAGGTGCCTAAAGATGCAGATAGGCACTTAGTTGGAATTTCCAGTATCTAGGCGCCTTACAGGCAGTCCTCAGACTCCAGCACAAATGGTTCCTGAAAATTGTATTGGAAGTTGGAACTCGGAACCTCAATCCTCTACATTGCGGGACCGAGTATCATAAAGTTGAAAGCAATTGCTCTAAGTCGAATCAGGGTGTCAATTCAGAAACGTCATGAATGCCATTCATCATAAGCTGAATGTCGTAAAGTCGAGAACTGCCTGTATTCACTTTGATTTCAGTGATTTGGGAATTAGGCATCTAGATACTTTTGAAAATCCTATTACGTGCCTATCTGCATGTTCAGGCAGATAAATAACTTATAAAGATCTGGCCCTAAGTGGCTTACCCAAGCTCATACAGGAAGTCTCCCAAAGCAGGAATTGAACTCAAGTCTTTTAAGTCCCTGTCTAGCACCCTGGACCTTCTTTCCCTTGTGGTCAATACCAACTTTCATCATTCCAGTCATAGAATTATAGAAATATAGGTCTGGTAGGGACCTCAAGAAGTCATCAAGTCAAGCCCGTGTGTGTGGCAGGACCAAGTTAACCTAGACCATCCCTCACAGATGTTTGTTCCGCCTGTTTTTAAAAATCTGCAATGATGGGGTTGGGAGACTTTTCCAGAGCTTAACTATTCATGTAATTAGAAAGTTTTTTTTTCTAATATCTAACCTAAATCTCCCTTGATGCAGATTAAACCCTTTACTACTTGCCCCATAAGAACATAAGAAAGGCCGTACTGGATCAGACCAAAGGTCCATCTAACCCAGCATCCTGTCTACCGACAGTGGCCAATGCCAGGTGCCCCGGAGTGAGTGAACCTAACAGGTAAAGATCAAGTGGTCTCTCTCCAGCCATCCATCACCCCCATCTGACATAGAGAGGCTAGGGACACCATTCCTTACCCAGCCTGGCTAATAGCCATTAATGGATTTAGCCTCCATGAATTTATCCAGTTCTCTTTTAAACCCTGTTATACTCCTAGCCTCCACAGCCTCCTCAGGCAAGGCATTCCACAGGTTGACTGTGCACTGTGTGAAGAAGAACTTCCTTCTATTTGTTTTAAACCTGCTGCCCACTAATTTCAATGGGTGGCCCCTAGTTCTTCTGTTATGGGAACAAATAAATAACTTTTCCTTATTCACTTTCTCCATGCCGCTCATAATTTTATATATCTCTATCATATCCCCCCTTAGTTTCCTCTTTTCCAAGCTAAAAAGTCCTAGCCTCTTTAATCTCTCCTCATATGGGACCCGTTCCAATTCCCTAATCATTTTAGTTGCCTTTCTCTGAAACTTTTCTAATGCCAGTATATCCTTTTTGAGATGAGGAGACCACATTTGTACACAGTATTCAAGATGTGGGCTCACCATGGATTTGGATTAGATATTCTCCGTCTTATTTTCTATCCCTTTGTTAATGATTCCTAACATCCTGTTTGCTATTTTGACTGCCGCTGCACACTGCATGGACGCCTTCAGAGAACTATCCACGACGACTCCAAGATCTTTTTCCTGATTAGTTGTAGCTAAATTAGCCCCCATCATATTGTACGTATAGTTGGGGTTATTTTTTCCAAAGTGCATTACTTTACATTTATCCATATTAAATTTGATTTGCCATTTTGTTGCCCAGTCACTTAGTTTTGTGAGATCTTTTTGAAGTTCTTCACAGTCTGCTTGGGTCTTAACTATTTTGAGCAGTTTAGTATCATCTGCAAACTTTGCCACCTCACTGTTTACCCCTTCCTCCAAATCATTGATGAATAAGTTGAATAGGATTGGTCGTAGGACTGACTCTTGGGGAACACCACTAGTTACCCCCTCCATTCTGAAAATTTACCCTTTATTCCTACCCTTTGTTCCCTGTCTTTTAACCAGTTCTCAATCCATGAAAGGATCTTCCCTCTTATCCCATGACAACTTAATTTATGTAAGAGCCTTTGGTGAGGGACCTTGTCAAAGGCTTTCTAGAAATCTAAGTACACTACGTCCACTGGATCCCACTTGTCCACATGTTTGTTGACCCCTTCAAAGAACTCTAACAGATTAGTAAGACATGATTTCCCTTTACAGAAACCATGTTGACTTTTGCCCAACAATTTATGTTCTTCTATGTGCCTGACAATTTTATTCTTTACTATTGTTTCAGCTAATTTGCCCTGTATAGACGTTAGACTTACCGGTCTGTAGTTACCGGGATCACCTCTAGAGCCCTTTTTAAATATTGGCATTACATTAGCTATCTTCCAGTCATTGGGTACAGAAGCCAATTTAAAGGACAGGTTACAAACTCTAGTTAATAGTTCCGCAATTTCACATTTGAGTTCTTTCAGAACTCTTGGGTGAATGCCATCTGGTCCCGGTGACTTGTTACAGTTAAGTTTATCAGTTAGTTCCAAAACCTCCTCTATCTTCAGTGGAAATGGAGAACAATTGATTATAGTCCTCCGTATAACAGCCTTCAACATATTTGAAGGCTATTGTCAGGTTCTTTCCCATCCCCCTCCCCCACTCCACAGTCTTCTTTTTGCAAGATTAAACATGCCAAGTTTTTTAACCTTTTTTCATAGATCAGGAGGTTTACTAACCTTTTGATCATTTTTGTTACTGCTCTCTGGACTCTCTTCAGTTTTTCCATATCTTTCCTAAAGTGTGGTACCCAAAATTGGACACAGAACTCCAGCTGAGGCCTCACCAGTTCTGAATACAGTGGGATAGTTATCTCCTGTCTCATGTACAACACTCCAGTTAACACATGCCAGAGCGCTAATGGCCTTTATCACAACTGCATCCCTTTGTTGACTCCTGTTCAATTTTTGATCCACTATAATGCCCTAGAATTTTTTCAGCAGTACTATCACCTAACCAGTTATTCCCCATTTTGTGCATTGGATTTTTCCTTTCTACGGGTATGTCTATACTACCTGCTGGATCGGCGGGTAACGATCAACCCCCAAGCACTCTCCCCTCAACTCCCGTACTCCACCGCTGCAAGAGGCACAGGCAGAGTTGAGGCGGGTGCGGCAGCAGTCGGCTCACTGCAGTGAAGACGCCACAGTGAGTAGATCTAAGTACTTTAACTTCGATGTAGCTGAAGTTGCGTAACTTAGATCGATCCTCCCCCCACTCCAGTGTAGACCAAGACTAAGTAAGTACTTTGCACTAGACTTTACTGAATTTTATCTTGTTGAATTAGACCAATTTTCCAATTTGTCAGTAGACACTGGAGTACTGTGTCCAATTTTGGGCACCACCGTTTTGTGGACAAATTTGAAAAAGTGCAGAGGAGAACAAAAAATGATGACGTTTAGAAAACCTGAGGTGTGAGGAAAGGTTTGAAAACCAGGGGAGTCTTGAGAAAAGAAGATGGAGAGGTGACCTGATAAGTCTTCCAGTATGTTACTGATTGTTATAAAGAGGACACTGATCAATTGTTCTCCATGTCCACCAGCAGTAGGACAAGACGTAACGGGCTTAAACTGCCTCAAGGGAGATTTAGATTAGATACTAAGAAAAACTTTCTAACTGTAAGGGTAGTTAGCCTATACAATAGGCTTCCAAAGGAGATCGTCGAGTCCCCATCATTGCAAGCTTTTAAAATGTTGAGCAAACACCTGTCTGGGTTTACTTGGTCTTGTCACAGCACAGAGGACTGGATTTGATGACTTGTCAAGGTCCCTTCCAGCCCTACGTTTCTATGATTCTGTAATTTTGTATTCTATCATAAGAATGTAAGAATGGCCAAACTGGCTCGGACCAGTGATCCATCTAGCCCAGTATCCTGTCTACTGTGAGTGACAAAAGCCATATGCTTCAGAGGAAATTAACAGAACAGGGCATTTATCAAGTGATCCATTCCCTGTCATCCAGTCCCAATTTCTGGCAGTCAGAGGTTTAGGGACACCCAGATCATGGGGTTGCATCCCTGACCATCTTGGCTAATAGCCACTGATAGACCTATCCTCCATTAATTTACTTAATTCTTTTTGAACCCAGCTATACTTTTGGCCTTCACAATGAGTTCCACAGGTTGACTACATTGTGTGAAGAAGTACTTCCTTATGTTTGTTTTAAACCTGCTGACTGTTAATTTCATTGGGTGACCCCTGCTTCTTGTGTTAGGGGAAGAGATAAATAACATTTGGTTCTAGAGGAGCTCTCTCAGATTCAAACCCTCTGTGTGAAATGTTTAAATTTCAATGAATTGGTAAATTTCAGTGAAAAACTGTCACATCTGAATTTCTCCAACAAGCTCTAGCTGAATGATCCTTGCTGGTGGGAATATGGAGAGATAGCAGGTGGCCTAATCTAATGTAGTATTTTAGAGAAGTGTGAATTTTGTGCTTCCCAAAGCCTTTCATGCTCCCTGCATTGTTTTTGTCCATCATCTCTCTGAAATGAAAGAGGCAGCAAACCTATTCTCAAATTATATTTCTGCATAATGTTTTATTTTTCTCCTGGGACTTTCTTCTTAAGGCTGAATATTTTTTCCAGGCAGCTTCACATTATCAGTACTGTTACTAAGCAGTAACATACATTGTCACCTAATTAGTTACATATTGTAACCCTAAGACACTTAAACAGGATTAGCGAAATAGTATCAGCCTATTTATTAATGTCTGTAATGAGCTACTTATGGATCTTCCAAAGTAGTGTTTAAATTTGTTATACTTAATAGGCTTTACCCTACATATTAATGTTTTTCTTTTAGAGAAGCTGATCGAGGTCCTTTTATAACTGCAGCTAATTGATGCATCATTTTTGTGTCTGCTGTTTTTTCTTCCTCTATGTAAAACAGTTGATTATCCATATAAACTACCAAGCTACATTTTAATAGTTAGAATCATTAGTCAGGAGCATGATTTTATACAGATATTGATTTCTGTAGTGAATATCATAATTACACTCTTTGTTGAATAAAATAAAAAGCAAATCTTTCTCCACTTGACTTCATCAAACACTCGCACAAAGGCATCCTCTAAAATGAGGTAGCCTGTTCTTGTAAACCAAGAACATTGGACAAAACGGTATTTTTGAAATGATGCTAGTGATAGTTTAAAAGAAACCCACCCACAATATACTCTACTGCCCTAAAGAGATTCTTACAGTGAAAATTCAGGGTAATTCACATCTATATTCTGGTACAACAAAAAAGCCTGATTAAATTGAAACCTGCAGGGAATAAAGTTGTTATTGTTTAGCCTTGGTATTGTAAAAATTCTCATTCTAATCTGAATACACTTTTCTGGGAGAGAAGGTAAGGGACAGTAGAAAGTTTACAAGTAATAGTAGACACTATTAGCTCAAATAAGTGTATGTGGGCACCAGAGCAAGGGCATTGAGAGAAGCATAGTTTAGCATCCACCTAATACATTAGCCTGTATTAGCCTGTAGTGACATAAAAATCATCTAAGGGTTCCAATAGATGGGTGAAAGAGTCTTGAATGGGGAGTCTTCCCCAGCCTAGTGTGAAGAGAAGCAACTCTTGAGAAAGGAGCAATAGCAGTAGATCAGAGTGCACTATGGAACTTCTAGTAAACAATATCTGGGTCCACATGGCCAGTTAGTGTGCAGCAGGCTAGAGTAGGGTGACCAGATCACAACAGTAAAATGCTGGGACACATTGGGGTGCCGTAGGCCGCCCCACAGTCCACCCTCACTCCTCCCAGGCTCCGCCCCCACTCTGCCCCCTCCCTTCTCGGCCCCGCCACCACACCCCTCCTCACCTCTTGGCCTACCGCTGACTTGCTGCATCCCTCTTCAGTCTCCCACCCACCGCTTGCTGCCTCTCATCCCTTCCCATCCACCTCCTCACTCCTCTGCCAGAAACCCCCATGGCCGCCCGAGAACCCCTAGGAGCTTGCCACTCACCTCTTCACCATCACCTGCCAGCCGCTCGCCTCCTCACTTCCCCTCTCCCCGCTCGCTCGCCTCCTCACCCACCTCCCAACAGCCCCTCACCCACCCATCACTTGCCTCCTCACCCCCCCATGCCACTGGCTCGCCGCTTGCCCGCCCGCTGGCTGCCTCACTCCGCTCACCCCCTCCCCCACCTGCCCATCGGCTCCTCACAACCCCGTCCACCAGCCTGCTGCTCACTTGCCTCTTCACCCTGCCCGCTGCTGGCCTCTTCACCCTCCCCTGTGTGCCCAGCCAGCCCCTCCCTCCCTCCCTTGCCCACCGACTTGCCTCTGCACCCCGCCCACCAGCCAGCCAGCTACTGGCTTGCCTGCCTCTGGCTCTCCCCACCCTGCCGCTCATCTCTTTCCCCCTACCCCCACTCGCCTACTCACCCCCCACCGCTCCTGCTCACGTCCTTACCTGGTTATCGGGACAATTGGCATCCTGATCGTACGTCGGTCGGGATGCAGGACAAAAGGCTAAATAACGGGACAGTCCCAATTTTATTGGGACATCTGGTCACCCTAGGCTAGAGTGTTGTACATTCACACTCCAGTTTGCTGCACACTAATAAAGCATGTAGAGAAACCCAGCGATTTGCTGGGTATTAAGTGTTAAAATCATAGCTTGACTTTCAGATATGTGGTAAGTAACACACCCTATCATTTCCATACAGTCAGTTTCATAATAGTAATTAATACTACTACTACTAAGGGTAACCACATAGCAAGTGTGAAAAATCGGGACAAAGGGTGAGGGGTAATAGGAGCCTATAAAAGAAAAAGCCCCAAATATCAGGACTGTCCCTATAAAATCAGTACATAGGTCACTCTAATATAGAAGCTTGTATGCAAGGATCTCAAAGCATTTTTCAACCTTAATTAACCTGTGAGGTAGGTCAGTATTACATTTTCATCAGTTTTACAGGTGGAAAACTAAAACTGAGAGAGATTGGAGGTCGGACTAGATGATCCTAAGGGCCCTCTTTAGTCTTATAATGTATTCATTAAATCGCAGAGAAGAGGCTTATGTGAGTCAATAAGGTCTCACTGCAAGTCTAACCATAAGCACCCTCTGTGCCACCCATAGTCAGCTTCAACAAATTTTTGGTCTACTGTCATTAAAAAGGAAGATAAAATGATCTGGTGGGTAGGTCATGGGACTAGACAGCAAGAGATCTGCCTTCCACATTCTAGCAATGACTTGCTACATAACCTTGGGAAGATGATTTAGTTTCTCAGTACCTTGGTGTCCCATCTGTAAAATGAATAGAAGGATACTTTCCTACTTATCATTGTAGAATGATTTGAGATCTTTGAATAAAAAGCTCTGTATCATTAGCAAGTATTATTTATTATAATAATAAAGTTACTTAATTTGAATCCATATTTTTGTACGGCCTTGTCCAGTATAAATAAGTATGTCCATCTCTGTGTTGCATTATCGTTTTATTGTATTTGCTGATATAATCAAGTGATCTAGTTATATATTAACCCAAAATCATGTTCTGTCAAAGTGCATCCAGTGTTGTTATAACTTCAGGCATGCTTACTCTGTCAAATTATATTCATAGGCATTTCTAGAGGTAAATATAGTTTATCCTAAATATTAAATGAAAAGAGAGAAAAAAAATACAGATATCTAATTGTGTTTGCAGGTACATAAAAGACTTGTAGGTGACACAACAAGGTAAAAACAGGTTCTGTGAGGATCACACTCGTTAACTATTCATAGTGTGAATTTAGTAGTGTCTTCTGGAGAGGATTATATGAAACAATGTTTTAAAGTTTCTCATTGTCAACTAGTGCAGCTAAATATAATTTTTTTATCTGAAAATATAGATTTAGACATACTGTGACTCCCTCTCCTAGTCCCCTTCTTGTTTAAAGAGGGAGTCGGTGTTGGTTTTTGTACAAGTGTAATGTTTGAATTTGTGTTAATCTGGGCCAACTCTGTAGGCTTTTAAAACAGGCACTATCCAACCCTCTACCTCCCACACACACACTCGGAGAAACTGTTAATTCTTCATAGGAATATGCCAAGGGCCTCCCCTCTTTTTAATTTATACCAAAGTATTATTAAAATCTCTTAGAGGAACACAGGCAGCTGAGAATTTGCTTACATCATGTTCCTAAATTCAGCTATTTATTATTTATTTGGAAGCATGGGCGGGGGGGCTTCCACCATTGGCTTTGACTTATTAAATAAATTGTATATAAAGTAATTGATGATTCATGTAATCCTGTTTAGAATAGGCTTCAGCATTTCCTAAATAGCTACTACAGACTTTGGAGCTGACCGTAGTGTTTCATTTTGTAAAACCCTCTAGGATACAAGAGGAAGAATAATCACATTACAAGTGAGAAATGCTGGGTAATTTTTGTTAACAAAAACTGCATCCATTATAAATTTAGCCCCTAATTGGTAGCATTACTAAGTGCTGGGCAGGAAAACAAACAGGAGAAAACCTAATAATTCATAACCTCAGGAGTCTGCACCTCCAGTTATGTCATGACCTGCTCTGCCAGTTCTCATATAGGCTTTAGAGAGGATAGAGAGTTTTCTTTCAAAGGAAAAGGTGTTCAGATAATGTATGTGTGTGGTGAGGTGAGGATGTCTGGCAGAGGGAAACATAACAGTTTTAAAATGCAGCATTCTGTTTCTACTAATTTGATAGTCTGAACCAATGGATTTCCCTCTGCTATGACTTTCTCCAGTTTGTCACCTGCCTCAGCCCCAGGTAGACATCTTCAGCTTCTCACAGAGTAGTCGAGAAGCTAGTTGGGCAGCAAACACTCCAGTTCCTCTCAAGAGGCTGTGAGAGGGACAGGAGAGATGTCCCTCACTCCCTCTTGAGGGGAACTGGAACTGGCCCAGACTCTGTCTCCATCCCCTTCCAGAGCAGGCCATGGGGCTTCTAGCAGCAAGACCCATGGCAGCAACCACAGACTAAGAGGTTTTGGATTTATGTGACAAGTCCTTCTGCCTTTGCCCATTTCTTCACCTGGAAACCAACATAAAGACCTGTGGTCCCACTCCAGCTTCTTTACAGGGCATGTAGCACATCCTCTCAGATGTTCCAAATAAGCTCTCTGTAGGTCTTGTTCTTCTCAGTGGTCCTACTTCCTCTCCAGGGTTCATGACACTTCAAAGATCCTGCTCAACATCTAAGTCCCTTCTAGGACTGAGGCTATCGATAGTCAAACTGACTGCAAGTGTAAGCCCCTACTTCAGACCACCCTGCACATTTATTCTTCTGTGTGATCAACGGTTCCATCCTTTGAAAGTATCCTACCTGTCTATCCCTAGGAAGCCAGGAGTAGTTACCATGGAGAGATGTTGTCCTTGGACATTACACTGGTGACCAGCAGTGGGTCTCTATCACAGCAGGTATAAATGTGAAGGAATAGAATAATCACTGAACAATCTCCCAGCCCATAATTGGTAGATTGCAGAGTACGAAAATGGCCTACAAGAAATTAGCCAGTTTAGGCATGTATTGCTTTTATTGCATCAAAACAAAACAAAATCCACCAACTCCACCCTTCTGTGCAGTAGCCCTTGCCAAATTACTTTATTAGCTAGCTGTTATTACCCAACCTCCTTTCCCAGCCTACTGTCCCATTACTCATCATAAGATCATATTTTATGTTAGCGCCTCATTGGAGCAAAGATTATATCCTTTTGTCTCTTTTGGGAGGTCCTACAAAGTAGTTGTATTGATAAATATATATTTATATGGACATCTCTGTACTAGCAACTAGGTGGAATCACAATCTTATTCCATCTACGTTAGTAAACAGCTGTCAGAATTTGCATTTTGGGTTGCTTTTTTGAATGTTAGAAGGAGATCTAGTCCTAAACGTGCTGGAGACCTGAGCTGGTCCCAACTTCATGCAAAATGGGAAATGCCATGTTCTTGGGTCTCACATGACTAAGAGTTCTTTTCAGCTGATTTATTGTTCTGTTGAAGTTGTGAGATAAAAAGCACAGGGGTTCCTATAGTGGAAACTCCATCTGAAGAATGGAAGAGACCTCGATGTGGAGTCTTGCCCTGCCTAGTTGAGGAAAAACAGCTCATGAGACAGAGGAGAAGTAGCCAGAGAACCCTGGTGAAAAGGAGGGCCCTGAAACAATTATTCAAAGAAGCCCCAAAGATATGATAGAACCTGTCTAGAAACTGAGTGTGCATCCGGTCGCCTGGGAGAACAAAGTAGTCAGAGGTTCCAGATGTCTGCAGCTGGCACTTGGGAGACACAGAAATCTGTTGGATATTAGTGGTGATGATATTAAAATGTAAAGATCACAGTTTGACTTTCAGATCTGTGTTGAGTAGGAGCTTTGAACAGGCATTTCAATGCAGTCAGTTTTATAACAGTATTAATACTTACATATTAACAATAATAATACTTACTTAGAACCTCGCATCCAAGGACCTCAAAGCATTTTACAAGCTTAATTATTAACCTGTGAGGTAGCTCAATGTTCTGTTTTCCAGATAAGAAACTAAGGCTATGTCTGCACAGAGAAATTAGCACTCTGTATGGTCACTGTTCAAGAATAAAATTCACTTTATTCCAGAATAATTACTGTGCTTTGTGGGCTGAGTAATTATTCTGGAATTATGTATCTTTTATTCTGGAATAATGTCCACGTGGGGAGCTATTACGGTATGTCTGTAAATAGTCAGTTTCTTTGTGTTGATAAGGCGTAAATCACAGAGAGGTTAGAGGTCAGATTAGATGATCACTCATAATGGTCCCTTCCAGCCTTACGGTGTATGAATTAAGTCACAGAGAAGATGCCATGTGAGTCGACACAGTTTCCCCTCAAGCAACAGCTATTTTGTGCTGATTCTTAATTAAAAAAAAAAAAAAAACACTTAAGGGGAAAAACATCTTTGGTGGGCACTTATGCTGAAAGGGCAGCCTCAGGCACCATATCAGAACGAACGAGTATTGAAATGTGCATTCTTCAAATGAAAGTCATCGGACAAACTGCTGCCTCTGCTTCCATCAGCCATGAAAGACCAGTTCTCCTTCATTAAAATCAGCCACTGCTTGGGATCAGGGCAGCATTTTTTCTTGCATTCCTGTCATCAGTAGTCAGGCTTGTACTTTAGATTTACAAATGTATAGTAATTTTTCCTTACATGTACAGCGAAAGTCATTAGCATCCTCACATTTAAATATTCAGCATGATAACGGTCTGACAGATGGAGAAGAGAAAAAGTGATCTTTTTCTGACCTCTCTGCATTTGCTACCACAGTGCTTTGTCTTCAACTCTTCATTTTACTGAAGACCCTCTTCAAGACATAGTAGCTGCTAATCTATTTTTAGAAAACAGCCAGATTGCCCAGTCAGTAAAAGCTATAAAAAGAAGCCGTGGATGAGATACGAACTTGTCAGCATTGTGAAAGGTCACTCGTTTCACCTTTGCAGCTTTGCATAAGACGGAAAAAGTCTATAAGGAATATGTACATGTTACGTATCATGTGGCTAATACAATTAGGCTTTATTATTCCTTCTGCCCTACCATAAAGAGAGTGCCTCCCCCAGAAATAACCTAGAAAGACTACTCCTAGTTCCTCAGATTTTCCAAAACACTCTGATTTCTCATATCTGATGAAGCCAGTGCTCTAAAATAATCTCCTCCCCAAAAGATATCCTTCCCCCTAATCCTCACTTTCTCCCACTCAACTGCCATTGAGGTCTTTCCTCGCAGTGACTGGTTTTCTATTCCACTCCTTTCTCATGCTCTCTCTTAAGTATGGATGCACCTATTTGCAGTAGGGCTAGCCCCACTCATTGAACTGACTCCAGTCTGACCTTGTGCCCTGCTAGGAGCCTGCCATTCCTTAGACACACTATTATTTTCTTATGCTGGAAGAGATGGGCCCCTCTCAGAGGCAGATTACCACTTTGTGGGGCCCTCAGCCAGAGCAAAAGCCCTCCTCCCCCCGCCCTGCCTGGTGCTCTTGCCAGGGAGCAGGACATTTTTTTAAAGTGAATGTAAAAGTGCAAGGTTGGCATGGGGGCTTTCCCTGGCAGGAGCACCAGGCAGACAGAGCGGGTCGGGGTGCAGGAGTGCCCATTTTTCTGGAGGCTCCCAATTGACCGGGGCCCCTGGGCATTGGCCCCAATGGTCCAGTGGCTAATCCACCACTGGCCTGTATTCGCTATCTATTTCATTATCTAAGCCACTTTTAGAATTGAAAATAATGTTTGATATGATTAATGTGGTGACTATTCTATTTTTAATATATTGTTTTAACTGCATTTTAGTACAGAGGAAAGGTATTGTACTCACAGGCCAAGAAAGTGAAGAAGTAAAGTGAAGTCTTCTATCCATGGACAGTATGGGTAGGGGAGATGCAAGCTTCCCATCACTGCTCTGCCACCGTGCTTCCTTTCCGACCCAAGGTATCACTTCTAGTGAGAGAATAGTTTAACTTCCAAGCAACATTCCTAGCATCAGTAATGTTATTAATTATTACTGCTTTCTGATATTCTTCTGTTTGGAAGGATATTGTTTTTACTGTAATAAAGAGTGGAAGACCATCCACAGAGTCAGCAGTCCTATTGTGGGGTGAGAAAGGAGTAAAAAATTGATAGTAATCAGCAGTGTTCTGCACATAAAACATAATTTGTTGTTGAAAGCACTATATTAGGGATAATAGTGAGCTGTTCTGCAATGCTTAATGTGAGTAATTCTTACTCAGGTTATCCCATTCTAATTATCATGTTTGTATAGCATTATTATATTGTGGCAGTGAGTACAACTTATGGCTGCATTGTAGTAGACTCTGTACCCGCATGTAACAAAAGAGATGTCTCTGTCCCACAGAGCTTTCAGCCTTACAACATGCAGAAGGTGGTGATGATAAGGTTAATAGTGAGACAGTTATGATAATGTAAGGCACTCTTACTACTGTTTATCAGGTGCCTAACATTGATGTTTGGGTGCCAACTGACTTCTGTGGGACTGCTCCCATGAATAGGGATTACTCTCATAAGTAAAACTTTGCAGGATTGTGTTGCTTAGTTCAGGGAAAATTGTAAATTGGAACTGAAATACAAATTAATTTTAGATAAAGAATACAACTGTCCATTAGATGGCAGATGGTGGTATTATGCAGTGTTAGAAGAATCTCTTACATGTCTGTGAGCAATGTAACGGCATGTTGAGAAAGCAAAACTTGTTAAGGTTAGAGGGGACAAAATGTTACAACCTAGTTGCCTATCCAGGAACAAAGCAGTCTGCCTGAAACACAGCACATCAGTAGAGATGTAAGCCATCTTCCTTACAAATCTATAATCCTGGATTTATAATGTCCTCCACATCAGCAAACCCTGCACCTATCCACAGCCCCATTGATTTCAGTGGAACTCTATGCATGTAGTGATTCTTAAGAGACATGATGCAAAATACTTTCTTTTTCTTCCTTTTCTCTTTTCAAATACTGGATTGGAGTGTGCTGCAATGGAGGATGAGTTACAGTGGAAGGTCACTATAGATGCTTATGCATCTCTTGTTAATTCCTCTCCAGTTTGTTTTCTTTCAATTAATGCAATAAAACTGAGGCTGAAGGTCAGGAACAATAGGTACAGATAAGAATTCTTCTTTATTTATGGATGCCCAAATTGGTTCCAGTTAATTGGCAGGTTTCCTATTTGTGGTTAAGGAATAACCTCTTTTA
Source organism: Dermatemys mawii (assembly GCA_007922305.1). Lineage (NCBI taxonomy): Eukaryota > Metazoa > Chordata > Testudines > Dermatemydidae > Dermatemys > Dermatemys mawii. The sequence continues at coordinate 6,271,745 of ML677507.1, forward strand.
GGAAAGAGTTGGTCATTAATGTGTTTGGTAACAACTTTTTTTAAGATTCAGATTTCTCCTCCAGGACAAGCCTCTTAAATTGCCGAGAACTATTTGTGTAGAAGGCATGCATGTTTGATGGGAAGGAAACGTAGGCTAAATTGGACATTCTGATTATTAAGAAAAAATATATAGGAGTTATTTATTTTATAACAATCTTGCAATGAACAGAAAATAGCTTTAACTGGCCAAAAATCACTTGAGACTGAAAACAAATTCTGTAGCTCAAGCACAGAACTGATTTTTTATTAATATTGTTATACATTATTGAAAGATTATCCTGGGTGAGGAAAGTTTTGTTTTCAGTAGGAATCTATTGTGTCTTTTGGATACTGTGACAAAGCTCTGTCCTTATCTTCATGGATCCTGCGTTTCCTAGCAGATTTTTACTAGTCTCAGCGGCTCACTGTGACCCTCCACAGAGCCCTTCTCTCTGGAGACAAGGTCACAGCCTATTGAGCCATTTTCATCACAAACCAGTGAGGAGAAGCTATCCTTCCTGGCACAGTCTCTATTGTCTCCCAATCTCAGAGACTAATTAGGGGAGGCAGAAAGGGGGGAGCCCAGGCCCGCCCTCTACTCTGGGCTCCAGCCCAGGGACCCTAACAGTACCAGCTAAGATGGCTGACCTTTTATCCACAAAACACAATACAATTCCCTGGGCTACTTCCCCACAGCAGTCCCCGCTTCTTCAAACTCCACTTCACCCCTACCTCAGGGCCTCCTTCCTTCTGGATGATATGTTGTCCACCACTCAGTCTCACCAACAGCATAACTTCCTTCCACAGCTCCTGACACCCACAACCCACCTGACTAACTGGGAGGTTTTTATCTGGATTCAGCCAGTCCCTGATTGGCCTCAGGTGTCCCAATCAGGCTAGCTGTTTCTACTCCTTTCTAGAAGGTTCTTAATTGGCCCCAGGTGTCTTGATTGGCCTGGAGTAGCCTTTGTTTGGCTATCCAGGGAACAGGGACCTGCACACCCTGAGACTAATGTACCTGCCTTCCAGCACTCTCCTATATCCTTCTGGTCTGACTCCGTCACAATACCTAATCTCATAAATCGCTATTATGGCTCTCTACTTCCCTGCTTCCTCCCTAGCACCAGCAGTAACTTTCATTAACTGTGGCTTGTTTATGTGAATTCCTGTGGGTGCTCCCTGTTCTCTAAATTGCATTTTACTATGTTTTTTTCTTCCTTAAAATGAAGACAAAATAAACTCTCTAAGTAGCATTTAAAATGAGCTGCTGAAGTGTCCAGTCTAAACACAGTGTACCGTGTTCGTCTTTTCAGAGGCACTGCATATTGCCTTTTGACTCATTTCTGTTTGTACAATAGCAGCAGGTACACACTGTGTCCCTTCTTTGGCTGTTTGTGGTCCATTTTCAGTGGTGAGATAAGCCTGAAATTCTAAGGGTATGAATACCATGTGAAACAGTGGATTGATTACAAATCAGGACTCCTGAGTTTTGTTCTTGGTTCTGCCCCTTACTGCCTGTGTGACCTTGGGCAAGTAACTTAACTCTCTCTACCTCGTTTTATCCACCTTTAAAATGTGCTTAACAATGGCAAATGTACTTCAGTATAAATATAGTTCTTTGAACTTCTGAACTGGTAATTTTGTTGGTTTTGAAAGGAATAGTTTTGTCGTCATTCTCTGACAGGAACAAAAAATATGGAGATATGCCTATCTTATAGAACTGGAAGGACCTTGAAAGGTCAGCAAGGCCAGCCCCCTGCCTACACTAGCAGGATCAAGTACTATCCCTGATAGATTTTTTGCCCCAAATCTCTAAATGGCCCCCTTACGGACTGAACTCACAACCCTGGGTTTAGGAGGCTAACGCGCAAACCACTGAGCTATCTGTCTTCTACAAACAATGATCATAATAAAAATAACTAACAATGTTAATTTGTTTGGTTTTAATTATTGTGTTAACATTTTTTAAAGTGAATGTAAAAGTGCAAGGTTGATAGTTCTGGAACCTGAAAACCTCTATTATGCACAGAACAAGTGTGGCAGGATTATTCAGAATCCCTTTACTTTGTAAAATCTTACTGATTTCATTGTGTCAGGTGAAACTAAACAGGGTACTGTATATTTAAAGCTTGGGGTCAAAGTCTGCTCTCATTTACATTTTTTTCCCACTCTCATTGACATTGTATGGAGTGGCACTCATGTAACTCGGAGCAGAATTAAACCAGTAGGTTTTTGAGGAAGCCTAGAAAAAGAATTTGCCTAAATCCCCATTTGAATGATAAGTGATGTCCTTCCAAAGTCTGTTTAGTTTCTATCAGGTCATTGCTCACCTAAAGCAGGGTAAGTATCTCTTCATACTAACTACATGGCTTCAAAACTTCCAAGAACCTTGCTGGTGTTTGAGCAGCACATTAATGGCTTATATGGAACATGTTTCTTGAGCTTCAGGATTAAAACAATTTTGGCATGTTATTTTTTGTTAAGAAAACATAAAGTTCTTTACAAGTCAAGTCACATTTTTAATACCTTTAGAATTGTAACCTGAGTCTATAATTTTGACAGTCACTTGCAAAATCAAAGAGGTACTGACAGCTATAGCTTAGAGATTTTAGATAACATCTGTCCTATAAAATAGGGTATAGTTTCTGTGACAGCTTCAGAATAAGGAAATAATTCCAGTGATATATCAGCATTTAGCATCTTTTCTATTGTGATCTCATTTTTATTATGTGTAATAGGCTAGTCACAAAAGAACATATTGACAGCACAATGATTTTTGGTTACGGAAAAGTTCCATAGATCAGGAGGGACATTTTTCCATCTACTTGATACTAGGACATACTTGTAGAAGTGGTCTTAAAGAATAAACAGATTGAAAGATGGCATGACAATAGGTACTATTGGAGTGCCATTTCTGCCACGCTTGATTATTTCCGAGTAGTAATTAAAATGGAGAGATGTATAAACAAGTCCTGCAAATCCACTCTTTACTGAGAGGCATATATTTTTTGAAGAAACTCAGACGTTCACAGAAAAACTACCTTGAAGTCAAGTGAAGGAGTGATTGCAGACAGGTATGTCTACCCAGCTTAGCTTTAATATAGCTAGCATGAGTAACAACGGTGTAGACGTGGTGGCATAGACTTAAGCCCACGCTATCCTCCTCGGTATGTAGCCAGGGTCCCTGGTGGGTGTGAACTCAGGCAGCTGGCCTGTGCTGAAGCCTGTGCCACCATGTCTGCCCTACTGTTGTTACTAGTGCTAACTAGCTTAAAGCTCATATGAGTATACCGACACGGGCTACAGACACAGCATCATGTTTTATCATTTTGACAGATAATATCAATATTTATTTTAAGCATTTTTTTTTCTGTTTTAAATGTTCACACTTGCAGGAAACTGTGGGGAGGGGTTCAGACAATGGGGGAGCCGACAATTATTTAATGACAGTCGATCTTGAGATTCAAAAAGTTAAAGCTTTGTTAAGACCCAAATTAGAGAGACAAGAGCGGGAGGTAATGTATTTTATTGAGCCAACTGCTGTTGGTGAGAGTGACTAGCTCTCAAGCCACACGGAGCTCTCCCATGGCTCAAAAGCTTGTGTCTCCCAAGAGTAGAAGTTCGTCCAATAAAAGCTAGTACTTCTCCCACTTTCTCTCTCTAATATCCTGAAACCAACACAGCTAAAACTGCACTGCAAGTCACAAATTGTCAACATTGTATACCAAAATATACAAAGTAAATAACCTTGAATCAAACTCTAATAAGTTTTCAAGCAGAATTTTTCTTACTTTACCTATCTGTAAATTTTGATTACTATCAATGGAAATATTTGTATGTCAGTTTATACGAGGATATGGTTTTTATTGACATTTACTGATAAAAATCTAATCCTTCCAAGCCTATCAAATGAAACTTACTCTGTGCAGGGATAGTTGTATAAGGCTCTGTATAGCACTTTAAATCACTTTACATCAAATCCCTTTAGGAGTAAAGGAAAGGCAATGTGCACATCTGAAAAATCTGGAAGAGTACTTCTTGCTTGTGGGTAAAAGATACTGAATGGTTTTACTTCACAGGGTTTGTGCAGATAGTCAGCTTGGCTTTTGTTAATGTGTTTGTGTTTCTGTGAGTTTTGCTTTCAATTTGCATTTGAGTTGTGCTTAACCCAAAATCTCAAAGTGAAGCTCAGTCAAAACAGCTGAGTTTCTCTTGATTTCACATTCAAACCATGCAACACCACTGATGTCACAGAATTTTAAAATAACAAAAAGTCAGCTTAGTGTGCTTTGGAATGATTCAACATCCATTCATAGCAAATTGTTCATTGAATGTCTAAGAGCATGACCAAGAGAAAGAGATTAATTTTTAATAAAAGTGATGCATCAGCTGAGCCCTCTCCTAGGCTGTTTGAAGAGGAATATGGTTGCATATTGCCTGTCAGAAACCATTTTACCAGGCTGAAAATTAGTCTTTTTAAGATTTAATGCCTTTAGAGTGCCTTTCATGCCAGTGCAGAGAAACCACCCTGGCAAGGAAATAGAGGAGGTCATAGGGCATAGGTGCCACTACACAGAAGGCTCTTGCCTATTGAATATTGCTGGGCGTTGGGATGGAATCATGGCTTATTCCCCATGAGAAAAATTTACTTCCAAGATTTCTATTTCTAAGTATCCATTTCATTAGTGCAAATGAGGTAAACCCATCCCCACCCCTTGAATGATTTGTGGGGAAATTATTTTTTTAATTCACTTAAAAAAATCCCACTTTTAACTTGATAGCTTCCATTTCTATAGTATATGAGAAGAAGCAACTATATATGGCACTATACTAGGACCCAGCAGATCAGAAATGAGTATGAGGTGCCAATAGGGTATTCTAAGGCACAAATGTCAACTTGATTTTTTGACTACTTGGTCTCAAGTCGTTTCTGATAAGAACACCATTTAAATGTTAGAGCCCAAGCAAGACATTTTTTTTTTAAATTCCCTTTAAAAACTTCAAAGATTTTTCTTCTTCTGTTGATATTTATAAGTCTTTTAATAAAATGGTTGACTGCACAAGGGAAACAGTGAAACTAACTATATGCAGTGATGCCAAATGTGAAAAGTATAGAGAGCTTTTTCCTCTTTCAGATACAGTCATTTCTGGTGTCACTTATAACAATAATTGGTACAAAATTTTCAGACAAATGTGATTTTCAAGTTGGTGGCATTGCTCTAAACGTGAGAAATCAAAAATGCCTCTGTGAGGTTGGAAACTAAATGAAGGTCCCCAACTGCAGGAAGAGAGAAAAAGAAAACAATAGTGTATCCACCTTAAAAAATAATTGTATTGATTTTACCATATTGCGGGTGTCTAAGATCAGCACGTTTTTCATAGATACATTTGAAAATATGCACACTGATAATCCAGTTTTAGTATTGTATGATGGAGTCTCTCATATTGGATTCTGAAATCCTAATTAAATGTAAAATTTCCTTTTAAAGACTTTAAAATATTGGTCAATAGTTCTTTTAAAATTCTATTTAATATAATAATGTTTCTCCCCTTGACAAAGATGTACAATACTCAGTGTTCTCCCTAGTTAGATTTTCTTTTACTGTTTAAGAACTGATTTCCTGAAGCATTGTTGGAAAGTGCGCTATAAATATGCTTGGCCTTTGGAAATGAAAGTAAGAGATCCTTTTCTGAAGTTTATATATCCTCAAAGTATTTACTGAAGCAGAAGTGCCTCCGTTTTGGAGTGTTTTGCTCATTGTGAGTTTCCGTTCCCCTCATTTCACAAGATGTTAAAAAAACCTCCTCCAGGGCAGCCAGCAAAATGTAACAGTTGAAAGTCCACTCAAAGAGCAAGCAGATTGCCTTTGGAGAATTAATTCTACAAGAAATCCAGAGACGAAATTTCGCTTCCTAAAATTTCATCTCAGTTATGAAATTATTTTCTTCTTCTTTTCTTTTTGTTTTTCTTCTTTTTTTTCTTTTTTACATAGAGCCTTGTCAAGTTTTTCCATGCAGTGCTAACTATCACTCTTATTTTCAGGATTCACTTCTTAATATTATGGATACATTGTAGGGGCCAGGAGCACTTCAGATTAAAATTATGCCTACTGCATCTGATTTGAGGAAATGCTTCAAAAGCACAAGAAATTGCAAGCCCAAAAGCAAAGATTTTTTAGGAATCTGTAAACTTGGAGTCAGACCCTATGACTGGAGAATTGCTAATATGGTTCTTGTTTTTAATAAAGGAGGGAAAAGTGATTGGGAAACTACAGGCCTGTTAGTTTGACCTCAATCGTGTGCAAGGTCTTGGAACAAATTTGGAAAGAGAAAATAGTTAAGGACATAGAGGTTAACAATAATTGGGATAAAATACAACATGGTTTTACAAAAGGTAGTTTGTCTCAGATCAACCTGATCTCCTCCTTAGGGAACATAACTGATTTTTTTTTTTGGCAAAGGAAATGCAGTAGATCTAGTCTACCTGGATTTCAGTAAGGTATTTGATACAGTTTTACCTGGGACGTTGTTAGCTAAATGGGAGAAGATGGAGATTAATATTAGAATTGAAAAGTGGATGAGGAAATAGTTAAAGGGAGACTACAACAGGTCATATGGAAAGGTGAACTGTCAGGCTGGAGGGAGGGTACTAGTGTAGTTCCTTAGGGATTGCTCTTGGGACCAGTCATATTTAACATTTTTATCACTGACCTTGGCACAAAAAATTGAGTGTGTGCTAATAAAATTTGTGGGTGACACAAAGTTGAAAGGTTCTGCCAATATGGAGTTGAACTGAAATATCATACAAGAAGATCTAGAAGATCTTGTAAACTGGAATAATAGTTTAAATTTAATGTGCAAAGTCATGCATTTAGGAACAGACAAACAAGATTTTTTGCTTTAAGCTGGGATTTATCAGTTGGAAGTGGCAGAGGAGAAGAAAGAACTGGGTGTATTGGTTGGTCACATGATGACTCTGAGCCACCAATGTGATACAGTCGTGAAAAAGGCTAACGCAATCCTAGCATGCATCAGGCGAGGTATTTCTAGTGCAGATCAGGAGTGTTAATACCATTATACAAGGCACTAGTGAGACCTCATCTGGAGTACTGTATGCAACTCTGGTCTCCCCATGTTTAAGAAAGCTGAATTCAAACTGGAACAGGTGCAGAGAAGGACTGCTAGGATAATCTGAGGAATGGGAAACCTACCTTATGAGAGGAGATTCAAAGAGTTTGGCTTGTTCAGTCTAACCAAAAGAAGGCTGGGGGGAGATATGAGGGCTTTCTTATAAGTACATCAGAGGGATAAATACCAGGGAGGGAGAGGAGTTATTAGAGTTACATGCCAATGTGCATACAAGAAGTAATGGCTATAAACTGGCCATCAATAAGTTTAGGCTTGATATTAGATGAAGATTTCTAGCCATCAGAGGAGTTAACTTCTGGAACAGCCTTCCAAGGGAAGCAGTGGGGACAAAAACCTAACTGGCTTCAAGACAGCTTGATAAGTTTATGGAGGAGATGTTATGATGAGACTGCCTACAATGACATGTAGCCGATCTGCGACTCCAACAGCCAATGATGGAATGCTATATGAGGAGGTCTCTGAGTTACTCCAGAGAATTCCTTCTGAGTTGTCTGGCTGGGGCGTCTTGCCCACATGATCAGTATCTAACTGATTGCCATATTTGGGGATGGGAAGATTGGCGGTGGCCCTGGGAGGGGAATTCTGCCTTCCTCTGCAGCATGGGGCACTGGTCACTTGCAGGTTTAAACTACTGTAAATGGTGAATTCTCTGTAACTTTAAGTCCTTAAGCCAGTGATGGGCAACCTTTGGCCCATGGGCCGCCCACCATCTGTCAGAGTAATCTGCTGGCGGGCCATGAAACAGTTTGTTTACATGGACCATCTGCAGGCACAGCCACCCGCAGCTCCCAGTGGCCGCTGTTTGCCGTTCCCGGCCTATGGGAGCATGTGCCCAGAACCACTTCCCGTAGCTCCCATTGTCTGGGAACGGCAAGCTGCGGGCAACCGTGCCTACAGACGGCCAATGTAAACAAACTGTCTTGCGGCCCGCCAGTGGATTACCCTGACAAGCCACAGGTTGCCCATCACTGCTTTAAACCATTATTTGAGGGCTTTGGTAACTCAGCCAGAGGTTAGGGAACCGTTACAGGAGAGGTGAGTAATGTTCTGTGGCCTGCAGTGTGCAGGTTGTCAGACTAGACAATCATCATAATCTCTTCTAACCTTGAAGTCTACAAGTCTGGGAGACCTATTTTAAGTCTTGGAAAAATTAATAGGCTTCTGTTTTTTTAAATGTCATTACTTTTTATAGCTTTGATGTAAACTGTCCTCTCTGATCATGTTAGTACGTGGACGCGTCCTCCTAACTCTGAAATAGAGGTCTGTCAAAAGGAACCTACATGTGTAACTGAAGCCAGTTGACATTTCTGAGATTAACGATGACTGCTTACTTCGACAAATCCTGTCTCTTTATTAACTAACAGTCATTCCTTATGGATTTGTAATCACTCAGTTTAAAAGGAAACCATCACATTTCTTGGCTATTAATATATTGAAGAAAGAACAGATGAGCAAGAACGGTCAAAGTATTGCTGTGTTTACCTCTGTACATGTTTTTTAATTTATTTAACTATCCACAACAACTTAAGGAAAATGTTGTTGTTGTTTTACTGCCAGTTGTGTAGGACTTTAATGGTGTAGCAGATTTGTTTATGTAGCCACTGCACTATCTTTCTCTGATTCACCAATCTTTTCTTGTCTTTTTATTTTATTTGTATACTTTAATTTTTCTGCTAATTTCTACTAGCTACATAGAAATAACCATTCTGGGTGTGCCATTGAAAAGTGGGTTTTTACATATGTTTGCAGTCTGCCTCTGCTTAGGTAGCCTTTTAATAGGGATCTCCACAGTGAAGGCCAGATCTACCATGTGATGCTTTGTAGTTGGTCAAGAATGGATATGGGCTTCAGCTGCAAAGTTTAGATCCAGATCTGAGCCTGTTTAGGTCTGCAATTTTGCTTTGTCCCATCTATAATCAAATTGAGAGACTTTCTTTGATCCAGTGTGGAAGTCAGGATGTCATATCAGAAAATGAAAGCAGGAGGTAGAGGAGAATATTGTGAAGAAATGGACAGCTGATAGAGTCACCTGCTATTAATTTTCTGCTTCTATGATGAATAATAATACAAGGTTAAAAAAGATGCATTTCAGTTTTTCCTTCTGAATTTATATTTGTCAGTATTTGAAGTTGTTTATATTTTTAAGTCCTGTTTCTAAAACATTGTATTACAAGTTAATTTGCATTGCTGAAGTAATGCAGACTTTCCAAACTTTACTTGAACAATATTTCAAATAGAAGAAATAGCTCTGGTATATGAGAAAAATCTGTGGTGTACTTAAGTCCAGTAGGGCTGTGGTTTGGAACCAGACTATTTCAGTATTTGGTTATACCCAAATAAACACATTATTCTTACTTCCCACAGGCCCTGATCTGTATCTGTGGGGCACTATAGAAACTTTTTCATTTGTGCTACATTTGGGATCCAGAATGGTTTATTTTCTTCTTTCTAATAAAACTTTCTTCCACTTATAGCTCTTAGAATCTGTCACCTTTTTCTGGAAAATAAAAGAACTGGATTGGATGGCAGGGGGCAGGTATTTGAAAACTAGGAATGCTTCTCTGATGGTAATTGGGTATTAAAACACTAATGCAGTAGGATGAGCTTATACTTTGTAACAATATATGCAGCTGGGGTGCTAGTTTTCAACATGATATAAGTGATAGTTAGTAGAGCAGATCCACAATTACTATTATGAAGAGCAATAAAACTATAATTTTCTGTGCACTGTGTTGAAAATGCACCCCTGTATAGTTTCTTATTTCAGTTTTCCAAACAGAGAGAACCCAGAACAGATTCCTGACACAAAATATGAGAGTGCCTTTCAGAGAACTATTTTCTGTACACATTCAAAGGTTTTGCATATTCAAGTTTGCAACTCCAGTTTTAGAGCAGATGTTAAACAAATGTCTTTAGTTTTCCCGCCAGGTCTAGAAATACTCTTATTCTGAATGACACCGGAGTAAGTGTGTAGTATGACTTATAGGCTTTTCTGTGGTACTCATCATTACAGTATCCAAACACCTCGCATACATTAATAAATTAATCATCTGCGAGGTAGGGAAGTATTTTTATGGCTATTGTACAGAAGAGGCGCTGAGGCATAGAAACTTAAGTTTTAAAAGTTCCAAACAATGAGATTTATATTTCTTTCCATGTAAGAGTATTCCACAGGCTATTACAGCATCAATAAGATTTTCCTAATGACCTAAATTTTCTCTTTCTTAATATCATGCAATTATCCATAATATTATTCCCAGCTTCTCTCCATCATTGATACTTTCACCCTTCAAACACTTGCAAATGGTATCACACTCCTCCCATGATTGTTACATAGTCAACATATTTGTCTGTTAATCTTTTCACATATGTCAATTTCATTTCTTTCTGTGTCATTATTTGAATGCCACACTGAACTCAGGCCCAGGAACCTACGCAGAAATTATCTTTAGTTGTGTATTCTGTGACACTGTACTTCACCGCCTTATGCCTCAGTCTACCTGCTCCAGTAGACTATGGATTGTCTTTGCTACAAAACATTGTTCTTTTCATCATGAATGCTATTTGACATAATCAGTTATCAAGCATGAATATTATTTATTGAATGAATAATTTCCTTTGGAAATGCATCCCAAACAGCTGTGTGGGCTGTTGTTTGGTCACAATGATGCTTTGATAATCCGTGAAGCTCTTTGTAACGTTCTATATGTTTTTGCTTCATAATAGAGCAGATTATGGCTGTGTCTTATGCAACCATTCAAGAGAGTAAGGCTCACCTCCCACCCCCTGAAGTGCCCCACAGGACCAACAAGATCTTGGTTCAAAGAGCAGGGCTTGGGAGAGCAGTGGGGCTGAATGCCCAATATTTTCCTTGCAAGAGATGGAGAGTGTGCAAAGTCATGGCTCTGCCCCTTACCTCTCATCCATGCCAGTAGACTTACCTGGTTACAAGGTGGGGACAGTACGCTGTATCTGTTAATGAGCTAATGCAGAGTACTCGTTCGGTTTTGCACATCAGAGCAGCTGAAGCTGAGAAGGGACCTTCCTTTCTGCAGCTGTTCGGGCCTGGGAATTTTAGAGATTATTTTTTTGACCCTTCTCGAAGGTTTTCACAGCTTTCCTTAAACTGTACAAATGTCTTTAAAACTGAATGATAGATACCTGGATTCCTTTAAAGTCTTTTGTGATCTGAGTGAATCAATTAATTCCGTAGTAGTCACCCAATAATAATGGCAGTGTAATAATAATTTATGCAAAATTGTCAAAGCATCATTCAAACTCCTAGGAAGGAGCCTTGACTTCCTCACTGTCTGATTCCTGTTGGAAAGCATTCAGTGTAGCAGATGGGATTCTATTTCAGACATTATTCCTGAGGGGATTTTGTCCATCAGTAGAACATACTCTTCCCAAAGACCCTGCAAGCTGTGATCTGCTCAGCACAGAATGGGATATCAGGGAGCCCTTTATGGGTCCCTAATCCCTAAAGGGCTGTTTGAGCAAGATTTAGAATTGTCAGGGGCTGTTCTCACTTATTCCACTGGCATATAGGGTATCTGTGAAGCCCTGGTGTCATGGAAGGACAGACTGTCACAGCAAAACTCTGCTATGCTCATTCCCTTAAGAATTCTCTATATAGGGGGAGGGATAACCACCTAAACTAGTTTTACATCAAGGGGACTTCTCCCTCACCTAGGTAATTCCCTACTGTTCATTTCTCAGCAGATTCTGGCCCCCTTGCTCCACCAGAAATGAGACTACCTCTCAAAAAACAGAACAAACACCAAAAACACAGAGGTGATATCTGGTCTCCAATGAACAATAGTGTTTCCTTCTTTTCCATAGAGCTTTGTGGTGTGACCAGCTAGCTTCAAGTTTAACTTGTGCCTTTGCATCCCTGTTTGAATCTTAACCAAGTGGCTTAGCTCATCCTATAACAGTCCAACCAAAGCCAAGACCACAATTACAAATCTGGATACATGACACTTGTGAAATGCCCAAACTCTGTAGTATTCTTTGGATATGATCATATGATTTTTTTTAATGCATGAAATATTAGAAGTATAGAAATATTAGAAGAATATTAGAAATACACCCAATATTTTACCTACAAAAGGGGAAGTTCAAATACTAGGAAACCATTGTCAACCTTGTTTAAGGTTTTGTGTCTGAACTTTATTTTTTCTAGAATTTTATGAAAATGTGCTATAAAAATATGGCATCTACAGTTCATGAAAGGATCTCATCTGTATTTTTCCTTTATTAAATTTATAGTGACTTGCACTCTGGTATGATTGGCCATTTTTCATATATTTCAGTTAAATATTGTAGGATAAAAAGAAAAGCTACACAACTCAAAAAGTAGTGTTGCAAATAATGTAGATCAAATGTAATAGTGAAAATCATGGTGAAACCCAGCTGTTTTCTTCCTTTGCAATACATGACAATTACAGATTTACACCTGCTAACAAATGGCTTGACCCTGCAAAGTGCTGAATACCTTCTGCTCTCTACTCCCTTGGTAGCTAAGGGCACTCAGCATCACAGGAGACTGAGATAAAGTGAATCTCAGCACACAGGGAGGTTAGTATTTTTGGATAACAAAAAAGGGCTGTTTCTATATATGATTATGGTCAGAAATTATACACTTAAGAAATTGCCGGTTATTGCAGCTCTCTGCTCCCTGTGATTATTCATGGTTAGATCAGTTTAATAAATTGACAGATACAAATTTTCATTTCTGTCAGCACTGCAGAACCAATGTAGCTGCAAAAGATCAAGCTGTGTTCCTATTGTGTTTCACGTATCAACGAAATTGCCATCTAAGTTTTGATTCTGGGCTCTTGGTTGTGGGTGTTGATTGGTGAGGCTGTACCAGAAATGGTGACAAGGTCAAAGAGTGATTTTCTGGCACCATGCAGACATTTCAGATGTGGCAGTAAGAAAATTCTTGTTTTGTTTGTAAGCTGAGTGAATTGGACATGAGACTCATTGGGAGAATAAATATAAAACCCCGTAATGTCAGCTTAAAAGCACAGTTTCCTCAGCTAACTCCTGTCGGAGACCATGAGGCCTATACTAATGGACACTTACAATATGCAGCTTTCTTCCCTCTCCACATGAATCATCATCTTTAAAATATTCCCAAAGGTTTTATTGTTTCCGTTTCCTCTTTAGCTAAAGGCCACCTCTCTAGGCAACTGAGGTTTGCTGGTTGGTTTTACTGTAGACTGAGGCTTATTGCTAGAAGGAGTCTGAGGGTCTTCTTCATTTAAAAAAAAAAAATCAGGGAGGTGGAAGTCAGCGATACGATCTTGCTTGAAAAAAGTCAACACAGAGAAAAATCAGTGTGCCATTGTCGCACAATTCAGGCCTTGCATTGAATTTAACTAGATGAATGATTTTTAAGGCTAAATGTGCATGTGCAGCTGGCATTGAGCTCACCAGTAGCTGGGCACCAGCATCCCAGGGAAAAATTTGACTCTTTGTTTTTAATGCAAAATGAAGTGCAAAATAATGCAGCTGAAGGGAATGTTCTACATATGATGACTACAGAAATATATAAAGCTAGTTTTAACTCAATTAATTTTAGTTGTAATTATTTTTAATTTAATTCAGTTAATCAATACAGATGAGACAGCTGCTGTCCCTCTTTCTTTCTTTCTTTCTTTCTTTCTTTGTTGTAATTTTATTAATAAACCCTGCATATTATTTTAAGATGCAATTTGTATGAAAGAAATTATGCAAAATAAAGTTGTGTACGGTATGTAGTCAGTAACCTATGTGGGAGAGTTTTTATCTTTATTTCCACATGAATAGCATACTATAAAAGAGCTGATTAAAATGAGGTAACATGGCAGGAGAATGAGAATATTGGCAGCTAGTGAATGGATACATTATCTGTCCTATTTTAAAGGACTTTATTATAACCTTGCCTGTAATCCTGCAGAGTAGTTCTCAGTAAGTAATGTGTCCTCTACCCCTTCCTGAAATCTACTTCCAACAATTGACTTGTAGATTGACAGAACAAGGAGTAATGGTCTCAAATTGCAGTGGTGGAAGTTTAGGTTGGATATTAGGAAAAACTTTTTCACTAGGAGGGTGGTGAAGCACTGGAATGGGTTACCTAGGGAGGTGGTGGAATCTCTTTCCTTAGAGGTTTTTAAGGTCAGGCTTGACAAGGTCCTGGCTGGGATGATTTAGTTGGGGTTGGTCCTGCTTTGAGCAGGGAGTTGAACTAAATGATCTCCTGAGGTCTTGTCCAACCCTGATATTCTATGATTAGCAATGCAAGTAAAGTTCTTTCTGTTCTCTCTGGATCAGAGGCTGGCAGCAAGGGCTGTGTTCCTTTTAGAAACCGACTCTAAAAAAATACAGAACTCATATCTCACTAACAAAACCCAAGATATACTTTGTAATGTATTTTTTTTATCCTACAATTCTGCAGAAGAGCTCAAGGAAAAGATTAAAAGAATTGATATTATGAAATTATATTTTATTTTTTCCTACAAGAGGTTTTGTATTGATTTGGCTAAGGTGTTTAATTATTAAGCAAATATCTGCCACAGTAAGTGAACTATTAGTTTAGAAAGTGATATGATTTATTTATTTATTTTAGATTTGGAATTCACAGATTAGGTGATTACAGTGGTTTGATGCTCATATTGGATTTCTGATGCACTACTTTCAGAATGGAAGAGAGGAAATGCAAAACAGTTCAGAATCTCTACCTATAAAGATAAAGTAAAGCATTTAGAGTCTCTTTGCATGTCATTATCCCTTTGTCTGCTAGAATAGAGCCCTCTAGTATCTATTATCTTCTCCCTATGTAGATACATACCACTCGTGACCAAGTTGCTCCTCAACTTTCTTTGCTATCCAGGTCCCAACTTGCCCTGTCCATCAGGACAACAACCAGCAGAAAAAAGGAGTAGCTCTTTAAAAACTCAGTGATATTGCACTTTGAGAAAGTTGCTGCCCTGCCCCATTAGGGTGAATGCTCCATAAAGGTTGGATCATAACTATTTGCCAAATGAGAAGTTAAAGGTTTTAACTGATATTTGTAGCCCCAGTATAAGTACATTTAGGTGATGTTCATCCTATTCTTTACTTGATCAATGCCCTTTATTTTATGAGGTATTCTTCTGCTCTGAGTGGCAGAGGACCCAGGTGAGGATTGTTGTAGCCATTCCCATGGAAATGAAAGACTCAAAAGGGTCAAAGGTTGATGTTTTTTGCCTTCAGAGACTGAATAAGTTTGAGAGTTAGGAGAGCAGATTTTACATGGCAATTAGGGTGGGAGGCTATATTGCTTATATAGCCCTTGTAGTTTGCTTTGGAAATCTTTATTCAGATGCTGAAGCTGCATTGCTTTACTGAACACTTCAGGATAAGCAAAATGGGGAAAATAACTCTGCCCTATTCTGTGGATGTGGAGACTCTGGAGGGCTTCATAGAATATTAGGGTTGGAAGGGACCTCAGAAGGTCATCTAGTCCAACCCCCTGCTCAAAGCAGGACCAACACCAACTAAATCATCCCAGCCAGGGCTTTGTCAAGCTGGGCCTTATAAACCTTTAAGGAAGCAGATTCCACCACCTCCCCAGGTATCCCATTCCAGTGCTTCACCACCCTCCTAGTGAAAAAGTTTTTCCTAATATCCAACCTAAACTTCCCCCTCTGCATCTTGAGACCATTAATCCTTGTTTTATCATCTGCTACCACTGAGAACAGTCTAGATCCATTCTCTTTGGAACCTCCTTTCAGGTAGTTGAAAACAGCTATCAAATCCCCCCTCATTCTTCTCTTCTGCAGACTAAATAATTCCAGTTCCCTCAGCCTCTCCTCATAAGTCATGTGCTCCAGCCCCCTCATCATTTTTGATGCCCTCTGCTGGCCTCTTTCCATTTTTTCCACATTCTCCTTGTAGTGTGGGACCCAAAACTGGACACACTACTCCAGATGAGGCCTCACCAATGCCTAATAGAAGGGAATGACCAGGTCCCTCAATCTGCTAGCAGCGCTCCTATTTATACAGCCCAAAATGCCATTAGCCTTCTTGGCAAAGAGGACACACTCTTGACTCATATCCAGCTTCTCATCCATTGTAACCCCTAGGTCCTTTTCTGCAGAATTGCTGCCTAGTCACTTGGTCCATAGTTTGTAGCAGGGCATGACATTCTTCTGTCCTAAGTGCAGGACTCTGCACTTGTCCTTTTTGAACCTCAGCAGATTTCTTTTGGCCCAACCCTCTTAATTTGTTTAGGTCTCTCTGTACCCTATCTGTACTCTCCAGCGTGTCTACCACTCCTTCCAATTTAGTGTCATCTGCAAACTTGCTGAGGTTGCAACCCATGCCATCCTCCAGATCATTAATAAAGATATTGAACAAAACTGGCTCCAGGACTGACCCTTGGGGTACTCCACTTGATACTGGCTACCAACTAGACATGGAGCTATTGATCTCTACTACCCGTTGAGCCCGATGATCCAGCCAGCTTTCTATCCACCTATAGTCCATTCATCCAGCCCATACTACTTTAACTTGCTGGCAAGAATACTGTGAGAGACCGTATCAAAAGCTTTGTTAAAGTCAAGGAATAACTTGTCCACTGCTTTCCCTTCATCCACAGAGCCAGTTATCTCATCATAGAAGGCAATTAGGTTAGTCAGGCATGACTTCTCTTGGTGACTCTGTGCTGACTGTTCCTGATCACTTTCTTCTCCTCGAAGTGCTTTAAAATTGATTCCTTGAGGACCTGCTCTATGATTTTTTCCAGGGACTGAAGTGAGGCTGACCGGCCTGTAATTCCCCAGATCCTCCTCCTTCCCTTTCTTAAAGGTGGGCACTACATTATCCGTTTTCCAGTCATCTGGGACCTCCCCCATCTTGGTGGCTGGATTGGGCCGTAGGCTGTCAGGAGATGAGGCAGGAATAGATGGTCTGAGGTATAAGCCTGATTCAAGCCACTTGTGTCTCATTCCACTGATTTCATCTGTTTTCTCGCAATAGAACAGGTTGTTTGGGTCTGTCCTTTGAGTGACGCTAACTAATGCATTATTTAATGAATTAGTAAAGTAATCACCTCTGACAGATAAGGCAATTTCCTGCAATATCTTAGGAACACCTTATTATATCAATTTTTGAGTGTTAAGGTGGGCCGGGATTGGGCCAGTGTTTTGAAGCTATGCCCTGGTTTACAGATTCATAGATTCCAAGGCCACAAAAGGCTACTGTGATTGTTTAGTTTGACCTCATGTATAACACAGCCATAGAACTTCCCCAAAATAATTACTAGAGCATATTTTTTAGAAAAACATCCAATCTTAATTTAAAAATGGTCAGTAGTGGATAGGACACTACTACCAAATTCACAGCTGGGAAAAATGTGTCACAGACCATGAAATCTTGTCTCCCCCGTAAAATCTGGTCTTTTGTGTACTTTTTAACCCTATACTGTAAAGATTTCATTTCTCAAACTTGGGTTTCCGACCCAAAAGGGAGTTGGGGGGGATTGTGGTATTGACACTCTTATCCTGTGCTGCCTTCAGAGTTGGGTGGCTGGAGAGCAGTGGCTGCTGGCGAAGGGCCCAGCTCTCAAGGCAGTATCCTGCCAGCAGCAATGCTGAAGTAAGGGTGTCAGTACCATACCACTCACCCTTGCTTCTGCACAGCTGCCTTCTGAGCTGGATGGCTGGAGAGTGCCGGATGCTGACAGAGAGCCCAGCTCTGAAGGCAGCAGCACAGAAGTAAGTGTGGCAATACCATACCATGCTATCCTTACTTCTTCGCTGCTGCTGGCAGCAGCACTCTCTTCAAAGCTGGGCTCCTGGCCAGCAGCTGCCACTTTCCTGCAGCCCAATTATGAAGGCAGTGCAGTGCAGAAGTATCAGTAGCAATACTGCAACCCCACTACAATAACCACTCCCAAGCCCTCTTTTAGGTCAGGACTCCCTACAGTTAACAACACTGAAATTTCAGATTTAAATATCTGAAATCATGAAATTTACTATTTTAAAAATCCTGTGGCTGTGAAATTGACCACAATGGACCAAGAATTTGGTAGGGCCCTAGTGATGGAGAATCCACCATCACCTTTGGTAAATTGTTCCAATGGTTAATTATGGTGTCAAAAATGTGTTCGTTGTTTTCCATCTGATTTTGTCTCAGTTCAATTTTCAGCTGTTGGATCATGTTATGCCTTTCTCGTCTAGACTTAAAAGCCAATTATTAAATATTTTTTCCCCATGTAGATACTGTGACAAAGTTCTGAGTCTGTATTGGTGGGTCCTGCGCTTCCTGGCAGATTTAGGGGCCTCAGAAACTCATCTAGGCCCAGAGTGACCTCCCTTTCTCAGTAACTAATTAAGGGAGGCAGAAAAGGGGGGGAGCCCGGGTCCTCCCTCTACTCTGGACTCCAGCCCAGGGACCCTAATAGTATCAGCTAAGATGGCTGACCTTTTATCCACAAAACACAATACAATTCCCTGGGCTACTTCCCCACAGCAGTTCCCGCTTCTTCAAACTCCACTGCACCCTTACATCAGGGCCCCCTTCCTTCTCTATGATATGTTGTCCACCACTCAGTCTCACCAACAGCATAACTTCCTTCCACAGCCCCCCTGACTAACTGGGAGGTTTTTATCTGGTTTCAGCCAGTCCCTGATTGGCTTCAAGTGTCCCAATCAGGCTAGCTGTTTCTACTCCTTTCTAGAAGGTTCTTAATTGGCCCCAGGTGTCTTGATTGTCCTGGAGTAGCCTTTGTTTGGCTATCCAGGGAACAGGGACCTGCACATCCTGAGACTAATATACATGCCTTCCAGCACTCTCCTATATCCTTCTGGTCTGACTCCGTCACAGTACTTATAGGCTGTAATCAAATCACCTCTTAATGTTCTTTTTGTTAAAATAAAAAGATTGAGCTCTTTTGTCTATCAAGATAATACATGTTTTCTAATCTTTCAGTCATTCTTGTTGCTCATCTCTTAACTTTCTCCGATTGATCAACATCCTTCTTAAATTTTGGATATCAGAACTGGATACAATATTCCCGTAGCGGTCGCATCAGTGCCAAATACAGAGGTAAAATAACCTCTCCCGTTAGAGATTCTCCTATTTATGCATACCAGGATTACGTTTGCTCTTTTGCCACAGCTTCATATTGGGGAGCCCCTGTTCAGCTAATTATCGATATCTATCCCCAAATCTTTTACAGAGTCATTACTTCCCAGGATAGTGTCTCTCATTCTGTAAGTATGACTTACATTCATTATTCGTAGATGAATACATTTATATTTAGTGATACTAAAATTCATATTGTTTGCTTGTACCCATATTGCAATAAATTTAAATTGCTCTGTACTAGTGACTTGTCTTTTTCATTGTTTACTTCTCCCCCAGTTTGTATCATCTGTAAATCTTATCAATGATGATTTTGTTTTTTCCCCAAATCATTGATAAAACTGATAAATGGCATAGGGCCAAGAACTGATTCCTGCAGGACCACACGGAAAACACACCTGCTTACTGACAGTTTCCCTGTTAGTTACATTTTGAGACCTATCAGTTTGCCTTGTTTTAATCCATTTAATATGTGCAGTGTTAATTTTAAATTATTCTAGTTTTTTAATCGAAATGTTGCATGGTACCAAGTCAAACACCTTACAGAAGACTAAGTATATTACATCAAGACTATTATCTTTATCAACTAATGTTGTAATCTCCTAAAAAAAAGATACCAGGTTAGTTTGATAGGATATATGTTCCATAAACTGATGTTGATGTACAATAATTACATTATTCTCCTTTCATTCTTTAATGAAGTCCTATATCAGCTGTTTCCTTATCTTGCCTAGAACTGATGTCAAGCTGACAGGCCTGTAATTGCCCAGGTCATTCCATTTACTTATTTTAAAAATTGGTGCAGCATTGGCTTTCTTCCAGTCTCTTGGAATTTCCCAGTGCTTTGAGACTTATTGAACAGCAACACTAACAGTACAGCAAACTCCTCACGCAGAGCTTTTAAAACTCTTGGATGCAGGTTACTTGGACCCACTGATTTAAAAATATCTAAATTTAGTAGCTTCTGTTTAACATCCTCCAGAGAGTCTACTGGAATGGAAAGATGTTATTGTCACCATATTATGAGACTATCATCTATTTTTTTCCCCAAATACACAACAGAAATATTTATTGAGTACTTCTGCTTTTTCTGCATTATTGTTGATTAGTCTACCATTTCCATCTGGTAATGGACCAATAGCATTGGTCAGAGTTCTTTTTGTTTTTAATATAATTTTAAAAACTCCTGTTTACTGTGCTTAACTCTGCTGGGCATAGATTTATCTCTGTGTCCCTTTGCTTCCCTTACCAATTTTCTACATTTCCTAACTTCCGATTTGTATTCAGTACTATCAGATTCTCCTTTTTACCATTTGTTATGTATTATTTTTTACATTTGCCTTAACTTACCTTTTAAATCAGGTTGTTTTTCAGTCAGCACAGCCTTCTTCCTCAGTTATGGGATTGTGGTTTTTTGGGTATCTAGTAAGGAGTTCTTAAACGATTGCCAACTATCGTTCACATTTTTCTGATTAAATTGTTCCTCACACCTGATTTGGTTCACAATTATTTTAAGCTTTGTGAAATTGGTTCTATTGAAGCACCAACTATATTTATTACTAATCTGGATTTTATCCTACTTGCAGGTTATAAATGGGATCAAGTTGTAATCACTTGCACCTAAGGTGTACCATTAATTTTTGCTTCAGTGATCAGTTCCTTTTGATCTTTTAGGAAAGGTGTAATAAACAGTACTTTTTGAATTAGGAAATTGTATTTTATAATGTCTAAAAATTCCAAGAACGTTTTCATACCGGCAGCATGAGGTCTCCAGCATATGTCACTCAAATTGTGAAGTCCCTCATAATCAAGCCATTTTTCTCCTGCATGTTATAGATAAGTGCATAAGGAGGCAGTCAGCCCATTCCTTTGTGTGGTTTGATGGTCTGTAGCAAACACCAACTAGCACCCCATCTTCTGCTTTATCTATTAGAACATTGATCCATAAGCATTTAAGATCATTTTCTTTCTACGTATCAGTGACTCAGAAACAGGTAATGTATTTTTAACAGAGTACCATTCTCCCTCCCCTTTTGCCCACCCCATCCTTCCTAAATGGGTTATAATCATTGATTTTAATAGTCTGATGGTACGAATCATCCCACCATGTTTCAGTAATACCAACTAGATCGAATTTCTACCCATTCCAATACTTCTTGTTTATTACCCAGGCTTGTAACATTGGTGCATAGGCAATTCAAGAATTTCTTCTATTCATGTACTTCAGTTCTCCTGCTACTGAGGTAAAGGCCATCCAACTATACAGCACCTTCTGTGCAGAGAAGGTGCACCAATGTTTCAGAAAACCAAAACCCTACACCACTTACATAGCCAGCAGTTCACGTCCAGAATCTTTTGCCTGCTGTTTCCTTCACTCTTGGGACAGGAAGGATATCATACAAGATTCCTTGGACATTGTTCTTCTTCAACATGCTTCCAAGTTCCTTGAAGTCATCTACTATCTCTGAGATATCCAGGAATGCAGGGTCATTAGTGCCAGCATGAACTGTCACTAGTGGATCCTTTCCTATCAACCTGAAATGCCTATTCAGTCTCAGAAAGACATCTCATGTCTTGGCTCTGGGAAGGCAGCACACTCTCCTGAAGCTGCTGTCCCTTGAAGAATGTTCTGTCAATTCTTCCATGTATTGAATTTCCAACAAGGATTGTCTGTCTTCTTTGTACCATTGGAAAATTCTTTGTGGGTATGCTTCATTTTCTTAGAGGTTGGGACAAGCTGCCATCCACACGTGTATCCCATACTCCTCTCCATTCCCTTTGACTTACTGGATCTTGAGAGGTATCTTCCAAAGTTTCCATGTTGAGGACCTGATATTGATTGAAACTTGTAACTGTGTAGAACGCTTCCTGGCCCTCTTTTTCTGGTGGCCACAGACTTCTCAAATGCCACCAGGACCTCTGCATTTGGTTGTTACAAACTGCCACGCCTCCTCTCTGACTTGCTTTCTCTCCATTTCCTTGATGACCAGCTCCATTCTTCCTTCAAGTTGAGCTACTGGTGTTTCCTGAACCTGACTGTTTAGGAACTCCTCATCTTCTCTGATTCTGGTTCTGGACATAAGATGGACATATGAACTATGGGGAAAAAACAGTTGTGGATCTTGAAGGACTAAAACCCACTAGAGTCCTAGGTTATAGTTGGGGATGACCTCTAATGAGCTTTTTTGTATGCATGTGTGATGCTGTGGGGCACCTTGAACTGTAAGTCGCTGTGTTACCATTCTGCTTCAGCAAGTGACAGCTTTTCTGGAGCTTACGCTGTTTGTCAGTTCCCTGCCACACTAGTCTGTCTGCCTCGCCAGCAATCTCCTGGACACTCTGCCAGTCTTGACTTTGCCTATCAGGTAACATTCAGTGAGCTCCAGTTCACAAGGCCCCCCAGAACAGTCTCTCTCTGTAGTGTCCAACCCCTATCACTAGACACTCACAGAAATTACAAAAGTCATTGTCTCCAAAACGACAGTATACACACTAGTCTATTAGCACAACTGAGGACATAGTCTTTACCTTAATACGCAGCACTGAGATAGTTTATAGTAAAACTAAGCATGTTTAGTAATAAAGAACAGAGATTTAAGTGATACTAAGAAAAGAGAATAGAAAAAGAAAATGGTCGCCAGTAAAACAAAATAAAATGCACTTTCTAGCATCTGAAATTGAACAGATTACAATCCTGGTCTCAGACAAGTTCTCACCTACAGTGAGTTCTCAGCATCCTCAACCCACATAGTTGGGGAGATCCACATTTCACAGATTACAAGAGCTCTGGCCCCCTTTGTCCTTTAAGGTATGGATACCAGAGGAATCCCTTCTTCCTTTGGTAGTCCAGAAAACCTTTGAAATGTGTTCTTTCTAAAGTAAGCCCAGACAGAGTTTCAATCCCCTGCTAGCCATGCTGTTTTCTCATCTGCCTGTTAGCTTGGTGCATGCAGATAGGTAAACTCACATTCCTTTGTCTAGGGCAGAGGTGGGCAAACTGTGGCCCGTGGGCCACATCCAGCCTGCGAGACCATCCTGCCCGGTCTCTGAGCTCCCGGCCTGGGAGGCTACCCCTGGCTGCTCCCCTGCTGTTCCCCCCATCCCCCACCGCTATGTGGCGCGGCCAGTCTTGCCTCTCTGAGCAACATGGGTGGTTTGGGGTGGGGATCCCAGGAGGGAGCGGTCAGGGGACAAGGAACGGGGAAGTTGGATGGGTTGAGGGTACTGAGGGGGCCCCTCGGAGCAGGAAGTGGGAGGGGGCGGACAGGGGGTGGGGTCGAGGCTGTTTGGGAAGGCACAGCCTTCCCTACCTGGCCCTCCATAGACTTGCACCCTGATGTG
The DNA here is from genome assembly GCA_007922305.1 of Dermatemys mawii. Classification (NCBI taxonomy): domain Eukaryota; kingdom Metazoa; phylum Chordata; order Testudines; family Dermatemydidae; genus Dermatemys; species Dermatemys mawii. The sequence continues at coordinate 6,295,372 of ML677507.1, forward strand.
GCCCTCAGACCAAAACGTTTGCCCACTTCTGGTCTAGTGCAAGCTTGTTTGTCAACTGCCTCCAAAACTTATTTTAAAAATATGAATGTACCATCACACAGTGATATTTATGAGCAGTATGTCATCAGTGTTCATAAAATATCTTACAAGGGACCATTTGGATAAATATTCTGACAGCAGTTTGGGTATAATGAGTATGGTAGAGCTTCAGGGATTTACTGTTACATACATACATGTTACATTACATAGCAATGTTCCATTTGCAAATTGGCATATAAAGGGGCTTTGAAGGTCATGGTGTGTAGGAACTTTTATTATTTTTTGTGTGTTTTCTCTGTAATGCTTTTACCTTAAGAATAAATGTGCTTGCTTTAGAGGAGCATCTGGTAACTTATAACAACAGGCAATCACTACTTATAGTCCTCGCAGAGAAAGCACAGCAAAGACCATCAGCCTTTTTAGGCATTCTGACTTGTGGGAGACATCACAGTGTAAGACAAGGTAATGTGCAGCCTTAAAATCCCTTGTCAGGAGGGAGTGAGATCAGAGTCTCCATTCAAGAAAGGTGACAAGTGGAACCAGAAGTCTAAAGTGGGTGCTCTTAGTGGACCATAGAATGGAGAATACCGGTGCAGTTATCCTGAAACTGTGACACCACCATTCCTGAGTTAATTAAGGACAGACTTCCAGTTTTGCTATTATAACTGAATCCGAGATGGGCTATACTTGAAACCTGGCTGGACAACAATACACGTTTTCACTGTTATCTAACATCATTTAGTTCCATGTGCATGGAAAAGGGGAAGGGGGTCAAGGATGTGTCTTGGGTAAGTTGTTTCTTTCTAGCCTTAGATGTAAACAGTCTTTCCATCCTTGGTCCTTTACAGTACTGCTCAGATACAGTGAGAAATTGGCATTATTAATTTTGAGTGCTGGTTGCTTTCAGAATACAGTAATTTTATTGTGTGTGGCTCTTCCGGTTTTCTGTCATTTTTCTGATGTATTCAAATGCTACTAAGATATTTTCCAGACAAGATGACAATTAGATCTGATCAACTGTTATGTCTTGATAATGAAAGCAAAATTGGAATATTGTGAAATACCTTAAAAAAGAGTGGGGGACTTTGACAGTTTTTATTTTATTTGAATTTGTCTAGTCTATTATTTAACAAACCATATCTTTATTGCTTAAAGAAATCATTGCAATATTTCACAAGGAGCTCATTTTTCTTCAATTTCTGCTCAGTTGTACAGTGCGCCTTGGATAGCTATGTGCTCTGTTTCTCATGCTCATTCCTTTTACTGCAGCTGCTAGAGAATCTTAATGAAAGTTGTCAAGAATCAGAGGGGTAGCCGTGTTAGTCTGGAATTGCAGAAGTGACAGAGTCCTGTGGCACCTTAAATTTTAGTTAGTCTTTAAGGTGCCACAGGACTCTTTGTCACTTAATGAAAGTTGGCATTTCAAGCTTCTTTGCTCTCTACATTATAAACTGCATTCATAAAACTTGGCTGATCAAACAAACTTTGGAATTGTGGTTCAAGAAACACCAGTAGGCAGTCTAGTCACTCAGCCCCTGAACCTGCAAATCTCTACTCTCACGAGTAATCCATACTCATGATTCACCCGTTTAAGTCAATGGACACAATGCGTACATCAGTAAGGCTTTGTGGGATCAGGTTCCTAGTTTGGTACCCTGTTCTAACAGTGGCTGATAGTGGTTGCTTTACAGAGAAGTGGACAAATGTAGTTGTGCAGTAATCAGCCACATCATGCCAGTACCAAAACAGTATGCAGGTATGATAAAATATGTTACCAGCTTCCATGCTACAAATGGTGATCAGCTTACCCTCTGGATCTCAAGGTTATGCGGTGTCATTTTTAACCTAGCCATTGTCAATGTGAACCTGACTTTTACTCATATAAAAATCAAATCCTACTTGAAATTTGCAAAAACTATTTTTTTCAGTGATGCGGCAGTGAGTTCCCCAGCTTAATTGTAGTTGAAATAGAAAAGTGCTTTCTTTCATCTCTGTCTTTTAGTTTTATTGAATGGCCTCTTATTTGCCCACCTCTCTTGTGATTCTGTCTCTCTCTCTCCTATTTATTGATCAATAATGTCTTTGTTCACTTCTCTGTGTAGAATTTCATGAAACAAATTTCTGATCCTCTTCAGATGTATTTAAGCCACACAAGGTTCCTATGGCCAGTTCTGTGCTTGCAATTGTTTTAGCTAGGGCAAATGGAAATAGAAATTTTGTATTCTGTCCACCCAAAAAAACATCCGTGGTGATTCAGGAATGGGGGAATTGGTCTGGAAATATAGTTATAAATGAATCATATAGTAAAAACCATCCTATATTTTTGCTGTACAAACACTATATGTGCCTCAGGTTATGTGTGAAGAATGGATAATAAAGGAATGGAGGTGTTTCTATTTTGTGTAGGTCCTAGGACTCCAGTCCTCATCTCCAGGGAGGCATCATTGCTGTCATAAAGCTCAATAAACTTTTCTTTAAACGTCTGTAGCGTATGATGAAACAAGTTCTTGAACAGAACGTGAAAATCATTAAATATATACCATATACTGTGCAATTTGAGAGCACATTGTCCTCTATCCTTGTAAGTGGACCTGGCTGACTTTAAGGTTTCTACCAGTTCAATCAATACTCAAACAGCATCACATGTTTCTGTGATATACTTGTTTGTCTGAGATCTAAACTAGTGTGCAGCTGAATAGGGTATTTTACTTTCTTCTGCAGCAAAAATAGAATCCAATTTTCTGTTGCACTAATTAGCCCCTATTTATCATAAGCAGTCAAATCCCAGGCCTGGGCATATAAAAGGATAAGAGAGACCCAAAATAGTCTCTTTTTTAACACTGTGGCTTGGATGATCCAAAGAATATATTTTTACTGCTGAATAATACTTGTTACTGCAGTCAGCAGTATACGGACATCATATTTAACGTTATTGTGTGTGGTGTGGCTGGCTGGCACAGTGGTTGCCTTGCCTGCTGTCTTAAAACTATTTCCATATGATAGCTACCCATTTTAGAACCAGCCTCTGCCATTGTTCTCACATACCAGAGGGCAGAATTTAGGCCCTGATTTAGGAAAACTCTTAAGCACATGTTTAATTTTTAAGACATGCTTGAAGTTGAGTATGTGCATAAGTGTTGCAGTATATGAATGTCTTACTCCTTAGGAGACAGTTGTCCAGCTACACCAGAAGGACAGCAGACATTCGATGTGGTTTAATTAGGTGGCAACTTTAATTAGGCCGCAACTGGGGAGTACCCGCCTATAAAAGTGAACAGTGCAGGTAACTCCATGATTTTTCAGTATCTACTTGAGGGGGGTGTTCTGTCAGTCCCCTTTCTCTTCCCCATTTTCCATCCTGGTCCCTATCCACCCGGCTGCTGGGACCTTTCCAGCCCCCTGCCCCAAATGAGGGTTAAGGTGGGCTATAAAGGAAGGATGGGAGTTTGCTGCCCTGTGTGCCAATCAGAGGAGCCCTGAACACCTCCTTCCCCCCATTTCCACTCCTTTAATAAACGCCTCTTTTAAATCTTTTTCCAAACCATTTATCTGATCGCTGTGTCCCTTCCCTATGGAGTACCTGCACTGGACAGGTGGCCCATGCTTACATAATGAGTTGCGACATCATAGCTACCTCCCCTTCTGTCCTCACCCCAACTAAACCCCCCTCACCCAAAACTTGCTGTGGGGAGGGCAAACCCGCCACGCCACTCTGTTTTCGCCAATCTGTTGATGAGGTAGAAATTCCTTTCCAGCCTGATGAGAAAGGAGGAGCTAGTGTGATGCCCACCGCAGATACTGACCTGGTATTTTATCACTTTCAAAGGTGAGAGGGTGGGTGCTGCTCTCCTTGGTCCAGGTGAATGATGGCTTCTCTTCACTCAGCTTGTACTTCTATAATTTCCTCTCTGTTCCAGTCACCCTGGGGGTCTGAGTCAGTATCCCCATGCTGACCCACTCTGTCTTTGCAGCACATCTGTGCCTCTCTGCCCTTAAAGAGGTATCCCCGTCCCCCAGCAAGCCAGACAACGGGCTCCCTTGCTTAAGGTGCAGTGTGGTCATTCTGCCTTCACATCCCTTGCAATATGCTTGAGTTTACTGGGTGTGTACAGCGTGTAAGGACAGAATTAGTCCCTTCCTGTCAAAGGTTCTCCAGATGTTTTTGCAACACTGTTGCAAAGAAACCAGATTTGCCTAAATGTGGACCAAAGCTTTTTTTCTATAGTGGGCGTGTGAGATACTGTCCAAATAGTCTGTATGCTGATATTTTTTCAAGAAGATAAATGCCTTTCTTCATCTCATTTGTCTCTGAGTGTCGATCCTGACACTATGTATGGTATCGCAAAACAAAACAGAGTTCTGTAGTGTTTCTGGTGGATGTCAAAATGCTCTGCTAGTAAAAATATTCTTTTATGTGATTTTTAAAGATCTTCTAAATTGTCACTATGGTAATCACTCCAAGAGATTCTGAAGTCCTGTATTACAGTTTTAATGGTTAATAATATCTGATCTAGGGGAATTCCTTTTATTAAGAAAAGTAAAATCTTTTCTCCAAGAATTTAGTAGACACATTTTACCTATATTTGTATACAAAAGGTGTAATGTCTGTGAAGCGGTATCTTTGCTTCCTATTTTATTTGTACAGTGTTCACAACTGTATTTTCCAATCAAAGCTAAGCACTGCCATGCTCGGAGGACTTTTGCAATTATTGCCACTTACAGAGAAAATTGGAATGAGAATTCTGAGCTGTTGCTGCATAACTGCAACATGAAATATGAGCGATCAATTCTCTGCCCACTTAAAAGAAATGAAAAATATCCTTCCTGTCTGAAAGCTAGCCAGTGCACTCAGACCACAGTCTTCCTTAATACTGTCCCTTTTGCAGTTCGTGCCTCCATACTCAGCCCATTGTTTATTTTATGTGTGCATTAATTTTAAAACATAGGAGGAACAAATGAATAATAAAATAATTTGCATTTGTACCCCATCTTCCTTTTGAAGGATTTCAAAGCACTTTAAAATATTCATGAATGAAATGGCAAAACATGGAGTAGCACAAATAGCTGTTTTACAGAAGGAACTGATTCGCAGAAAAATTAAACAGCAAATTCAGGTATTCTTACTCATGCTGAGCACACCTTAATCCATGTCTAATCCCATTGTGATTAAAGGAACTACCCAATGTGAGTAAGGGTATCACAGTTTGTCTTTAAATGATTTGCCCAAGATCTCACAGAAAGTCTGTATGGCAGAAATTGGGTTCTGGACTCCAAATTCTGTGTCTTAACCACAAAGCCACCCTTCCTTCCCAGAACAAAGTATTTGTCAAACCTAAAACAAAACTAAACAAAAAAAGATTCAGAATGTAGCTGTGAGCATTTAAAATAACGTCTGTTTAGTCACATTTAGACGCTTTTCTTTATTTTGTTTTCATAGCAGTTTTGACATCTGTATTGCCAGCAAATTTTCAGCATCATGTAATGTAGGTAAGAAGTAGAATTGATGTACATGGTGTGACCTTTGTGATGACATATTCATGGCCATATCTGCAATGAGATTTCAGGACATAGTTTCCCTGTCATTGACATCTCTGTAGTTGATCATAGCTGCCTATTTTAAGAAAAGTGGCCTTTATAAGGCAGCATTAGTTCTCTGTGGCCAGCTGGAAGAGAGGTACAGTGTCGATATCAAACAAATATTTGGCAGTTTTGTTTTATAGTAATGTATATGGGTAGCATCATCTGACATCAAGTTAAAAATTTTAGAAATGTGTACCTTATTTTTTATCATCGGTTGGGGATGCTCCCACGAAGGTATTTTGGAAATGAAACCTGCATATTACAGCATGTAACATCTTCCTGCATTTCTGAAAATGAAGTCGTGTACTCCACATTGTGCTAGAGGCTGTCAGTTGGGCTTAATACATATTGGTCAAGAAATGATTGCTTCAGACTTTGCAGTTAGCAAGTTTGATGTAAGGGACAGCATTTCCCTCGTATAAACAATTAATGACAAAGATTGACTCTTGTACAGAACTTCTTTCCCTCTGGGGGAGAGCGGGGATATCAGTAAATATAGTTCATTCTGTGATTAGCTAATAATTTATCTCCATATTCTACCATATACCAATGAGCAAATTGCTGCAGTGGACTGTGGTGATATTTTCAGACAGTCAGGAGAAGCTGCAGTGTGAGGCACACGCATGAAGCATAGACAGGCGTGAATTAACTTTATTAATGACAAGGAGGAAGAACAGTACAGACTAACCTCATCTCTCGGACAGCTTTGTTACTTATTTCAGTACAATGCACTGTGTATTGGTTCCTGCTCGTTAACCCATGCATAACAGGACAAAGTTGGATGTTTTCTGCTTCAATTCTGGGTCTCTCTAACTTGAGGACAGCCTTTCTGCAATCGATTTGTGAGCCCTCTCCAATCTAGAGGAGAGATCTAGTGCACAATCCATATTTTTTTGTCTACGGCCCCAGCTGTGGCCCCCAACTGCACTCCTTTATGCCAAATATTCCTATTGCTACTAGGAATTAATTTGTGGGAGGACCTCGACAGATGTTTTCTCTTTTTTGGAGGATATATTTCTGTGTGGAGGGAGAATTGGGCCCCAAATATTCACTTCAAACAACTTATTTTTTGTATTTGGTTATGTAATAATAAAAAGGCACATCTTTAGCCTAGTTCTTAAATGTGTAGAAGTATTTCCACATTCCTTGTAGTCGCTGCTATCACTTAGAGTATCAGTGTAGATTTCTGAGCTCTGTTCTGAACCAATCTATTTGCTCTCCTTTTTGAGTTGTTTTTAGATCCTTATCAACTGAGAGAGATTGTGAGACATGACCTACTCACTTAACTTAAAGCAAATCATACTCTATACAGGCCGCAGGTCATTTTTAGAAACCTGGCTTCTATATTAGGTTCCTGGAATTCTATATTTGCTTCATCTAGAGTGTGACAAAATCCTTTAATTAATTTTAAAGACAAACCCCTTTGAAATGAAATTTGGTTTAATAATGAAAGTGCATTAAAAATGTATATGATCAAGGGAAATTATGTCTCTCAGGGAACTTAAATTTAAATGCCATCTATGTGAAACAGACTATCCGGAGGTAAGAAATTCATGATGCGGTTTGAGTCCTATTAATGTACCCAATGCCATTCTGCTTAGAATGTTTCTTACATCTGTAGTAACAGCACCACCTTTGAGTCCAAAGGTGAGTTAGAACATTAGCAATGTGTTTATTAAGGGGGATTAATTGATTTTCATGAATAGAAAAAGAAAATCTTCTCCATGCTGGAGATAACTAATTCTGACTGATATCAGGGAATTTCTACACATTCAAAATTCCATTAAGGATATTATGTGATAATACAATAAACTAATTAAAAACAAATTTAGAAGCATTTCATCATCAAAAATATTTTCATTGGCTGTATCAGTGATCCTGAGGACAAGACATAGTTCCCTAAAACTTGCTGTGTGTGTTTTGTAAGAATCTTTTATTGAAAGGATTTGATGTTGAAGGATTTGTTGTGGGTATCACAATATAATTTTTTTTTGTGAAAAAACCTTTTTCCCCCTGATTTTGTTTCTTTCTCTGCTACACTCTTATTAAGCAGAGGAGTAAGTTCATCCTCATATCGGGCAATCACATGGAAAACTTGAACATAATTCCAAATTGAAATAGTCTTGCTTGGCTTGAAATAAAGAAAAATGTAAAGTATGTTTCTCTTAATGCTAAATTAAGAACCATATAATTTAAAATGAGGGATAAGTGAATTGGTCTGAATGAAAGAATAGCTTCAACCTTCAACAAAATCTCTACCCAAACCTTTGTCGACATCTGAAAAACTCTGGATAACTTTTTCCTCCTTGATAATGTTCATTCTTAATCATTTGTACACTGACAGATTTTGGACAGAATTGGACATGCAGGTGATGAAATACCACAGAATAGGCTGTTGTCTCTGTATTTCTGTCCCAGCTGGAAGTGGGAAGTACTGCGAATATCAATAAAGAGCCTATTTTCTGGTTCAGCCCTCTTTGCAGCCCATTCTCACCTCAACCAACTATCTGATCTTTGAGCAGCTTTTGAGGGGGAAATAACTTCTGAATTATTTTAAATAGCATTGAGACAATGTGGAAAGGAGGCAATCTGCAACTGTATGCTTAGCTGCAAAATATAAAAAGAGAGGTGTAATCAACTGTAGTGATCTAAACACAAGACAGAAAATCAAGAGATGCTGAGTATTATTCACAGCTGTGGTAATGACTCCTGTCTTTGGCCCTTGGAAATTCATTTTCTGCCTTAGTTGCTCCATATGTAAAAATGGGTGTAATAATGTTTTCCTATCTCACAAAGGTGTTATAACATTTTTAATTAATTTGTGTCAACAAAGAGCTGTGGAAATGGAAAATGTTATTTAAATGCAAAATATTATCATCATCATCATGGGCGGCTTGCAGGAAAGGTCCTTTTATGGATTGGTAACTGGTTAAAAGATAGGAAACAAAGGGTAGGAATAGGAGATCATTTTTCGTTATGGAGAGAAGTACATAGTGGTGTCCCCCAGAGGTCTGTTCATAAATGATCTGGAAAAAGGGGTGAACAATGAAGTGGCAAAATTTGCGGATGACATAAAACTACTCAAGATAGTTAAGTCCCCGGCTACAAAAGGATCTCTCTAAACTGGGTGATTGGGCAACAAAATGACAGATGAAATTCAGTGTTGATAAATGCAAAGTAATACACATTGGAAAACATTATCCCAACTATACATATAAAATGATGGGGCCTAAATTAGCTGTTACCACTCAAGAAAGAGATCTTGGAGTCATTGTGGATAGTTCTCTGAAAACATTCACTCAATGTGCAGTGGCACTCAAAAAAGAAAACAGAATTTTGGGAATCATGAAGAAAGGGATAGATGATAATACCGAAAATATCCTATTGCCTCTATATAATTCCATGGTACGCCCATATCTTGAATACAGTGTACAGATGTGGTTGCCCCATCTCAAAAAAGATATATTTGAATTGGAAAAGGTTCAGAAATGGGCAACAAAAATGATTATGGGTATGGAATGGCTACTATATGAGGGGAGATTAACAAGACTGGGACTTTTCAGCTTTAAAGAGAGAGGATATGATGGTCTATAAAATCATGACTGGTGTGGAGAAAATAAATAAGTAAGTGTTATTTACTCCTAATAAGAGAAAAAATATGGAGGTCACCAACTGAAATTGATTTAAAACAAACAAAAGGATGAATTTTTCCACATAACATACAGTCGACCTGTAGAACTCCTTAACAGGGGCTTTTGGGAAGGCCAAGACTATAATAGGGTTAAAAAAAGAACTAGATAAGTTCATGGAGGATAGGTCCATCAATGGCTATTAGCCAGGATGGACAGGAATGGTGTCCCTAGCCTATGTTTGCCAGAAGCTGGGAATGAGTGATGGGATGGATCGCTTGATATTTACCTCTTCTTTTCATTCCCTCTGGGGCACCTGGTGTTGGCCACTGTCAGAAGATAGGATACTGGGCTAGCTGGACCTTTGGTCTGACCCAGTATGGCTGTTCTTACGTTCTTAAACTCCTTGACTTCTGAGAGAAGTTGGATTCAAATGAGATCTGAATGTTGTGTCTCATGCTCAGTTTTATTTCCTTGTAGTTTGCCTCTTATATTTTACATTTGCACTAAAGTCCATTGTATTTTTGTGATCCATTTAAATAATTTAACCTCTAAATGCTTAGTTTATTGGAGACTGATAACCACCAAATTAAACTTTATCCAGCAATGATTTTCTGAAATAATATAAAAGAAATAAGAATAATTCATATATATGGAAAAATCATCAAGCCTGCTTTTTAATCTTAGACTAATTCAGACTAAATGTAAATAGAATTTTAATAATTGTCCTTCATCTTTTCACTGTATTCATCAAGATACAGTCTGAAAAAACACTAATACTCCTGTTTCCTCTTAATGACACAACATTGGCATATACGTTTAAATTAGCCAAGATGTCTCATTTGAATTGGGTTGTGCAACACATTAATCTTAAACTGCATAAAAGGAAACTCAGCTGCAGTTATAAGACACACACAGTCAAGAAGAACTTGGATGTTAAGGGATTGTATTAAATAGCCTCACAACCATAGCATCTTTGTTAAATTGTTCTCTCTCTAAATACATCATGCACTTGTAAGTGTATATTTGAATTTTATGTACAGGTTTTCTCTGTCTTCTAATGTACAAGACAAATTAAACAGCTGTAAAATTTGTAACAGGCAATAGAGATTAGTAACAGTGGTACTATATATATATTGCAATAACCTTATTTGACAAGCTGAAAAAAAATTACTGAAAGAGATGTGTATTTTTATACACACGTCCCTCTGAATGATATATTCATAAGTTGTCTAGCTATACTGAAAGGAGGACAGTAGACACTTGATATGGTTTGAATCAGGCTGCAACTTAGATGTCTGGGACTACCCGATAGATAAAAGTGTACAGTGCAGGTAACCTCATGTTCATTCAATAATTACCCGGGGGATTCCACCAGCTCCCCCTCTTTTTCTCCATCCAGGACCTTCAGCCTACCCATGGCTGGAACCTTACCATCCACAGAGTCTTGAAGGAGGGCTAAGGTGGGCAATAACAAAGAGGAGAAGGGCTAGCCCTCTGCCATACCATTCATAGGAGCGCAGCACCCTCTGCCCCATTCAGTTCCTTTAACTCCTTTTTAAGTCCTTTTCCAAGCCATTTCTTCAGTCACTGTATGACTTCCCTATGGAAGTACCTGTACTGGGTACCCTCGAGCCTTCTATGGGGAAGGCGAAAAAAGCCCCACTCCACCTAGTCTAATCTGGTGGTGAGGGAAAAAATCCTTCTCAGCTCCCCTGAAAAGGAGTGGCTAGTGCCATGCCCCCAGCAGGTCTTGACCAAGCCAGGCATTTCACCACCTAAAGGGGAGGATAAGTGAGGTGCAGCCTTAGTCTGTTCTGTGTAAAAGGGGCCTCACTGCCTGAGGCTGCTCCTTTTAAACCCTGCTGCCCTTCCGTTTCCAGGGGATGAGTCTGCTGCAAAAGGGGAGGAGGGGTCAGCGTGGTATCTGTTTTTGATCTCTCTTCCCCACCCCCTTCTGCAGTAAAGTACTGTTCCCTTGATTCATCCAGCCGGACAAAATCCACCCACTTAAAGGTGTGGTGCAGTCATTTGTTATCAGGATGGTTGGTTATGGTAATGTGCTCTTTGCAGTACCAGTAATTTAAAAAAACCCTGTCATCATAAGCGTGCGGACATGGTGTGCTGGGTGTGCACAGGCACACCCTAATGCAGGGGTGGGCAATCTCGTCCTGCCTGGCATGCCTGAGCTGCCAGCCAGGGAGGCTCCCCCAGCTCCACCCCTGCCTTCCTCCATCTCCCAGAGCCTCAGTGCACCACGTCCAGGGCAGCCCTGGACAGCGCTGCAGCAGCGTGGCTATGGCAGGTCCCTCAGCTCCTACCGCTCGGAGCCGCGTGGTAAGGGAGTGGGGCTGTGAGCTCTAGCGGGCGAAGCGGCGGGGGTTGGATGGGGCTTGGGAGTCTCAGGGGTCTGTCATTAGGTGGTGGGGTGGATAGGGGTCGGGGAAGTCAGGAGACAGGAAGCAGGGGAGTTGGGTAGGAAGTGGGGTTCTGGGGAGGGTGGTGAGGGGTCTCAGGAAGGGGCAGTCAGGAGACAAGGTCAGCAGGGGTTGGATGGGTCGGGAGTTCTGAGGGGGCCTGGCGGGGGTGGGGGTATGGAGAGGGGTTGGAGCAGACAGGGAGCAGGCGGGGTTGGGAGTCCTGGGGGTCTGTCTGGGGGTGGGGGTGAGGATTAGGGTTGGGGCAGTCAGGGGACAGGTAGGGGGTAGAGTCCTAGGGGAGCAGTTAGGGGACAAGGAGCAGGGGGGGTTGGAGGTTTTGAGGGGGGCAGTCAGGAGGCGGGAAGTGGGAAGGAGTGGATGAGGGCAGGATGGGGCTTGGGTGAAGCTCCCGGGGTGCATGCTCTAATGAAATGGGCTGCGCACGCCTATGCCTCTCATGAGTTTGGTCCGGATTAAATGTGCCAGATTGACAGCCCTGGAGACTAAAGTGCTCTCTACACAAAATTGCTACTGCAGGGCAATTGTGATCCAAGCTTTCCTAAACCATCCTTCCAAAGATGTTCAGCACTGACTGGAAGGAATGTCTCTAGGGGTGAGAGAAGACTGCCCATTCGGTCTTTGACCTCAAGAGTACCAGTTGTGCTTCTGAATTTGTAATGTTGATACTTGTCCATTAAGAGTAGGACTGAGATTTGAGGTGAAAAATACTCTGGGTTGGGACTATCTTGGGACATGCCTAGTCATTGCTATGCATATTACATGACAGTCTCCGATATCTTCAGCTTCCAGGTCTAACGAAGAAATCCCTTACTGTCAAAAACCTTCATATTTATTTTTACAGTAGTTTTTTAATTGAATTAACCTTTTTTCCTTAAATCCCTTGGGGAAATACTGTGTGAAAAAGTTGGAAATTCATTTGAAATAGTTGTATACTTTATAAAGGTGCATGATAAGTAGACTAAATTTGAAAAGTTTACTGCTTTGCATTGTTAAAAATCTTTTCAAACTCTTGTTTTTCCTACAATGCTGACTGTGCTTCCAACTTGACAACGTGTTTTTACCATCTCTTTTTCCGTCTGTTCTCACAGTTACTCAGCCAAAAATGGGTGAATTCAAAAGGGACCTTCATGGCCTGGTTCTGTTCTGTTCCATCATCAACGCCGTAGAAATCAATGAAGTTATACCTATGTTATAATGGTCTGAGATCAAAATAAGGCCCTGTGTATAAAGTCCATTCTACCCCATTAATCCAGTGAAACTGTTCCCATAAATCAGTGTTTTTCAATCTGGGGTCTGCAGACTATGTCTAAGAGATCCGTGAAATGTTGTCGTTACCACAGAACTATGTTTTAAGATTTCCAAAGGTTTCCACATCTTCATTTGAAAATTTTCAGGGGTCCACAAATGAAAAAGCCATAGATACTTGGGGTGAAATCCTAGCCCCACTGAAGTCAGTGCAAAATTCCCATTGACTTCAGTGGGGCCAGGATTTTATCACTGGGGCATTAGCTTTTGGAAACCATATCTGCTCAACATCATGCCAGTACAGTAGATAGCCTTCAGCTAGATGTCCTCAGAACTGCTTACAAACTTTCTACAGATTTGGGCATATTTATGATCTGAGGTTTTGATTCAGGACCATTTCTAAAATAGTTATTTTAAATTAAATGAACAAGAGAGCCACCGAAGAACTGAGTGGGTAGCACCTTCTTTGGCCATGAGTCCTTCCGACATGCCAAAGCACAAGTATGAGAAGCAGCATGTCAACAAACTGGCACTACTGGAAGCCGGGGAAAAAGCTTCCGTAGGCTTGGAGATTAATTATTTTAGCATGATTTATTTCTGTCTTACTTCTGCTTCTGGTGTTGACAAAGCTAAATGTGAATTTATAATGGAGTGATAGCTGAGAAAACAGCTGACTGAGAGTTTAGTAAAACAAGGATTATTTTTTCTTTTGGGTAAATACGTTGTGTTGTTATTAAACCATCTGATTCCACTAGCCCCTTTGCCTTACAGGAGATTTATAACAGCTGATCATCCTTGTTCATTTTTTATAATGTTTACTGCTTAGGGAAAATAACACCATGTTGTTGTTGTTGTTTGTGCCAGTAAGCGATAAATTAGATGTCAGATAAAACAGTTACAATAGTATTTCCATATGTTCATATTTATCACCACTATCTATGTGAAATCCAATGTTTTATGGAAACCCCACTTACACTCGTGAACATCTACACATTTCTCAACTGTTTTTCACACCTGCATTAGCTGAAAATGGATTTGGCATTAAAAATGTGCTTTCAAATTACTGATAACAATAACGTGCAAGAAAGCTAAAAAAAAGACCTCCCAATTAATTACTTTACTGCTGTGCTTGTAGGAGTTACTGTATAACTGCCTATCTTAGGTACTTATAGGGGTCTCATCATACAGTGACTATCTAACTATAAGTTATTTTCAATGGTATTGGTTTCATGAAGTAGTTATAATGGAAAAGAAGTGCATGGACTGGATGATAAAAGTGGCTGAAGTTTGTGGAGAAGGGACGTTCCCCATTTGCAATGCCCACCTCTTCCTGTTCTTCCCATCAATCTTGGTACACGTTAAACTGTAAAGACTTAAACAGCATGCTGGCAAAATCTTGTAAGTGCGGTGTTCTCTCTCAGAATGTCTATACATATTGTTTTGGGTTATTTGTCTGGAAGATGACTCCATATGGAATGTGTGAATTGAGGAGACAATTGCACTTAAATAATAGGTATCTTCAAACAATCTAAGATGATTCTCCAGAGAGAATGTAAATTTTTGTGATGTTAGACAATGCCTTTTTTGACAAACCCACTTGACTCCTACTGAGAAATACTTGGAGAGGCAAGGTGGTAGAGGAAAGGATATTTCAGATTACTCTCATATATGCTAGGTCTGTTATGAATAAAGTAGAAAAGGCATTTATCAGGAAGACACTGCTTGAAGGATGCCATAGTTCCTATACGTATCCACACTAGCCATTTCCATATAATGTATTATCTTCGTAATGCCCCTTTAATGACATTTTTTTGAAAAATATTTCCATTTTCTAGTTGCACTGGTACGCCAGAAAGATTCATGCTTGTTAAAGAAACTGGATTTCTATCTGACACTTTCACTGCTGCAATATTCTCTTTGAGAAAACTATCACTGCTAACTCTTACCTAGCACAGAGAGTACTCAGGCAGTTTCTAAACCTTTGCACATTCAACACAGAGAAGTCTTATCCTGGAATATCTTTTTATAAAGTGTTTGAATTCAGAAGTTAATAAAAGACTGGAGTATTGTTAGTGGAAGGAAGTAAATAAAATAAATGCTGGAAAGAGAATATAAGATTAAAGATAATAGTTCTGCTGTAGGGCCGTCCTTAGGCTATGGGAGAAAATAGAACTAGGTTAGCAATATTCTTTTCTTTTTCTCATCACCCACAGAAGCCTTCCTGAGCAAAATATTTTTAATCTCGTTTTCTGTTTCTAGAGTATATTTTACAAAGTCAATTTTATGTGTTGGACCATAAACACTGCAGCTTTTTCAGGGGAGATTTTATGCCTGACAAAATTAAATACATGGTTCTGGGTACTGTAGTGCTAAATGTGAGAGGGAAAAAGAGAGAGAGTCAAAAATCTACTATGGTTTTATGCTTTAGATAACACTGCTCTGCAGCCAAAATGCTTCTGAAATAAATGTAGTCAAACTTTACTAATTCT